>LS488954.1:83696-100330 GCA_900490705.1 Pristionchus arcanus | reverse complement strand
GTTCCTTGGCCATGCCACCTCCCCCCCTACCGTATCGATCCCCGGGGACCAGAGCGGGTACCGTAGTGGGCTCTCGCAAGGAGGTTGGTAGCAATATCAGTTCCGTAGCCGGTCTCTAGGTACCTACCGTGCCCAGTTCGGGGTACTGTAATGGGGCCCTAGGCTGGGAACCTCTCATTGCCCCTTCCACTCTACTCTACCGTACCCCCCGGACCCCTTGACCTACTTGGATACTGCAGTGCCCTAGAGTGAGTACGCCCTAGAGTACTCCGGGGGGTACTCCCTAGAGTACTCCGGGTACCTACTAGTATCTCCCATCCCCCATTCCCTGATTGTCGCCTCTCATTTCCTCGTTTACAATTGTAATAAAGTTATTGGTCTGATCTTTGATCTTTGTATTCAACAGCGAATTGATGAGCCATCTATACAAGTGCTCTTACAGACGGGGAATCTTCGGGGGTGGACTTCGGGTAGCACTGGTCACAGAACTACGACTTTGTTCGACACTTCACTTTTCGTGCGCGTATTGATGGTTTCGGAAGTGGAAATATGAGTAGGATCTTAGGGGTCTGCTAGATCGATTTCTCTTCATCGTTGTCACCTACATCGATTCGACGAAGGATCGGAAGAAGCCGAGGTTTCAAGGTGTGTTTGGGGATCCCCTGGGGATCTGCGGACCCCCGATACCTGGCTTGGAGATCGTCTCCCCTAGCTATCGTACTCTATTGATCTCTCCACTTGCAGATAAGCCTCCTCATCGTTCCTCTACGTCTGACGGCGTCACATCGAAGCTCTTCACCATCGTCGACGAGCTCTTCCGCTTTTATTCCAAACGATGGCGAGCCTGTACCGTGGAGTTTCTCCATCCTCCGCCCCTCTCCTCTGCTATGTTTTCCCAGTGGGATCCCCGTGGGCGTGGTCGCCCTTTCCTACTGGTTTCCCAGGCCAGGCGAGGGAGTCTAGAGGCCTGATTTCTTCCCACTGGTTTCCGTCACGGGTCCCTTGATCTCCTACCGTGCACCCACTGCACTCTATGTGGAAATCGGTGTAACGATAAGAAGTCAATTGGCAGATGGAAAGAGGGTCATCAGTAAGTAGGAGACAGTCTGAAGCGAGGTGATATGGGAGAGAGCAAAAGGCGAATTCTAATTATTTATCCAGGAATGAGAATTGTAGATTGTGCAATGCCACGTCGCTTACGACCCCTTTCAATTTACTCTCGGGATTTATAGTTTACAAACTGGATTCGGAAATTTTGAGATCAAAGATCAAAAGCCGAGATCAAAGATCAAAAGCCAAAGACTGTTGACGACCCATGCTCAATAGCAGCTACAACATCCTATTCGTCTACCGTCGCTCCCTCGCCCCTTAAGCGTTGATCTTTGATCTTTGGACCTACCGGTAAGCATGAACCGCCGGACGGCCTTGACGAGCGGGCCGGAATGCTGTAGACGTCTTCGATTTCCATCGCACTTCTGCAATGTAATGGGGATGGGTACTGGATTGAATGAAGTGAGAAAGGATGCACCTTCGGAAGCTTTTCCATTGAAAAAAAATGTGTGAAATAACGACTGAATTCGAAAATATAAAAAAATCGAAATAAATAAATGGCGATTTAGTAAGACGAAAGAAGATGGAAACGAGAGCAGTTATATACGCTAACTATCACCAATTAAATTAATTGATTAAAATCTAGCAATTTGTAAACAATTCCGTATTGTCTAAATATTTATTTGCAGTAGTTTATTGTGTTCATATTGAATGAAACACGTGCTTGTTATGAAAGGGATTGGAAGCATTATTATTAACGAGGAGAAAGAAAATAATTTAATTTGCATGGACTGCTCTCGCTATTCCATTTAGGGATAGGTGGAATTGTTTTCAATTGTCCGTAATTCGCTTGATCACATTCCATTCACTTTTTGTAGAAATTTTAAAGATTTTTCGAAAACGAAACAATTATATTGAATGGCCTTCGAAAGGGACAACATTACTTGTTAGACAGTAGAGATTCGAAAAAGGTAAAGGAAATATCGGAAAATCTTCATAGACAATTCAGAAGCTCGTTATTTTGTGCAAACTCGGTGTTGATGTCGCGTACTTGATTTCTATGCAGTGATGCCACTTTAACGGCCGGAAAAATTTTCTTGATAGAGCTCTTGGAGAAATGTTCGTGTTCTATGCGCCGGACAGGTACTTGTGATAGGAGTTCGACATACGGGTTGCCGTCTCTTAATTTCATGTACTCTCTCGCCGGCCAGAGAGACGAGAGTGCTCTACTTGTGAGAACGTATCACACTCTCTGTGATCGTTGAGAAAAGAGGGCGATGGAGAAACTCATACCATTAAACGGAGGGAGATTATCTCATCGAATTCACTGCAAATAATCGGTATGATGAATCTATCTCTTCGTTTATCGTATTCTCCCCTATCTGATGGTTGAGTTTAAACTCAGAATAAAGTGCTGCCCGAATGAAGAATTCGTCTCTTCATTCTGCAAATGCTCATTATTCCTGATTTCCCTTCTGCAAACCCACACACCATTTGCTAGATACAAGAAACTTTTCATTTTGCTTCGTCCTGTTCCCATAACCTCATTCCATTTTTTTTGTTTTGCCCAAATCTCGGTCTCAACCTTCGAATAGAAAGTGGCGCCAACTGCAGAATTACTTTCGGTACTTCTCTGTTTTTCGGCCCAGCCTTTTCGTATTATCTCCCTGTCATTCCCTACCCCGTTCACATTCAGAGCGGTCGTAGCTCGGGCCAAAAAAGGGAAGTTCTGGACTTGTACAATTCGCATGCCCTCACGACGAACGGAGAAGCGAGAGAACACTTGCAATAAGGAGAGTTTCCCCTTCATTCGCAGCTCGATTGTCACCAGAAGCGTCTGGAGCATGGTGAGATTCAGATCCGCCCATTCACACTCATTTGCATGGTCTGCCTTGGTAGAGACTGACAACTCAACAGTCATTACGATTCGGTAAATTAGTGCAAATTGAGTTTATTTCTCTCGGCGAACATGATTCAGACGTGCCATATTCGTATATCACTTGCCCTACTACAGAGTCACGTACTATTTCGAAATGATACACTGTTTCTTCCATTTACACACTATTTCCTTTCTCTGACCTGGGAGAGAGCGTGTAAAGACGAGCGAACTCTAGTACTTGATTTATATTCACTGACGGCAACTATTTATGGAGAGGAGAAGGGGGAGTCACTTCCCCTTTTCGAGAGAAAGTTATCACCCTGTTTTTCGTTGATTCATTTATGGAGATTGCTTTATCACGTCATTCTCGATCAGTTTTCTATAGAGAATGTTGAAGATCTAGGCTCTTAGAACACTCATCCTTTAATTAAAAGGGAACAACCTTTTTCCAAACTTTAAACGTTTATTTATTTATTATTTCAAGGCAGAACCGATGGGCTCCGTTGTAAAAGATAAACTTCGAGATGAGGTGGGAATTATTCTATGTTTTTTCGTCTTCTGGTTCTCTTCATTTTTGCACGATCTATTGCTCCTAGATAGTTCGAAATGATCAGCTGGAATTACCAGTGGGTCCCACCTAGCGTTGTCTTACGACTGTAAAATCGCTTGATGTGAATACATTTCGATTTTCCAGACACGATCAATTCTTCTCTTTGCCATCTACACTTTCTATGCCTACATTCTCTACATTTCCATCTTCGATCGACCCTTTCTCACTCCTCTTCAGGACAAACATTCAAATGAAACAGCAACAGCTACAGGTCAGTTGAAATTGGGGATGTCATAACGAGTCCGTTTCTTCATTTCTTGTCTCTTCGTTATGGTCAGTGATAGAGTATCTAGTTAGGGCCGCATTCTTTTATGTACAATTTTCGAAATGGCATCAGAATTCATTGCTTGATAGTTCTCACCCAATTTCAGATCCTCCCGACTACGGTAACTCGGCGGCTACGGTAACCCTGATCGTGCTGGCTTCGCTTGCTCTTGGCAGAGCAACGGAGTGGGCGAGTCTGCCCTCATTGCTGGGTGAGTATTGCTCGTTCGGCTCTCTGAACGGCTGAAAAACTTATCTCCAATATTCCGGAATAAGAGTCGAACAATGGACCTGTCATTGTTCGGATCGACTTTCGTTCCAGAACGATTAAGAATCAGTTTCGTCATTTGTAAGGAGTGTGAGCGTGCTAATTGAAGAAACGAAATGAAGAGGCGGAATCTTCATCAGCCCTAATTAGATATTTCGAAACAGGAATGCTGCTGGCTGGCATTGCCTTGCGCAACCTCCCTCTATCCATTCTCTCGCCGCTTACCGTACCCCGCGAGTGGGCTACCGTACTCAGGTACGGTGTTCGTATTGGACCTACCGCATCGAATTTCTTGAATTTCTTATTTTGCTCAAAGAGCTAAAAGTTTTTGCTCCCTATTCCTGGAATCCCGTAATCAGAAACACTCAATTAGGCATTAGGTTGGATGAGAACTATTCGACAATATTTTCTCTGGCATAACAGTTGTCTCTCCTCATACTCATTCGACCTGACATCTTGTACGGTAATTAATCCGTTCAATCAATCTTACCTATTTCTCAGACGCGCTTCATTCGTGGTAATACTCTTACGAGGCGCCCTGTCACTGGACGGAGAATCGTTGAAGAGAACCAAGGTTTGTATTTCAAAAATATTCGTAATTCAACTATTATCAGCTAGTTTGTATGTACACTAGTCTATTGGCAAAGCAGAATATTTGAATGTCTTCTTATCGTTAAATTAGGTCAGGGTGCTATTCGTATTCTATCATCCCATGCTGATAACCGATCAATCTCTATCGGGATACTGTAACTGATTAGTCATTATCGGGATACTGTATCTAAAAGAATCAATATCGGTCTGCTGTAACTAATCAATCCCCACCTCAGGGTGCCTGCCTCCGTCTCTCCCTTCTTCCCTGCACCCTCGAGGCCATCGTGATCGCAGGCGTTTCCGTCCTCATTTTCGACATTTCCATCCTCTTCGGGCTACTTCTCGGGTAAGAGATTAGCACCGTTAACCGCGACGCGTCGCGTAGCCATGGATTCCATTCAATAATCGGACTGGGTATGATTATTAGTTCTCGATCAGACAATTACCTCAATCGCCTAATCAAATATCTACATTTCGATTCTTCATTGACGATTTTTGACTGATTCCGATTGTGCGAATGGGGCATTGAAACGGGGGCTATTGAATCGGCCTTTGTCAGTTTCTTGCGGATTCCATTCGATGATCGGACTGATCATGCGCCGGTCAGATAAAGCGAGAGAGCGTGGGAAATGGAGAGAGCCAGACGAAAAAAGGAGAGAGTGAGGCAAAAATGTTCAGTTTTCTTCTCGCCGCTGCTTCTCCTGCCGTTGTCGTGCCTTCTATCATCAAAGTTGCTCAGGAGGGTAAGAATGAATCGATAACTGACTACTGTAGTGACTACCGTACTCATCTTGCAATCGATAACTGACTAATATGCGGTATTATCATTAGATAATCAGGAGACAGTTCCCTTCAAAAAATCAATAATCAGGATACAGTACCCTTCAATAAATCAATAATCAGGATACGGTACACCTCAATTAATCAATATCTAATCAGGATACGGTACTCATCTTTCGTCGATGATCATTGCTTCGTGTAGTCTGGATGACGTGTACAACATCTCCATGTTTAGTGTGCTTCTGTCCATTCTTTTCTCGACCGGTAAGTAGGCACGAATCGATAACTGACTAGTAAGGGTAAATACAGTGATCACATTGCGTACGGTATCTAGTCTCAGTGTCATCAAAGGAGGAGTCCCACGATTATCTGTCTTATTGATTTACTCGATAACACTTTCGAAACTCAAATGTGTTCATTTTTCGTTTGAACTAAGATATGAGCAGTTGGCAGCATGCCAAGTGACCCTGAAGTGTAGGCACCGAGCTAGAGAGTGTGCGAAATGAGGAGAGCGCGCCCTCTCATTTCTCACGGTGCATAGTCGCCCGAGCTGTTCGAGCGACTTTTTCTTTAATAAGGCTGAAAGTAAAAACGAATTGATAATTGACTTTCTTCATGAGGTACGGTAACCTCAGAACAATTAGATAATCTGATTACTTCACTTTCCATCTTACAGGCGACAGTCTCTTCCTCACTCTCATTCGGGCGCCAATCCAAGTGGTGGCAGGTTGTCTTCTGGGAGGATTGATCGGGTGAGTGGAGAAGAGAAGTGAAGCCCCGCCCCCTTTGACTCCGCCTCTTTTTGAGAGAGGCCGAGTCGCAGAAGCGCATGCAGAGATTATCATCCAACTGTTCTCATCCGACCCAATGTCTTTTTCTAGTATTTTCTCCAATCATAGTCGTTCCCTACCAACTCCACATTCTGAACTGGGCCAATTCAAAACAGAGAACTGACTCATTCTCTGCAGATATCTTGGTCGATTCGCGCCTACTGCATCTCGCTTCTCCCTTCTGTTATCGACATCGATGACCGTCTATTTTGGGTTTGCATTTCATTTTATTTGATCAGATCAAAAATAAGGAGCATGGAAAAATTTGTAGATACCTTGGTTGGTATTTGACTTTACTCAGCTGATCTTTGATCTCTCTCAGTTGTGTATATTTTATGTTTGTTCCCTATTCTATCTGATTAGATCAATCATGAAGGACCCTAGAAATACCTGGATTGGTCTTTGATCTTTCTCAATTCGATCTTTTATTTTGGGAATACTCGGCCTCCCTACCCTGGAACAACGGCGACTAAATATAGACCTGTGTTGTACTTATAAAATTGTACATAGAGACTTAGAGTTAACAGAGAGTAGTTTCTTTCTTCGCCCCTCTAGAACCACAACATCCCGACGTAATAGTTTCCAATTAAAGAAGCACCGTTTCAATAGAGTAACTCTGGACAACTTTTTGTGCAATAGAACAGTGAATAGATGGAACTCTCTTCCCAATAATGTAATCACTTCTAGGAACAGTGCTTCTTTTCGCAATCGCATTACCTAATTGCTTATTTACTATGACTACTTTCGCTAGCCATCCCAGATCGAATTTTCTTTGTTGCCTATGTTGCAACATCGTATCTCATGTACCTCGTTTCCCCCGTAACCTAATTGTATTTTTTTTTGCGTTAATTACATGATAAATTATTATTATTATCTTTGATCTCTCTCAGTTGTGTCTACGCTCACATCGACTCTTGTGGAACACTGGCCGTCCTGGTTGCGGCCTTTCTCGCTGTATCCGAGTGGAGAAAGAAAGAGGTTTGTCGTCTGACTCTCTTCATTCCGCCTGCTCTCTCACTCTCTCTCTGACTGGCTACTCAGCCCCCAATGAGGAACCTGGAAAAGGGGGGCATTTCAGTGGCCAATGGGATTTCAACAGTTTGAGAGGGGTTCGATGCTCCGAATGTTCCCAATGTAGGGAATTATTGGGCTGAAATACACGATTAGGTAGCAGGCAGGGGGAAGGATCAACCTCGTTACCGTACTCAAACTCCTGGAATTTCAGCCCGATTGCAACAGTGAACAGGCAAAGCTTCGGACCATGTGGGAGTTACTCTTTCAGGTTGTTTTCTGATTTAGCTTTTCAATTCAATTGATTCTCTTCAAAAACATGTATTTCCCTTTTAAAAATTACCAGCACACTCAAATCTGATAGTGAAGAATTATATAAATGATCATTTTTCAGCCCCTCCTCTTCGGCCTTATCGGATTCGATCTACAATTGAGCACACTGACTTGGCGGTAAGAAATGGGTCTATCAGGATGAAGAGCCAGTCTCTTCATTCATCAGATATGACATGCGCATTTTAATGTGATAGGCTCCTTCCCTTACACGTTGTTTCGTATCAAACCTTCCACAGTTTGAAAATCTCCATCCCCTCCATACTGATGTTTCCTCCAGTTGCCTTGATGTCAGGATAAAAAATGTTCTTCACAGACTCGTCCTTCTCGGTTGTGCAGTTCTCGCGATTGGTGTGGCAGTGAGGACAATCGTTGCCTTCTTTGCGGTGATGGGTGAGATATTTGATAATGATCTCTTTATTTCGTACACTATTTAGTTCTTTCGGAGATTCTGTTAAAATTTCTACTGGTGGAATTGATTCCGGAAATCCAATAAGAAGAACAAATCGTTTTGAATGCTCTGTTTGTTTGATGCGGAATGACGAGACCCCCCTTATAAGTAGACGCATTTCGATATTTGACACCCATTTCACAATCTGACGTAATTAATCATATTAGAGAGAGTCGAACCCTCTCATTCTTGGTCGCGCGCCGCTTAGGGCCCCCGCAGGAACTAGCATTCCAAGAATGCTAGTAATTGAACTCTATTGAAATTCCAATGGAATTCTAATTCCAAGCAGAGAGCCCTAGAAATTGCCTGATCTCATTCGAGTTGATTTGTTGTCTACTCACTCAATGCTTAGATTTGTTGTTCAGGTATCTGTGGGAATCAAAATACAAAAAAAAGGATATCACTGATTCAGGCGCTGGTCTCACAACCAGAGAACGCGCCTTCGTCGCACTTGCATGGCCGTCCAAGGCTACTGTACAGGTCGGATTACCTTCAATCATTATGAAAGTTATCCCGGAATCTTCAAACTCTAAATTATCTCTAGCTTGATAGTCAGGTTGTTATTTTTTTGAATGGAACCTTTTTTAGCTTGCAAATGAAAATTCGTTTTGCCGACTACCAATTGCAGAAGGGATAAAATGACCCTCTAAGAGCCTAAGAAACGTAAGTTCGAATGCCTCATATCGAAAAGTGAAGGGGGCTGGGTTGCAAACTGTATTTGGAAAGTGGAATATGCCAATTCTTCAGGCAGCACTTGCAACTGCGGCTATCGATTTGGTGGACAAGGGAGGGTACGGAGAGGAGTATAGAAATGCTGCGGTTATTGTGAGTTGGTGGTGATTATCATTCACGCATCGACGCAAAGTACATTTGCGCATCATTGCGTGTCGAAAAGGATCATTTACGCATCGACGCAATGTACAAATTAGGGATAGAAAGAGAATCGAAAAAAGAGAATCATCATTGAAATATTCAATCGACTCCTAATTGCAGGTCTTTTCCTTGGCGGTTCTCTCCATTCTTACGACTGCTCCACTAGGCGCTATTCTTATTAGGTAGCCCCTAGTTTTCCTGCTTTCCTACTGGCCAGGTGTTATTTATTGAAAAAAGACCTCTTTAAAAATATTTTTAAAAAGATGAGGTAATATCAGTTGCTTTCAAAAAGTGTTTCGATATCCCTTTTCAGGATCAGTGCCCCTCTTCTCTTGACGAAGGAAACGAAGGATGATCAACGATTCTAATTTAGTTCAGTTTTCAAAGCATTTCAAAGTTTCAAAGCCCGTATCCCTCCCCTCGCCCCATACCCTTACTGCGTCGCTCCATACCCGTACTACATCGACGGACCTCCGTATCCCTGCCTTATTCATAGTAATGTGTTCAAACTTTATCCCATTCATCCCCTGTGACACTCGCAAAAGGCTCATGAGGCATCGATAGACCCGAAAGATTTTTCACTCTCTTCATCACGACTCTGGTTTCTCGCAACCACTAGGCAACCATTAAAAGTGGGCGGAGTTTGGGCTAACCACTAGGCAACCATAATTCCAACCACTAGGTAACCATAAGAATTCTGCCCACTAGGCAACCATAACCTCAACCACCAGTTGCCTACCCGTCGTGCCTAGCGCGCGCTCTGCCTATAAGGTCCCTTTTTCAAGTCCTCACCGGACGGCTTTGAGTTTGAGTGCTGTCCTACCAACGATCCAGGGCGATCGTTTTTTGAATGTAACTAACCACTCGTGGTCCCACCACGAATGGTTTTGTTACGGTATGGGGTTATCCCATTCAATTATCGATTAGTCTGACCTTTTCACCTGGTTTATTTACGTTTCGTAAACCATTCTCCCAACCACTAGGCAACCATAACTCAATTATCGATTAGTCTGACCTTTTCACCTGGTTTATTTACGTTTCGTAAACCATTCTCCCAACCACTAGGCAACCATAACCTCTACCACTAGGTAACCATAACCCCAACCACTAGTTGGGGCATTCCCTGCCTAGTGGTTGAGGTTATGGTTGCCTAGTGGTTGCGAGAAACCAGAGGAGCGTGCCTTCGGGAAGTGACGAAATAAATAGCCGTTGGGAAGCAATACACAGCATTTCGAGAGCGGAAAAAAGCGAGACGACTAGAGAAAAAGAGAGACAATGCGCGCGCGAGAGAGTGCAGACGGTCAGAGAAAACGCGACGCGACACGCGACGCATGAAATGGCGGGAGGAGAGCGCCTCCCCCGCGCCTATTTTGATGCGCAATATTGGCAATCTGCCAATTTTCTCTGTCCGCTCTCTCCACAGGGCTGAAACGCTGTGCAATATATGGGGAGATATGGCAATTTTTCAAACACGTAACTGGCAAACAGACAGACACTACGATATTTTATTACTGAGGATCCCTCATCTTCTGAGGACAAGAAACGTTTCGAATTCTATGGAAGGAAATTGGGAAGGGAATGGAGCTCGCTCGAAGCCCTGATCCTCAAATAATTCCGAGAACAAATTCAATTCATGTTCAAAATCGGAATTTTTAAGGATGAGGGACATCTCGAGTAGCCAAGGGAGAGGGTGTATTAGGGGAAGGGAATGGTCCTGGCTCGCGAATAAGGGTACGAATTTCATGTTATCTCTCAATGGGCAATGGTCAGTGAACCCCAAAAGGAACCCAATGAAACCTTAGTGATCAGTGAATTGCACATACCCAGCTTGAAATGTCAATGCCCTACCTAACAAGTACCCAGTGCACAATGAGCAAAAGAGCAGTATCCCCACTGAACAAGTACACTGCATCCAATGGTAGTTGTAGCCTAAAACCGAAGGAACTATTCACCAAGCCCCCAATGGAAACTGTATTTAGTACCCAGTGCCCAATGAGCCAATGATGCAGGGACCCAACTGAGCCAGCCCCTAGTGTACCAATGGGTAATCTACCTTGTACCGAATGAACCATTGACCCAGTCCCCAATGAACCTATGGCTACTGTGGACTAACGCCCCCTCATTCCTCTAGTCAATTTGCATAACTCATTCGCAATATTACAGTAACTCATTTGCATAATTACCATCTCGCTCTCTCCCCTTTCGTCCAATGCAAAGCATGGCTGCCATCCCTCCCCTCTCACTAATCCCCAATTTGCATACCGATTATCGACCGTCGTGACCCCTCCCCCGACTTACCAATCGACGATTATCGATTGGGCATTATACAAATCGATGGAATATTACCTTCCACCACAATACGACCAACCGGCAAAACAGCCCCACCTTTCTTTCTATGGATGGTACTCGGTGTTTCTCGGCAATTTATCATCAATGAGACGTTTCGCGCCACCGGCGCATCATCAGTCAGGAATAACACACCTCAAACTTGGGTAATTAAACCAAAATTACCCAAGTTTGAGGTGTTATTCCTGACTGATGATGCGCCGGTGGCGCGAAACGTCTCATTGATGATAAATTCACCATCGTCATCCCTTCCCCTCCGCTCGCGCTACCACATGCTCTACTGAGAAGAAACCACAGTAACCTTTCTTTCTAACATTCATCAATTTCCACACACTACTAACACATTTTACCCCAACCTAGAAGCCTAACGCCAAGAGCTTAAAGAGCCTAGAACCTAGGTGCCTAGCACTAATTCCTATTTACGCTACCTGATCGGCGCTCTTCTCAACGATGACGTCGTCGTCCCTGCTCGTCCTCGCCTCCGCCGATGAAGCTTCAACAAACATCCCCATTAGCACCCACCCCCAACCAACCTTTCTCCTTCGATTTCTGCCTCCGACGATAGACCGCATCCTCCGTTGGTCGTTCCCGGCCTCCGACGTTGTCTGCTAAAAAATGAATCCCCGATTAACCCCCCCCCCCCAACCAACCTTCCTCCTTCGATAGCAGCCTCCGTCGGTCGTGAGAAGACTGGAGAAGAGGCGTCGAGCTGGAATGGATCAGTTGATGATGTGAAGGGAATGAACCCCGCCCCAGTGCAAGCAAGCAAATTAATCGCGCGTGCGTTAGTTAATAGTCAAAAAGCGCTTTAAAAAGAAGTCGATGGTCTTCAAAGAGCACTCCGCTCTGAATCGTAGCCTGCAAATAGATAAATCACGTCTAAATATGAGAACGAACCTTTAGCGAGGACCATTATGATGAGAAACATTATGAAGAATAATCGAGTGAAAAAAAACTGAATGACCTCTGAATTAATTTTAAAAGCAGTCATACTTATGCATACCAGGAGAGATCAATAGAATATACTTTTAGGCACAACGACATGTATTATAATAGAAAAACAGAAGAGGAATGGCCAGTTCCTCTACTGCTTTCCTGTTTTATCTATTCCGACCGAAGATAAGTGAATAACTATTAATCTCTCCCGGATGATTACTGTCGATCAGTGATAGTTAGCCTGAGAGAAAAGGAGACGACATCGAAGGCGACATCAAATCAAAGCAGCTCCCCGACGGAGGATGGGCGGGATGGAGCGATTACTGCTGCAAAATAATCGATTAGTGAGGTCATTAATGGATAGAAAAAACGTTTCCAAATTGCCTAAAGTCTCCCTTCATCCGCTATCCAGTTACCGTTGATTCCAATTGGAACCAACTGACGTCAGTCCCTGCACGCACATCGGGATCAGCTTTATGGATCACAGTGAGGGTTCTGCCGAGACCTGGCAGCCAGTGCGACCCATAGCTAGCACACCCAACGGGCAGACTACGTTGTTATTGGATTTATGCGGAGTTTAAGGGAAAAAAGAGTCAAAAGGCATAAAAATGTTTTCACAAAAGGAGAGGACACTTATCTTCTAGACGAGCAGATTGGCCGCGTGTGAGGATCGCCTACTCAGGACGAGGGGAGGGACGAGCCTGTAAAAAAACACGTTTATTGAAAAGAACGGAGCGAAAGTAGACAAAAAAAAGAAAGAGCGGGCGTCTAAAACAGTGAATACTAGTGTCTAACGGAGAGTAAAGCGCGCAATGCAGTCGCAATAAGGAGCCAAACCATGAGGACGAACACGGAAGATATAACATAAGGGGAGCGCAAATAAAGATGCGACGAGAAAGCGAGATGATATGCGAGACAGCAAGCGTCCAGCGTGAGAAATCGGAAGTGATCTACCGACGATGAAGCGATGAGGTGGCGGTATGCAAATCCATTCGCAGTTCGAACGAACTAACTGTTCGAAGATTAGTCGTCGAAAATACCGTACTCGCACAACAATTCGACCTCGAAAATGACTTAATTTTCGATTTTATTATATTATTTGCAATTTTTTTCGCTGATCAGCGCTGATTCTGTTAATATAAGTGTCCAAATTCCGAAATAAATTGTATTGTGTAATCCAAAGTTGCTTGGCTACACTTAAAATAACATTTTCAAGTAAAGCCGTCTGTTAGTACATCCCGTGCGGGTATACTGTACCCTGTTGAAACATCCGGCCTGTTTTTTCTTTTAAAATTATTGATTTATTTGTAAGCCGTCGCGTTGTTTTTAACTATTACAGATCCGAAGCTTGTAGGTTCTATTTCACTGATGGAATTTTTTTGCCGCATTTTTCCAAGATGTAGAATCATCGAGTAATCAATTTTTCCATACCAAAAATCAACAAAGTTGAAGTTTTGATAATATCATCTAATTGACTTCATCCATTTCAATCGATAAATAGTCAAGCTATAGTATCTACAGGTGAAGAAACGTTAGTATTGTTCCATGCTGAGGTCAAGTCATAATAATGATAAAGGTTGATTTATTCGTTCATTTTTACCTATTTTTCTACAAGTGCTATCATTTTATTAATCTAAAAAAATTAAAATAAAATAATTCTTAAAAAGTCAATTTGCAGTTGCCTTGGCGCGTTTCCTTCTTTCTTGGCGCGTGACATTCTCGTGAAGCCCCCGTTGACGCACTCCATTCTTCGCTACAAATCAGCTAACCCCGCGCGATCTCGGCTCTTTTCTCGTCCTTGGGAGATGGTTTGGCCGCCAGTTAATGTCATTAGCCACTCTAGGGTATCATCCATCTCTCCCCATTCAGTCTGTTATCGGTGCTGAGCGGTATCCGTTTTTTTCTCTTCACTGCACTTTTTTGTTCTTTCGTAACCTTACTGCAAAACATTCGTCGTTCGGCCTGTTTGCTCCAATTCCCATCCGGATCACTTGACGTCTAATTCGATCGAATATGCGCTACCTAATTCACGCTTGTTCATCTTCGTGTCTTTTTTTCGTCGCTGTTTTAGTTTACTAAAGCAAACCTAGCACCAAGCCCTAAGTATAGTCACCGTGGCTTAGTGCTTAGTGTTTCTGGTGGTCCGGTTAAGTAAAGAAGACTGTTTCAGGTGATGCGATATTGCCATTAGGAGTAGCACAGGACAAGCGAGCAGAATGAGCTTCCTTCCGCAATTAATTGATGTGCAGAACTACAAAGCATTCGAGGTTTGTGCTCAATTTCAACTTGTAAATGACCTAATTGGGTTTAACATCGCTCAGACGTAATCTAACAGGGATGCCCATTGGATTTATGCAACCTACAATGAGGCGTAGTGCTTGCAATTAGTGTTCAATCTACTCTTTAGCCGGGGAAAGAAGTTGCGGCCTTGAATCACTATCATATTTGTCATTCCGATCGTGTAAAGTAGCCACTAAATCCAACAAAATGGAGCGCAAAGTCACGCGCTTTTTTCTCCCAAAGCCAGCTTAAATCCCCAGAGCCACTCAACTTTATTAGGAGGAAGATTGGGAGCTGTGCTCTCCCTTTCTGACGGGGTTCTTGCACTTTTGTGACGAGAAATGGAGGGGGAATCGAGGTGCGCTGAAGCGCTATACTGCTCAATGTTTCATAGTCATCTGCATACGTTATTGGAGGGGACGCGCGATAGAGATGCTTTAGCACATCCATAGTGGACTCTTCCCCCCTATCCATCTTGCCTTATCTGTGGGAAATATCGGGCGAATGTCATTGGCAGCCATCTTTGACGACTTGGATGAGTGGGTGGAGCAGGTATGCTCGAATTCAAGCTTGGTTTTAATGAAACACGAAATAGTTAGGTGGAAAACGGACTGAATCAGAGTATTTTTTTACGATTAAATGTATCAAAACCTGACTAAATCTTGGAAAATATTGGATACTAAGGTGAATATCAATTATCGATTGATTGTCAGGGATTATCGATTGATGCTTACAGGCTAAGCTCGTGGCCTCCGTCCATTGGCTGATTACTCGTGTCTTCGATCGAGAGATCCCCGACAAACTACGGCAGATTGTCCAATTGGATGGAGAGGTCAGTGAATTGTTTCAAAATTTGAAATATTGTAAAAAAAGGAGAACCCGTTCGAAAACTTCTTTTGTTCACCCGGGTGTCTTTCATTTTTAATTATTTATCCACCAGAGTGAGTAAAGGCGAAAGTAACGTAGAGTCTTCGTTATAGCTCGATGAAGATCATAATGTGTGATCTTTCCTCAATGAACTAGTTTTTGATGACTATTTTCTGCTTTCCTTATCGGTCGTTCATTCACTTCATGTAAATATGCACCGATTAGAGTGGACAAAAATCCCTTCTCCGCTTCTTCAATCAGCCATCATATGGCCAATTCTCGAGAAAAAGTAGAATACAACACATGTGAGCTGCTTACTTTTGTCGGAGACGCTAAAATATATTGCTCTTTCACGGGGAACACGCATGAATACCTAATAACCTGTGAAACCAGTGTTCTAGCAATGCTTTGTTGAAGGGTAGATAAATCACACAGCATGCAATATGATTATCAGAATTCCTTTTACCAATTCTTTAATTTCGATGTACTTTTTCTACTTCGCACGAATTTGCGGATTTTTTTGCTATTTAAAAAAAGATAATAAATTAAATTTGCAGAATCGAGTAGTGCTCTCTGTCGCCGTGCAGACCGCCCTGACGAATGGGTCCCTCTACGGGCAAGCTGCTGCCAGGATATTCAAGGATGGAGCCATGCTACAGGTATCTTGAGAGTGGGTCATAGAAGCACCGGGTTGGAAAGGGTAGGGAGAGGGCGGAACCATGCTCCAGGTCAGTGAGGAATGACAGTTCTGTTAAGGAGTTGATGTAATCTAGAAGCACCGGGTTGGAAAGGGAGAGGCTTGTGTGAGAATATTCAAAGATGGAGCCATGCTGCTAGAAGCACCGGAATAGAAAGGGTGCGAAGAGGCTGAAAAATGAAATGGACCCCTGCCCGTACCTAGTGATGGTAGACAGGGTAGCTCAATGATGACAATTATTATAATCATGTTTAAAACGCGGTCCGCCTAAGAACGTCGGGATCCGGAGGGGGTATGGCACAGTAGCCAAAAATGGTCTCCGGGGGTTCAAACTTGGTGGGTAGACTCCCTAGGGGTGGGATACACTTCAGCCAAAAATTTGACCTCCAAAGTTGATCTTTGATCTTTGATCTCGGAAAATTTCATCTTCATTTTAACCCATCATGTCGTATACCATTCGAAAGAGCATCAAAAGTTATGTAAGAATCCAAGTTTTCGTGGACTTAGCACTTTTCGTTTTCGAAAAAATCGATAAAGTATCGATTTTTCGTGTTTTTATTTTTTTCAAAAA
>LS488954.1:43692-82439 GCA_900490705.1 Pristionchus arcanus | reverse complement strand
GGACGGATCGATGGGGGGGGGGAGATGACAATTCCGTTGACCAGGGGGGTTGGTGATTCAATCGGGGTATGTCACAACCACTGGTGAGATTGAAGGGTGACAGTGAGGGGGCATCCGCAAAATGGCTCTGGGCATTCCTTCGGACATCCGGAAATAACGATCTGTCGCCTCGTAGAATCGGTAACAGTCCACCAATACCTATGCGGGCATCCTCAATTCTATGCATGCCACCTTTCCAAGCCCATCAGTGGTCACAACACATGGAAATTCATTCGAAATTGAACAAATCACGGTGACGCGACCCGGTGATTCTCGGTTGCAGTAGAATGTTAATTACTGTTCTTGCCCCTATTTTTCGTTTCCGGCCCCACCCTCTATTCGGGGCGCATTCTCCCGCAAATTAGCCCTATCATTTTCCCATCTCCCCCCATCGGAATTAGGCTCACGAGGGAGGGAAAGGGGGGAATGAATGAAGTGATAAATGACGTGAAATCAACAGGAAATGAGGAAGAATTGAAGAATTGATTGAATAATAGAGATAGATTTTATGTTTTACATATGGGAATAATGTCATGTGAATGAGAAATGGGGTTAAGGAGGGTCGGAGGGAATAATCTGACTATTTAAATAAATATTCATATTTGCAGCACCGACTCGAGGCGATCCTCGTTGCCCTCACGCACGCCGGGAATCCAGTCTCGTATCGAGGAGGCGAGTATTTATTTCATATTATTATTTATTTTATTAATATTTATTATAAGTTAATGGTTATATTCACGTCACATTATTAACATATAGGTGAAAAATGCAATATTTTGGTGTAGAAATGCGGAAATAGACAGCCACTGATTCGGTGAATGGTAGGTGAGAATTGTGCAGGAGTAACTGTATTGAGCTCCGTTGGAAACGGGAAAGTGGCGGCTTTATATAAAGAGTGTCTGAGGAAGCCAAAGAAATGCAACCAAAGGTCAAACAGGAGAATGTTAGGTAGAAAAACTTACAGACGGGCAAACTAACAAACGGGACAAACACATTGAGAGACCCAATTATATTACAATTATTATTAATTACAGGCGGATCTCGCATGGTGCAGGTAACGGAGGCGATGCTACACTCGGCCGAGCCATTCGACCAGGTTTGTCCCTTTTATTGTCTGACTCTCTCACTTTACTATGCTCTCTCGCTGTCTCTAGTCGGCGAGAGACCTTTCTGAAATAAGTTATCCTTCCCCATTCTTGCGCCTTTTCAATGCATTTCAATCCCATCACTTTCTAATATCGCATTGCGAAAATGTCATGATAATTTCGCGCGTTTTCTGATGTCACTTTTTATCGAAACATTCTAGCTTCCAATATCGTTGAGATTGGTGCTTCATGTTACTTCCTTCTTTTGCGTGCTTCCCTGAGAGTTGCATCCTTTCTTGAATCGATATAAATTCTGCCAACCACATGTCCATTGCTAGCTTCTCTAGATCGACCCAATGCCGAATATTCCATTTTTAGACATTTGACCAGTGTAATCCTACAACTATCTATTTCTGGACTCGGATTATCATTGAAACTGTTTTTGTTTTGATCGACAACAACAACCAAAACGATCAAAACAACAACAAGCCCCTTTCCAGCTCGCGCACATTGCGATGATGGACGGACTGATGGGCGTGTACGTCCGACGGACCTGCACGATCGAGCGGGCCATCGAGGCCGTGAGGTGAGTAGTAGGGGGGGGGGAATAATCGTTCCGCGGATCGTTACGAATCCACCCTACACGGGAACCTAATAGTAGAGAATATCAATATAGGGGATTGGTGAAGCGGGAAAGTAACTGGTCAAACTCCTTGACATGAACATTTTTTTGAGCGATGAAGCTAAGATAATGAGGTAGTGATGAGTCGATTCTTCAACTTTGTCTGAAGGGGAGGGGGAATGGGATTTGTCGTTCCGCGCATAACCATCATTCCACCCTGTACCAACTCCCTTTCCAGTCGCTACACAACAGTGGAGGAGCAGGAGAGACCGATGGACTCGACGGACGCCCTTCTCTTCTGGATCAATAAGGTACCTTTTTTATTATTGTTTTTATTGATTGATTTAAATTTAAATATGTCTTTTATTTGAAAATAGTTGAGTGTTGGGCTTTCCTCTGGTTTTGGCCTTCGCTATGAGCCCGTTAGTGTAAGAGTCGAACAAAATTCGTTTGGGCCAAAATAGAGAAATTCCAATTATGCGGGTATATTCCCGCATATTGTGAGCCAGTGCGATTCCAGTTTC
Organism: Pristionchus arcanus; assembly: GCA_900490705.1. Taxonomy (NCBI): domain Eukaryota; kingdom Metazoa; phylum Nematoda; class Chromadorea; order Rhabditida; family Neodiplogasteridae; genus Pristionchus; species Pristionchus arcanus. The sequence continues at coordinate 80,169 of LS488954.1, read as the reverse complement.
ACAATTATCGGAAGTAAGAAATAGTAATTGATGAATATTGCAGATCTGTCTTCTCATCAGAGACGATGTGGAGAAGAGTGGAACACCGCTGAAGGGTGAGTCTGAGGTTTATAGGAAGGTTGAAAAAGGAAATCAGCTGGTGGATTTAACTAATTGCTTTATATTCAAAGGTAATTCCGTATTAGAGTTGGGACTTTAGAGAAACGTTTAAAGACATAATCACCTGGTAAAAAATCAGCATTGTATACATAAGAACTTTAAATGAAGTAAAGACACTTACCCTTTGATGTGTTCCAATTCCGTATTATAACGGAGAAGTGTTGCAAAACGAAAATACCGGGTTGATGTAGCCATTTTTTTATTTGATTGTCCAGTTGTGTGCCTTATCTATTCTATTTAAATATTTAAACTATTCAAATATTTAAACTATTTAATAAATTAAGGTGGCTCGGACGGCACATCGGGTGTGATCCCTGAGATGGAGGACCTCTACGAGGATCTATGCGACGGATGCTGCGCCGCCGCGCTCACGGCATTCTACGCGCCTCAGAAGTTGGACCTCACCGGTGAGTGATAGGGCATTAGGGTGAGACGGGGAAGATATTGGTGATATTGGGAATTGACCAGGGAGGAAAGTGTGTAGAATTGGTTTATTGTTGCTAGAAGCTCGATCTTTCCGGTGAGTGGTAGGGGATTGGTGAAACAGGAAACGGACTGTGGTTGGGAAGTATAGTCGTGCTGAAACTCGGGTCTGACTGCTAATTCGGTAATTGACCCTGGAGGAAGGAAGTGTGTGCATTTGATGGGATGAAGTTTTGGGGGTGGACTTGATGGATCCGATGAGTGATAGGGGAATTGAAGAAGAGAAACGTGATGGGGAGATATAGAAGCAGCGAAACATCATCCTGCCTGGTCTGGGAATGGCCGGTAGTACGTACAAGTTAGTAGGAGGATGAAGAGGCATTGCCTCGAGAAATCTACTGGTGATTGGGTTGTACGGACGCACAGAAACATCACACTACCTTGTGTGGAAAGGGAAATTATTACATCCAATAAGTGAATCCTTGCTTGTGATGGGGAGAAATGGACGTTGCGAAACTTCACAATGCCTTGTCTGGATAGGAAAATTATTTCGCGATGGAAATGATGAGTGAGTAGAAGGGTTGGCACAGTCTGGCTACACACGTCGACGGTAGACCTGACGCATGAGGCCGATTCAATCCTCTGACTCATGGCTGGTAATTAGTGGTGATTAGTAATCGGCATGGGGCGATTCGCCGTCTGCGGTTGACGATAAGGGGGTTGAAACATGAGTCATGCGGGTCGGGGGTCGGCGATAGTTCAATGCAGTTGTGACCTGCGATGAACTTGATGAGTGTGAGCTTCTTTACTGGTATGACAATGAAATTTGTTGTTGTTATTGTTGTTGTTGTTATTATTAATTAATTAAATTGCAGAGATCTGCTTTAACGATCCGATGTCAATGACGGACTGTCAGTACAACCTGTTGTTGATCCAGTGAGTTCATTGTCATATTTATGGTGAAACCCAGATGAATGAGGTTTGGGAACAGTGATGAGCACCATTCTCGAACAGACAACCAAAATCGGGGGTTCGGAGTAAAATATGTTGGATTTCGCGGGTTTTGCTTCAAATTATCGGTGGATATAGGCTTCAAAGATATATCAAAATCGGGGGTACAATCCTATATCCGACCCAGTGCTCATCACTGCTAGGGAAACGGGGACTTGACTGCGCATCTGTTTGTGAAAACTGCCATTGCAACTTGCTGCTGATTCAGCGGATGTTTATTTTATTTTGGAACTGTTTAACTATCAAATGCGGCTTGTACCCTCTGAATGATGGACTATTTTTTTAACACGGAATCGCTAGGTTTGCCTAAAATTGCTGGCTGGGCGGAATAGATAAGAAGCCATGGTAACCTCAATTCACCTGCTTCAGGAGATTCTGCGACTCTCTGCCGTCTAACCCATGGCACTTCTCCACCGAAGACGTCCTCTACATGCACGAGAGCATGCAGGTATATCGATTAGTTTAATTAGCTTAATTCGGTTAATTAACTTAATTAGCTAAAAACTATCATAGTGTGAGAGATTATTACTGTGAGATCATGTAGGTCGATTTATCAGCTTAGGTATCTTACTTTAATTATTTAAAAACTATACTACTTTGAGATGACGTAAAGCTATTGATTAGTTATCTTAATTATCTTAATTTAATCAGTTAATTACTTAAATTCGGTTAATTCCAGGTGAATGTGAACGCGTTCCTCACCGATCTCTTCGATCTCTTCGAGCCCGCGCGTGCTGGTCAGCTGTTATTGATTATTTTAAATGATCTGATTGTGGTGAAACGAGAATTCATTAGAAGTTAGCATTATCACTATCATCATTATCATAAAGATTTTTGTTATTACTGAACCATGAGTGAAGCGAGATATCATTGGGACATAGAGAAGCGGTAGAATCGCTTACGATTAGCGGAGATCTTCGATGGAGCTATAATTAGCGTTCCTATTCATGTACAAGCTCTGTGTGAAACAGGAAGCTATTAGGCGATTTCGAAACAAGAAGTCATCTTGCCGAATTGCTACATTATCTTCCCTGATAAGGGAATCACTTTACGTTACAAAGGCATTAGTAAACCGCAACCAAACCCTTTGTAGAATAGATGGACATTACATTAGATAATGTATGGCATCATTTGGAATGCATCAAGTTTATTCCATTTCGCGAAAACTAGTGATCACGTTTCCAGAATCAAATGAGATTTTATTAGCCGATGCATTTACAAGCTCTGAGTGGAGCCAGAAACTAAAGGGTGAAATTGGAATCTATAAACCACCCTTTCCAGAATCGATGGAGCCTCCTCTCTCTGCCTCCCTCACGGCCACAACCTCGTCTCCTCGTCGATTCGTGCCCATCGCTGGCATACCCGATCTGAGGGCGGCCAATGCCGCAGCACGACCCGCCCATCCGCCCAAGGTAAGGAGATCAGAGATCAAATACCCCTCCCGAAAGGATATAGTGGTCACAATGCGAACTGCAATGTGACGGAAAGCATGATGCGACGGAAACTCTTTCCTGCGCTAGCTTTATCTTCCTCCTTTTTTGTCGTTTCACCCCCCCCCCCACCAGTAAGAGACGTGAGTCAGGGTGGGGATTCACGCATTGGGGAGGCGTGATGCATATGCATACTACTGCCGGTAGTGCAGGGGGTGGGTGGGCTAGTATCATTGCGGAAGCGTTAGCCACAATACACAACTATTTTCTTACCATCGTACTATGCCATCCGAGGAATGCCTTTAATTTGTATTTGGAAGCTATGATGTTGATTGTGACCGGTAGTGAGGGGTTGGCGTCGCAGCAGCAGACGCCTTTCCCAAATGGACCTGTAGATTACGCGTTTCACATCATCTTAATACCACCTCCTCTTCAGACGAATCGGTTCGGTGTCGGGGGCTCGCTCACAGGTCCGCGGCCGCCACGAAGCATGAGCGTCATGAGCGCGGACTCGCTGGCCGGAGCACGGTACGGTAGTTTATTACTCGGATTACGGTAGTTGGTGGATCGAGGAATGACTTTATTTTTTTGCTCATAGCCGATTAGTGGGGAGTTTGAAGAAGTCGAGTATTTGCTAATATTTTCCTTCTATTTCCATCAAAGTGTATGCATTCTTGCTGTATTCCTACATACTTCTGAATTAGGGGAAATCGGAGTACGGTAGTTAGCGGATCGAGGACTGACTTTCTTTGCAGCCCATCCCTGCCCCTGTCGGCGCGCCTGCAGCAGGAGCAGCAGTGGGGCGGCGCCGTCACTGGCTTCGGACAGGTACGGTAGCCAGCTATTGATTTATATTTGAAATAAACGTTCAAACGTGAATCCACCTGGTTTGAAAATTAGTTTGAAATGTTCCAGACTGCGGGAGTGCTTTACTCCTCTTTCCTGCCATCGAATGCTGCAGCCCTAGAAGCCAGGGATCCAATATTATCTGAAATAGCAAACAAATAGCCACATTTAGACTGGTTTTGGAATCAATTCATTGACAAGTCCTTGCAACAGCTGCAGGGACTATTATTATGTGAAATAGTACGAAATCGATGTATTTTTAGACGGGTTTTGGCATCAATTCGATCGAAAAGTACCCCAATAGTCGATGACTTTGCAACAGCGGCACTTTAATTATGTGTAATAGCACAAAACAGGCGCATTTGAACGGTCTGGCAAGCTACATGAATGACTTTGTTCATTTTGCAGCAGCCGCAGCACGACCCTGCAGCCACGAACGGGAACGCGATGTCGTCCTTCGCAGCGCCCGGCGCGTCGCCGATTCACTCGACGACGGTGACCACGTCGTCGCCCTACTCGAGGTAAGAGGAACAGAAGGGAGTTAATGAGGGAGTGCGCGCTAGAAGCGCCGGGTTAGATACATGAAACAGCTAAAAAAAGTCGGCTTCCAAGGTCTTTTTCATAAACATACCCGGCGTTCGAAGGAATTTGTCACCTAACTTTTTCATGCATGGAAAGGACAGTGAGATGAGGCTAAGAGCGGGAGTCTGTCTGCCTCTCTCTCTCGTTTGTACTCTCTAGCTTCTCTAATTTCTGAGGTGTTCCTTGAATCGCGGGTTTCGCTACCGAAACTTCATGACCGCGTACTTCAGTACAGGAAATGCGTAGGCGTAAATTTTTTTTAAAGATTTTTTTTTAAAAGATTTTTTTTATTCGCTTAAATATCTTTATTTAAATTAAGTTAAATATAATCTCCAATTCTTAGATCGGACTCGCTCCCAGCGGCCTCGATGTCCATCCGACTGGCGCTAGAGGAGAAGAGAAGGGAGCATCAGCTGAAGAAAGTGCTCGCGAGGTGAGAAGGAGGGAGGATACGGGGAGGGTGAAACGGAGATGCCAAGGGTACAGTTATGGGCGATGCTGGAGATCATGCTGGAGAACGTACAATTCAAAGTGAGGTGAAGGGGGATCATGAAAGACCGTCCCGCCCGTCCCCGTGAGTCGCTGGAAGGGGAATCTCCCTCAGGGGATCGTGATAAGTGGAGGTGGTGGCCTGGGACTGACGAGTACTATTTGCGTGAGCGTATAGACTGCTGGAAGGGACGAGAGGCTTCATTGGACGTATAGGAAGTGGGGATGAAGCGTAGTAGTAACTGGTTCAAATTAGGATGAGTGAGTAGATTGCTGGAAAGGGGAGAGGTCGTATTCGAGTTATAAAGAGAGGTGGTGAAGCATTGTAAGGTCGGGTTAACTTTGGATGAGCGTCTCTACAGACGTTTTTTTTTTATTTTCATCAATAAATCAATCAATACGATCCTCTTACAGTACTGCAACGGAGTACTGTAACTTTTATCAACTTATATCAATAAATCAATCGATATAATTAATTACAGTACTGCAACGGAGGCGGAGCGGCAGGAGACGAGCAAGGCGGCATTCTTCGCACTGATGTCCAAGCACGTCAAGGATGGGGTACGGTAGGGAGTGTTGATTGATTGGAAGGAGTACGGTAGGGGGTGTTGAATGATTGGAAGGGGTACGGTAGCGAGTATTTAGTGATCGGGAAGTGGACACTGTTGTTGATCTGTTACGTGCAAATGTCCAAGCACGTCAAGGATGGGATACGGTAGGGGTTATTGATTGATTGGACGGGTACGGTAAAAATATTCTGGCAATGTGAGCCGGGGTTTCGCGTACTAACGAAGAGCATTGGAAAGGCATAGTGACCTTGCCAGAATTTATAGAAAGGAGTGACCTTGCGAAACCAGTTCTTATGAATCCGATGATAGGGGATTACAGTAGTGTGGCTTAACAATTGGGGATTGCTGCATCCGGTACGGTAGCGAATATCGATTTGTTGCAGCAGAAAGTGCCTGCAACGAATGCGGCCGCAGACGAGCACCAGCACGAGATGGTCGACACGCTGAGCAGGCAGGTGCACGATCTCCAGGCGAAGGTGAGATTGGATATGGAGAGGGTGTGCGCTAGAAGTGCCGGATCCCCGGGAAACTATGACATCAACGCTCACCAGTGCTTATGATGAGGGTGCGAGCTTGAAACGCCGGGTTAAAAATGGCCAAGCTGAAGGGAAAGCTATAATTTTAAGCGTAAGGTAATTTAAAATTACTTGGTGTTTGCGAGTTTCATAGTAAAATTGTAAGTAAGTAATGCCGTTTTTCTGCAGCTCGACCAGATGTCGATGGAGCGTGAGGTGGAGAGACTGACGCGTGCGACCTCCCAGCCGAGCATCTACCATGGTCAGTGGGTTACGGTAGAAGTATCGGTTTATTGGATGCAGTAGAATACCGTTCGATCGAGGGTACGGTAGGGATAGATAGAGTAGGTGACGAGGTTACGGTATCATTGATTCAATTGCTACGGCCTCCCGAGCATCTACCATGGTAAGAAGTTACGGTAGATATGCAATGGACACGGTAGATTATCGATCGATAGGGGAGGTGGGAGTGCGGTAGCATCCATTCACTGTCGATATAGATGCACTGTTGACGGCTTCCCTGCCGTGCCTCTTCCATGGTGAGTAGTAGGAGATGATTACGATCGGGTGAACACTAATAATCCTCTCTACAAAATATTACACACCTTTGTTCAAATAACAAGTTTTAATTACTGAGTACAATAGGCAGTGTGAATTATGGTCCCTATGTTGTTTGAAGCGCAATAACAACAATAACAATAACAATAACAATAACATCCTTGCAGAGGTGAACAGCGGCTCGCAGTCGGCGCGACCCTTCAGCAACTCGGGCGGTGCGGCAGCGATTGCGGCCGGCCACTTTGCACAGGTATGAGGGGAGGGGAACTTCCCCTGGGAAAGAAACGGGATGGATGGCGGCACAGTGTTCGAAAAGTATGTCAAAAACTACATGAGGTGCCCGACGAAGTCGGGCAAAATTTCAGGTGAGGTGCCCGAAGAGTTGATTCTTTTGCATTTTTTAGGTCTGGGTGCCCGAAAATGTGCTAAGAATTAGGGATATGTGCCCGACCTCAAATCCCATTTGACATGATTTTTCGACCACTGTGGCAGCATACAGCCATCACATTGCCAGCATCCGGAGTCAGCTTTTTTGTTGTCTATTGATGAGCTATGGAATCATTCATTCCTCAAGGTGGAGACCACCACAATAAGCATTGGCATGGGGGGGGGGGTAGATAGTTTTCCGTAATGACTACAGGTATGAAGGGAGTAGACGAAACATTAATGCGTCGTGGTGGTATATGGTTGCCAGTTATGTCCATTGTTGTCAGTAGAGTGCACATGCATTTAGGGAGTGGCCGAAACACGAATGCGCCAAGGGATGGCATGACCCTCGTAAAGCACGGAAATTCGAAAATCTAGGCAGTGAATCATCTAGGTTTCCTTGCAGCAGCCGTACACGGGCGCTGCGACCCAGGGCGAGTACTACTACTCGGGCATGCAGCCGCAGCAGCAGCCGTATGGTGGATATGAACAACCACAGGTAATACGTTACTACGTCCCTGGTTTTGTTCAACCAATCTCGCATCTGCCATTATTTTATAGTATTTATCTGATGGTTGTCTACCATATCACTTAAATGCCAGCCGGCGACATCATCCCTTCACTCCCGGTTTATTTATACCAGTACCAATTGGACCAGGCTTGGTTTGCCTGCGGAGGTGATCTGGCAATATTCACTTCAGATAGATGTACACAACTAATGAACCGCTTATGAAAACAACATAAAAATGGGTTGTTTGGACAGGGCAACAACCCCCAATGGCTATGCAGTGGGGTAGGAATGAGAATGATATGAAGGGGTCGAAGAGTTACCCAGGGTAACTTACCCTACCCGCTCCTTTGCAGTTTCATCAGATGCGCCCTTCGCTGTCGAATGGCGTGCTCAACTACCTGCCGCCACAGGGACAGCCGGGCATGGGCATGCCGATGGGAGGAATGGACTCGTATGGACAGAATCAGGTATGCCAATGGATTTAAGAAGGGGCTAGGAGACCCTCGATCACGTAAATCAGTTGAAAAATGAAGTAAAACAGTAGTTGGGGCGATTGTAGACACGGTGAACCTGTGCCACATTAGGGTGTAAAAGGGGGGGGGGGGGAAACCAGCAGTGAGCAATAGACTAGAAAGGGGTATGCAGACTGATCTGACGGCGTTTGAGTCTCTGAGAATCTCTTGATAGAGCAGAATCAGTTGGGGCGCTCGTAGAGTGGGTTAGAGCCGGCAAATGAGCAGTTGGAAGGTATGGACATTCAACAGGGTAGAAGGAATATGGGCAGAAGAATCAGGCGAATAAAACGTTGGGGAGTAATGTGAACAATGTGAGGTTTGTATTTGGGCTGCATTTTCATCATTCTGTCTGCAACCCGTAAGATAACGCCCCGTGAAGTGCTTTTTATGCCAATACGAAACCCTAATGCTGAAGGAAGAGCACTTGTGGAGGCAATAATGCTCGAAACACAGCCAATTTCACCTTGTATTTCTCTCTGCAAATGCCTTTGCAAGCGCGAGCATTCAATTCGCCTCTCAAATTTATCCTGGCGGATTCGAGGTTTCTACAGGGCTACTAGTACCAGGCCTTAGCGATGGGTCCAGTCATATCATCAAAATAAGCGAACAACCAATATCTCGCTTTTTTCTTTAAACATGGGGGGTTATTGGTCTCAAAAGGGATATCGGTGGGTACTGTTCTATATCCGACCCAGTGCTGTAAAATCGCTTCACTTGGAAGCATCTTTACCTTTACCCTATTGAATTGTTATTTCTGCAGGGCTACTACACGATGCAGTCGCACCATCTGCAGCAGCAGCAGGCTGCAGCAGCTGCAGCGATGGCCATGCAGCAACAGCAGATGTACGGCACGCCGCCTGTGGTGAGTATACATGTAACTTGGTTTTTTGTGTTGCAGTAGTACTCCTTAATGGAGCACGGGTTTCTGAGTAAATGTTCACTGACAAAAACGCTAACTGTGAGCTTCTGAGCGATGCGGCAGCAAGATTAGGTGGCACTTCTCTGTTTTTTTTGGCTCAGGCATTTTTCCCAGAGTATTCCCTCCCTATCATTCTCTTTCCCTACCCCCACCACATTCAGAGCGGTCGTAGTCTGGGCCAAAAATCAGAGAAGTTCCGATTAGATTAGTTCAATTCAATTGTTTATCCAACAGGTTAACGAGAGAATATCTTAGCATTGATCTTCGTTAGGATAAAAAAAATAGGATAAAATGAAGAATAAACAACTGCAGATGCATCAATCAGCGCACGCGGCCTTCTCGCTTCACTCCACCCCAGTGCACCAGCCACAGCAGCAGCCGCCGCCCCGACCGCCCAGCACCGGACCACTGCAGCAGGTGAAATACACTAGAATTTTTACTAGGGTTGGCAATACGGTCTAAACGAATCGCTATAGGGGAGAGGTCACGTAGCGAATCGCTACGAGAAAGGAAGAGGGTAGCGAATCGCTAAAACCGCTAAAACCGCTACGAATCCTCCCTAACTCCGCCCCCTCCTCTCCCCCTCCGTCCGCTCTCTCCAACCCGGCGCGTCTAGGAAACCCTCTCTAAAGATATAGCGACCACGACTCGCGTGACGTAACGGTTTTAACGGTTTTAGCGATTCGCTACGTGAACTCTACCCCGTAACGATTCGTTAAACCGTTATCGTTTAGCCAACCCTAGTTTTTACATGAGGGGCTATCCTAGTTGAGAAAGACTGTTCGCTTTCACCGAATCTTCGAGATACAAGAACAATCACAGCTTTACTACCGAGTGAATTTCTACTGCAAAGAAAAAAAGTTAGTCGAAAACGACCTGATTAAAAAAACAATGTGTTTCGAAGATTTTGCCACATCTTCATACATGTTTCACCGGCGAGTTATAGTCACAAAGACTTTGCGGTTCGAAGACTGTCGACCAGATCAGCTTGATTTCTCGATTCTTATTGTTTCCATTGCAGCCCATGCAGCAGCTGCCCAGCAGCATGTCGTACCCCACGCAGGTTGGTGCTATTTGTTTTATTTTAATTAATTAATTTTAAAAACGCTGGAGTCGCTTAACGCTGTTAAGGTCAATAAAGTCATTCCTCGATCCGTTGCAGATCGCGCCGCCGCCACAGTACAACGAGGCGATGGCGATGCAGCAGGCGCAGCAGCTGATGACTCCGCCCCCTCATCAGGCTGTCGCAGCCCCGCCCCCTGCTGCAGCAGAAGGAGGAGGATTCCGGCTGCACCAGGCAACGGTGAGCGCTTGTTCATACAAGTCTATTGTTTGTTTTGTTGAATTTTGGTGAAGGTCCGTCGTTTTTATGAAACGTGAAATGGTTAAGTTATCTTTTGTATGGAGTATATCACAGACGTGCCTTTGATATTCATACCTGTTCTGAGTTCGTACTTGGCCCCCGAAGCTCCGCCACCCGTCTTGACTAGAGCGCGCGCTTTCAACAATGGTACGGGAAAAAAACTAGTCGACTACCCGTACTTTTACAAGCAAGGGATGATTTTTTGTGGCGTTTTTGAATTAATTACCGATCTCCAGATCTTTAGGATGATATCTAGGTAGTGAAGCGCAAAAGTTACACTTTCGTGGAACTTGATTTTTTCGCTTTTTTAGAAATAAATAAACAATTTCAGACGCCCGTCTCTCGATTGGATCCGCCCCTCGAGCTGAACCGGAACCTCACGAACTGGGGACTCACGTATCGACAGGTATGAAAGATCAAAGATCAACCTTACTTTATTCGTTTTGCGCCTAATATTCGACTAGTGTCAGTCCTCCAGACAATGAGGGAGGGGCGATGTTGGGTAGGTGAGAGGTAAGTTAAAGTCCATTTCCTTCGCGCCTCTTCTAAGTCGTACAACCATCGTATGAATTGAATCAATTGGGAGGAGAGGTGCAGTAGAGATGCAAACCAGTCCTGTACCCTGTCATTACCTGCCTTCCATTACGTAGCAATGATTATTACTCGCCTCCTCTCGGGTGCGAGTAAGTAGTATCGAGTCACAGAGAGTGTAGTAGTGATGCTACCTATTTCTATTCATTTTTTTCTTGTAGCGCCTGACTCGGCGCTTTAAAGTTGCAGTGTTCTGTAGGGTCTAATCGAGCTACAGTATCTGCAAGCGCCGCGTTATCGAGTACTGCGCTTATTGTTGTTAAACTTAAAAAAAAGAAACTTGTCTTTTTGATTTTGCGAATACCATCCCACTTTCACTGTTCTATCCCACTAGTTATGAGTTTCAATATTTCAGGGTCAACGGGCGCGCCGTACCTGGGAGAACGAGACGTTTGTGAAGAGCGAGCACGACCTGGTGAACCAGCCCGAGAACGTCCCGTATGCGGAGGTGAGGAGTGAGGGGAAGAGAAAAGGGGCGGGGCGTGTTTCGAAAATGATGTTGAACTCTGTCCGTCTGACGGGGAACGTGCCGTATGCGGAGGTTAGGATGTGGGTTAAAAAGGGGGCGGGGCTTGTTTCGAAAAAAATTTTAGTTATCAAGAAGGGCCTGGATAGTGACTAGATAGTAAGATAAGTCCAGAGTAAGATCGATGGACGTGACCTCAATCTTGATACTTTGCTTGATCGGAGCTATAGAAAGTAGTTATTTCCACCAGAAGCATTCATGATTCATAACTTGTTCATACCTATGTTGTCACAGCAACTTTGTTTTTTGTTGGAGTTGGAACCGAACAGAAAAAATAGTAATATTATTACTTCGTGTAAATTTTCTGTTCCACAACTTATACTTCCCTTAGAAAACCCCATTTAGAGATTTTATTGCTGTAGAAAACGCTTCCTTGCACTGAAGGCTGTGCAAGTTGCCAAAATACAGGGGTGGGAGGTGCTCAGACAGGAGTTGATCTACCCTCAATATTGTGGAAGTTTTCTGTTTTTCTTGGCTTGCGTAAAACCCGCTCTCAGTGTAGATGGGCAGAGAATGAGATTGATAGGGAGAGAATACTCTGCGAGAAAAGGACGGGCCGTGAAACAGAGAAGTACCAGCAGTTTCCACCTTGCAGGAGTCGCACCAGCTGCAGCAGCAGCAGCCCGGGCCCGTGGCAGCCGTACTCGCGCGTGCTGCGCGCACCTCTTCCTCTCGTGAGGAGACGCCGCCTGCAGGTGGAGTGAGCGGAGGATCAGGAGGATCAGGAGGGAAGATGGGTGAGTCATGTTTCAAAGATTGGGTGGGGTGGATAGCGCGGAAGGCGGAAAGGCGAGTCTGGCTCAGATATAATAGTGGAGCATATGATAATGGGAGAACAGAGCGTAGTGGGGCTGGGGGAATGTGATAGTAGGGCTTAATACGCGGTGGTTGCGAGATGAGGGCAGAGTTTTGTATTATTTAATGAGTCAAAACCGATAAAGAGTTGATATTAAAAATGAGGCTTCAATTTGGGGATATAGAATTAACGCAACGTCAATATTCCTGGTTGAATGACCCTAGAAGACGGTTACCCGATTGATAGAAGGAAGGGAGGGATTGATAGCGTGTGAGGACAGCAGAGTATTAGTGAGCGAGTTATCTAGAAGATAGTAGGGCTTAATAAGCGGTGGTTGCGAGATGAAGGTAGCGCTTTACAATATTTATTTACGTGAAGAAGAAAAAATCACAGATGAGCACACCTGGGCCTCAAAATACCTAGGCACTAGCTCATGCGTCGGCTACCCGGTAAGTTTTACCTGGCTGGGTGTCTCTCTCGACGCAAATGTTCCACGCTCATTTTTTTGATCATTTTTCGTGATTATTTGAATCTTTGTATGATAAATTCAAAAGTAAAGTACAAAGACCAAATCAAATATGATGATGCAATTTAGAGATATAGAAATCGTGCATCTCTGTGCCAAGCGACGATGACTGTACTCTTTTTTTCGCTAGTTTTGTAATATGTGCATTGTGCGATGTGCAACAATCATAGGGATGTAATTTAGAGTTATAAAATCGATGAATCACAAATATTGCAGGCGGCAGCGAGTCGGAGGGCCCGCCGCGCGATCCGACCGCATCGAGCAATGGAGATGAACTGGTTAGTAACCAAGGTTACTCTTTTTTATTTAAAATTATTTTTATAATTTTATTAAAATTACTAGTTACTAGGCCGAATGTGACCCAGATTGTTCTTGTTCATAGAAGATAGAATTAGTATAACGTAGATAGTATAACGCATCGAGCACAGTGATGAGCACCACCCTCAGACACTCGTACTAAATCGGGGGTTCTACAAGAAACTTGTTGAATATCGCGGGTTTTGCTACCGAAATCAGTGGTTATTGGCGTAAACCAGGACGTATAAAAATCGGGGGTATGGTGCGATATCCGACCTCGTGCTCATATCTGATAACGCATCGAGCAATAGCGATGAACTGGTGAGTAAGAACACGATGTCGGATTAAAATGGTCATGTCCGGGTCAGTTTTCATTGCTACTGACATTGTTGGTGTTTTTTCCTCGTGTTTCTGCTGCAATTCAGAATCTAGAACCAAAAATCAGCGTTAACATTGCTTGTGAACTGGAAAAATGAACTGGAAAACAACTCTTGCACAATTTAACTGATATTCAGCAGATTTCTCCCATTCATACCTGATTACTTTTCGACGTTATTGTCACCCTGCTTTTTCCTGTTTCATGCCAATATCTCGCTCAATTTCAGTCGGGTGGTCGTCGGACGCCCTCGAGTATCGGAGTATCGACCGGGGGAGAGGCCGGAGGAGGCACCGGATTCGTCGTTGAAGCGGACGATGCCGCCGCCCAGGACTTTGATAATATGGTGAGGGGAGGGCAAAGATCAAAGATCACTATTCTCTAAGGGTGTTGTAGAATATCGCTAAGGACTTTGATATTATGACGAGGAGGGAAAAGATAACTCCTTACGAATGTATGGTAGAACATCACTCAGGACTTTGGCAATATGGTAAATGAGGATTTATCGATCGATTAGGGGTATGGTAACTGGATTTATCGATTGATCGAGATTTGCGTTGCAGCGGATGCAGGCGAAGCGGGACGCGCTCCTCGCCAAGACGATGAAGCGGAAGGAGGAGATCACGCAGAAGGTACGGTAGAGGAGATCGAGGATACGGTAGAAGAAAGCGAATAGATGACCCTGAAAGATACGGTAGGGGAAGGGGGAGTACGGTAGAAGAGTATTGATTGGGGAATAAGGTAGGGGAGGGGGAGTACGGTAGGAGAGTATTGATTGGAGGATACGGGAGCGGAGGGGGGGGGCTGGACTGCATTTAATCCTATTAGCGAGAGTCGAACCCTCTCATTCTTCGCCGTGAGCCAATAATAATAATAATAATAATAATAATAATACTATAGGTGGACACGATCGAGGCGCGCAACGCGGAGCGACGCGCGGCCGAGAGGGCGAAGCAAGAGATGGCCGATCAGAGGAAAGTGGAGAAGGAGATACAGAGGTGAGGGGGGTGGGGGAGTGGAAGGGAGGAATGATCCAGGGGTCAAATACACAGGTCATGAAACTCAAAATGTGGTGTTTTCCCCCGAATTTTTCATATTTTTGGGCATGAGGAGATTAGATTACCGATATTCTACCACGATTTCGTGTAATGGTGGCATGTTTGTTTTCTAATTTTCGTTCAATTGGCCTAAAAATGTGGCATGCATAGGTCCTTTCGGGAGGACTATTTGACCTATAGAATGATCACAGGAAAATCGAGAATTAAATGAATAGATTATGGAAAGTTGTCTGAATTGTTAGCAATTAATGCACGTGCATTAGAAATGGTGGAAAAGCGATTAGTTTGTTGCTTAGCAAGGCGAGTTGCTGATGCAAATCTTCCCGTGGATATCTATTTCTCCATTTGCTATATCTACAAGGCAGTTGAATCATAGCAAAATAGTCGTAAAGAGGTTGGGAGTCGCATGCCGAAAGCGGGCTGACAAGGGGGGTGGGCGGAGCTAAGAATAAAAGGGGCGGAGCTAAGAATAAAAGGGGCGGAGCTTAGAATAAAAGGGGCGGAGCTTATCCTAAAACCGCTCCGTTGCAGGCAGAAGATCCTCGACGACTACAAGCGGAAGAAGGTGGAGAAGGAGCTCGGGATGGACTCGGCGAGGAGCGTGTCCAGTGTGGGCAGAGGCAGTAGCCAGCCGCCATTTGCAAGGACCAAGAGCCAGGTGAGCGCGCTAGAAAACTAGCTCAGTTAGAAATATAGTGGTATGATTACCGGCCCGGTAGTTATGAAAATGTATGTGTAGTACTCTTCTGGGTCTATCTGAGACGCCCCGCCTTCCTAGTGTAGCAATCCTCGAATCATATTGTCATACAACTTAGAAAATTGTCTTTGTGAGGTTGTAAACAAGTCGCGAACTATAGTTCGAACTAGTAATCAAGCGTGAATCTCAGCAGGGTCTATCTTCAAATATGCATATCTGCCTATAGCCCTCAACTTTTAAACCAGCTTTAATATTTCCTCCTTTTCAGGGTCTATCTGAGACGCCCCGTCTGCCATCTGGAGGCGTCGCGAGTGGCAGCGGCACGCTGGGACGGGCGAGAGGGCAGTCGAATGTGGACGAGGCCAGGAGGATCGCCGTGCCAAGCTGCGCTGAGCCTGGTTAGTTTTTTTTTAAATTATGGCCTAATGTATTTTGATCAAAAAATGAGCAAAAAAACGTGTCATCGCATCGCAGTTATGCGACTTGGGATAGGTAGAAAATCAATAGCTATCGCCTGGTACAATTGTGCTGCGTGATTTCTGTAACTCTAGATTGCCAATCTGAAAATCAAGCGCACCTGCAGTTCGCATGTGTCTCATGATCAGTTCTTCTATTGCAGCGCTATCAATCAATGCATTGCTTTAGGCGCACAAGCATGCCCCATTGGGGGGGGGGGGGAATAATTTGATGTCGATAGCCTCATAATGGCCCCCATTTATTGCAGCACTGAAGCTGTTCGCGAAGCCTGTGGCGAAGAGCAACAGGAATCTCATCACGAACGCCCTCCAGTTCTCCGTCTTCCCGGGTGCAGTGAGCGCGGATGCGAGGAACAAGGTTGGCCACATATCGATTGATTTTTGACAAAAAGTGCTGCTCGTGAAAATCTGCTCTTATAAAGTCATACTAATAGGGCTAGTGTTCGGTCGTTGTTTGTTCCCGTGTGCGGTCAGTGCCGATGCGAGGAACAAGGTGGGTCATATGAGACTGATGTGTAACTATAATCTGATAGGCGCGTATGTGTTTCAAACATACATTTTCATTGTCAACCGGGGACCGAAAATATATGGTGGTCTGACGGTCGTTGTTTGTTCCCGTGTGCGGTCAGTGCCGAGGGGGGGGGGTGGAACGTATAAGACTGATGTGTAACTATAATCTGATAGGCGCGTATGTGTTTCAAACATACATTTTCATTGTCAACCGGGGACCGAAAATATATGGTGGTCTGACTCTAAAAGCCGAAAATATATAGTGATCTAATGGCTTAAAACCCGATTTTATAGCGGATATATTGAAGTCTGACAAGAGATTCCATTAAATATATACTGGCCTGATTCCCGGCCCGGTAGCTATGAAAATGTATGCTTCCAACCATCCTTCTCTCTCTCTCTCTCGCACATCCTTGATCTTTGATCTCTCAGGTGCTCGGAGAGCTGGCCAAATCGGGCGCCAAGCACGTGCTTCTGTTGTTCCGCGACCACAAGTGCCAGTACAGAGGCCTGTACGAATGGGATCAGGTGACGATTGATCTTTGATCTTTGAAAATGTCCGAAAGTTGGATCAATTGGAGCGGTTGATCCTTGATCTTTCAATAGTTACCGATGAAATGACGTGCATTGAAAAGGCGATGTTTCGAACTCGCTATTCAACAGTATCGCTAGCACTGACGAGATGCTGATCTTTGATCTTTCTATCATAGAATAGATTAATTATTGAAATGACTGCAAGGAGGAGTGGAGATGGTCTTTTTCAACAGCGAAACAGTTGTATAATCTGATATTTGATCTTTGATCTCTCTCAAATTCCTCCTCCCCAGGTTTCCGATTCGGTCTCGCGTATCGACGGCAAGGGCCCCAAATTGATCAGCGAACAAATGATGCAGATGATGTTCAAGTAAGGGATTTAATAAAAAAAAAATTCCATAAATATGAGAGATTTTCGAAAATCATGTTTCGTATTAAAAAATGCTGAAAGGTGGTCAATGGAATCTTTGACTCTTCTTATTTTATGGCTACTTTGACGTCCTAGAGTGGCGAGAGTCAATTTGAATCGAAAGATTAGAATTGTATAAATATGCTACTGCCGATTTGGCATAGCTACTGTTTACCAATGATCCGTTTGCAGGTACGAGTCTGGCGGAAAGGTGTTCAACCACATCCCCACCAAGCATCTCTCCGCGACCATTGATGGGTAAGTTTCCGAAATGATCTTTGAACTCTAATCCTGAAATTGTGCCTTAGTTCAAAATTAGTCGCCTTAATTTTTGGTCTGTCGTTAAAATATAAAGAAGAAAGTCGATCGTAGCCCACAGTGTGATTGAAAAAAAACCAATGCTAAACAACAGACGAGCAATTCGGTTGATTAGTAGATCATAGTTCAAAGTTCAAAGATCAAAGATCATCCCGTTGCAGGTTCACGATCAAGGACGAGTACTGGCAGAAGCCGAAGATCCCGCACTCAGGCGTGCCTCCGCTCTCACACCGACAAAACTGAGAGGAGTACGGTAGTCACTCCGGATACGGTAGCCCCACCCCCTGATCGATTACTGTAACACCTGTATACGGTAGTATCCCCTTCCCTTCTGTACTGTAGTCCTCCCGTCCTGTATCAATCGATAATTGTCATTCTGCCTACAGTCTGCATAATTACCCTCATACAATCGATAGTCATTTACTTCCCCGTGGATTGATACCGTAATGAACCCCCGTGTACCGTACGCATGTTTTATTCACTTTTTTGATATTACGGTGCCCCTTACTAGTCTCTCGCTCTTTTCCTAGCTAATTACTGTAGGTACTAGGGCGTAGTGTAACCTGAATCAGGTTTATTTCGGTGTGTAAGGTAATTAAACCATCGGAACAAACTATTGTGTTCCTTATTTTTCGTTATTTCTTAGTGTCTCTGTGATATCTCGAACGATTTGGTACTAGCGTAACAAACAAACACTGTTGATCGATTTTGTTTTCTTCTAAATTGTGTGTAGTGTGTGCCCCCACGAGTGTAATTTCTGCCTTTTCCTACTTTTTACCCGTCGCTTCCCTCGAGTACATTGCCTCTCTCTCTCTGAACACCCCCACTGCTTGCGTGTGCCTGTGTGTGCTCTAGTTTCTGCCTTATCCTAAACAAATGTCGATATATCAATTTGTGTGTGCCTACGGTAGTTGCTGCAATCGAAAACTGGCTGTATTTTGTTAATTGTGCCCCCTATCTAGCTTATAATTGTGTAATTCGCTCTTCGCTTGTACTCGCAATCTCACTTTTGCTCACTTTATCTGCCGTCTAGAAGGATTTCAATATATTTTTACCCGAATTTCACCCTCGAATTTCATCTAGACCCCGCAGATTTACACTATTTTGCCGTTCATTCCATCTCCTAGCTCCCTAATAGGACTGCTAGCATGAAGAATCCGTCTCTTCCTTCCGCCCCATCTATCGCCCCTTTTGAAGAGTATGAAGATACGGATAGATTATTCATTCTGTCAGCCCCAGCTTTCGAGCCCTTCCCCACTACTGTAATTGATGTAAATTATTCTATCTTCGCTGTCTCTGTAGTTGTGATCGGAAAATTTTTGCTCGAAGATCAAATGTTTATCAGATGTGTTTATTAATTGTCACCTATCGGCGCTAACTGAGATTTTTTCGCGATTCGTTATGATTGTAAGGTTAATTGATGACTCGAACAAATTGGTGCCTAGTATTCGATCAAAAGCATAAATAGCTAACAATAACTGGTTCAATGATTGTCAGAGCAAAGACATCCACAGAGAATCAAATAAGTTTGTTTGAACCTCCATGGCCATATCGCAAGAATTTTATCAGTGCAGCATCATTGTTAATGCATTGATTCCATGTTCATCAGCAATTTCATACAAGGTTCGAATATCGAGTGCAATTACGAATAAAAGACGAATAAAAGAAAAGAATATTCAAATAGAATCACTTCTTTACTTTTACGAGATTAGTTGTGGAAACTCTGATGATTTTTTCTAAGATTAAAAATTAAATGTGATTTTTAGTTGCCAACAGCTGATGGACGCTGCGAACTTGTAGAGTAGATAGATGAAGAGAATCTGAAGATTTATGCGAATTTGTTTCAAAGTGTAACAGGAATGCTGGAGGACCCCGTAGGTCCAGCACCTCCTGCTAGTGGAACTGTGATGTACTCAACTACATGGTTTATCAACTATCTTTTATCAGCTATGCAGGGATTGAGAACTAGATGGAACTAGATAGAACTAGATGAATAGACTGGTGGTTGTTGGTCGGGATTTGTTACTAAGTCTCTCTCGAGTCTCTATTCTCTCTAGATGAGCTGTTCCGCGGGCAATAGAGCGTCGCAAAAGAATGGATAACCATTTTTCCTGTCTCGAACGAATTCTCAACGCACGATCATGTGAAACAACGGAATGGGAGAGAATAAATACCCCCTATCCTTTTCCCTCTGTCTTCTCACCAACCTCTAATTTGCCAACACCCGACCTGCTGTTTTTCCCGACTCCCAAACCGAAACGCGGACCTCCACCCCTTCTGGTGGATAAATAAGTGAGATTGAAACCTCTAGAAGGCAGTAGGCGAGAAGGGCAATCTTCTTCTTTCCGTGAGATACTCGGCATATGAGGAAGACTACTGCTACATGGAGAAGAATGTCAGCAAGGAGCGAGACGGAATACTGAAAAAATATCCATTTCCTGAACAGCATTCTGACCCCCCTTGTTCTCTCCAGATAAGGGTGAACAAGGGTATTAAGATTTGAATGTTCCCGCCACACCGTAATCAAACAGCAAATCAGCGACAGAATTTAAATTGTTTCTGAAACATATCCTGCTCTCAATGGTTCAGAATGAGAATCGGGATGAGTTTCAGAAACATTTCATGGTTCAAGTTTGAAGTTATAGAATGCTGTGGTAGGGTTCTCTTGATGGAAAGTCTTTCCGCAATAAGTGCACAAAATTATCTGCGAAGAATGCTGAGTCAACGGAAAGTTCTTTCCAACAATGAGCCCTAATATAGGGTCAGAAATCGGATGGTTTGTCTTCAATGTATGTATGAGACAAAATTCCGACACGGAACTTAGAATCTAAAGGACAGAGTACTGACAAGGAATACAGAAGTCTAAAGGGTCAAAAAACGGACCGCAGCTCCATCCGGGCGTACAAGGTGCATAGAAGTGATAAATACGAGCAGGGCTGCGATTGCAAATCGAATCCACGCTTCTTTACGGGAGAGAGCCTGAAAAGGAAGAATTACGTTTCCTTTCATTTATTCTCTTATGATGATGTTCCACTGTAAAGGTGAAGGTGTATCCACGTCAAGCGATTTTACAGTTGTAAGGCAAGGACCCACCGGTCCGGCCCTTATATGAGATGATAGATCTTTTTCGGTAAAAAGCATTGGACAGCAGAAATTCAGTCCGCCATTTCAAGTAGCATATTATCCCACTGAAAAGCGCGCAGGAATCTCAATGTCAGCACTCTATAAAGGAGGGGTGCAAGCGATCTAACAGCTGGCCTTACCAGCGGGTCCCACCTATCGTAGTCTTATGACTGTAAAATAGCTTGACGTGGATACACCTTTACCTTTACCTCAAGCGATTGGTCATGAAGCAGTGATTTTAGTGTTTCCTCCTTATCGGGTGATTCGGATTTCTCAGCAGTAAAATATCGCAACATTCAACTGCTCAGCTTTGACAATTCGGAATTTAGTGCACGTTTTATTAGTTCGATTTTCTGATTCTGAAATTCCCTAAATAGTGAAGAAAACGAGTGGAAACTGACAGGTGCGGGTCCATTTGCCTCGTCATCTTCATTTGGATTCACAGCGACAGTGACTTCAGTAGAAATCTCTTCAGCGGATGCAGGAGGGTGAGACGACATTCTGTAGAAAGGGAGGAATTAAAAAGAAACATGGTTTTGAAATTGAAAAGGAAGAGAGACACTGCTGGGAAGAGACTAGATAGGAAAGACTTCCTAAAGAAATGCGGTTGGATGTTTCGGTACATTGGGTCATAGACACCCAAAATACGGTAATTAGAGTGGAAGGGATCGATTGATGTGATACGGTAGCTTGACAGTAGGGATAGATGGAGATTGAGACAGGTCTGAAAGATAAAATGTAGGAGTACGGTAGGAGGGGTATTGATTGAGGGATACGGTAGAATGGGAAGGTCGATGGCTACTTCGGTCCACAAGACGAATAGACACCTACATAAGATCTCATAGGATACAACCGCACTCCTACTTGCGTAAAACGAGATAATAGACGACATTGAGGCTATTCAACGAGTGAAAATGGCCACCAGACTGAAGAGAGCTCGTACTAAAGTGAAGGCGGAATTTATCTGTTTTGGGGCTCTAAATGGTGTAGATAATAACAATGATTGAGGGGGAATACTTTTCAATGAAACATAGGACCAAAATCAGAGAAGAGCCGTGAAGACAAGGTAAAGGAGAAACCAAGGGGTGTTCCTATCGATCCTCCGCACTCTTCTCTCCCTCTCTTCTCCTTTTCAGGGGTGTTCATTCTCTCGTCGGGATAATATGACGAGAAGAAAGATGACAGAGATTGGGTGAAGAGTCGGAGAGAGGGAGGCCAAAGTGTGAATGGTACGGTATATCTTAGCTTCCTACAGTGAAGAAAGGTACTAGAGTGAGATAGTTGGTGATCTTAGGAATTTCATGGGGTTAACAAGGTAGAGATACTTATAAGGGGTTTTCATCGTCCCGTCTTGGTAATGAAACGAGATGGAATGAGAAGAGATGGGAAGGCAGATTGAGTGAAGAGTGGGGGAAAGAGAGGCCAAAGTGTGAATGGTACGGTATATCTTAGCTTCCTACTGTGAAGAAAGGTACACTCGCCGACATAAGTCAATGCCAACTTTTTCAATTCCATGTATCTTTTAAACCAGAAAAGCAATAAATTTGATATTTGGAGATTACCTAGAAAAGGTGAAGACCAATATTTTCCACATAAAACGGAATATCAAAAAAATCGATTTTATTGCATAGTGATGACGCAATCGACGTGCATTATTTTGAAGAATCATTATTCTTAGGAGGATTTTTTCTAACTCCTCAAACTTTTTATGCATAGACGTATGAGCGAGGGCTACCCAGAAAAAAAGTTTCAAGTTGCTGCCGCTTGCTGCAGCGGCTGCAGAGTTGCTGCAAAATCAGGGTCGAATTTTCATAACTCAGCTCCCAGACGTGCTAGAGACTCGTTCTAAGGATCATTCTGCGTCTTATCACGAGTAACTAATATCCTGAGAGTATGGTCGAGATTGACCGCCGTTTACATTTTTGAAACTCAAAAATCACTTTTCAGATGACAAAAGTTTGACGATTTGCCATTCCAAGGGTGATTTTTGTAGACAGGTGGTTTCGGTGCTGGAACATAGCAAAACCATCCACGAGGAAACGATCAACTTTTTAGAGCAATTGCTTAACTCTCCGATCTGTTGTAATCGACTTACGGAGGCACACTTAGTTGGAAAATTTCGATTCGCCAAGTTTGCGCTGGCATATTTTTCTTTCTAACCGAGTTGAAAATCTAAAAATGAGCGACGATAATAATGTGAGGGTGGCTGATTTTTTGGCCAAGTATGGACTTAATTCGACCGCCAGAAAAAAAATTGAAGAGAATGTCTCTTCAAAATTTGGCACTCTTCAAATTGAAATTGAGTGTGCCTCCTTAAGTCGATTACAACAGATCGGAGAGTTAAGCGATTGCTCTAAAAAGTTGATCTTTTCCTCGTGGATGGTTTTGCTATGTTCCAGCACCGAAACCACCTGTCTACAAAAATCACCCTTGGAATGGCAAATCGTCAAACTTTTGTCATCTGAAAAGTGATTTTTGAGTTTCAAAAATGTAAATGGCGGTCAATCTCGACCATATTCTCAGGATATTAGTTACACGTGATAAGACGCAGAATGATCCTTAGAACGAGTCTCTAGCACGTCTGGGAGCTGAGTTATGAAAATTCGACCCTGATTTTGCAGCAACTCTGCAGCCGCTTCAGCAATCTGCAGCAACTTGAAACTTTTTTTCTGGGTAGCCCTCGCTCATACGTCTATGCATAAAAAGTTTGAGGAGGTAGAAAAAATCCTCCTAAGAATAATGATTCTTCAAAATAATGCACGTCGATTGCGTCATCACTATGCAATAAAATCGATTTTTTTGATATTCCGTTTTATGTGGAAAATATTGTTCTTCACCCTTTCTAGGTAATCTCCAAATATCAAATTTATTGCTTTTCTGGTTTAAAAGATACATGGAATTGAAAAAGTTGGCATTGACTTATGTCGGCGAGTGTACTAAAGTGGTGATCTTAGGAATTTCATGGGGTTAACAGGATAGAGATACTTATAAGGAGTTTGCATCGTCCCGTCTTGGTAATGAAACGAGATGGAATGAGAAGAGATGGGGATACTGAGATTGAGTGAAGAGTGGGGGAGAGAGAGTCAAAAGTGCCAAAAGTACGGTAGAGTAACGACTGACTTCCATTAGGTTGCTTCCATTACTCGTCCATTAACCACGGAATGCTCAGAAAAAATATTCTTCTTCAAAGTATAGTATTGTTCTCCCTATTGTTCTTGCGCTGCCTGGAAAATAGGCCGATTCTAATTTCCGGTATCGGATTGATGTTGAGGGAAGGAAGAGCGATTCATCTTCTCGAATGTCTTGGTTGGGAGAAACTCCACACCGAACAACTACGGTTCGAAACAGCATCAAATGCGGTTCGGTACTACCCACTGAAGAAATTCACAATAAAATATAAAAAATTTCTTGCTGATCAATTCCGGTCCTCTACCAGTCACTGAATGTCGACGTTGAAATTCAGACAATCACATACAATTGATAATTATAATTCCTTTACCTTCATAAATTACAGGTCTAACAATTTAGGCAGTCCACATCAATAAAAAGGAATGAATAACTTGTAAAAGAAACAAAGCAACATACAAGAATGAAACTGAAACAACAATAAAGTGACGATACCCATTCGGTGAAACAACTACATTGAAATGAAAACAATATGGGATGGGGAGGATGGGGGTGGGGTACGGTAGTATCGATCGATACCGTATGCTCCCTGAGCGCGTTGAGAGTCGAAAAAAGAAGAACGATGATTTCGTGTCCGCTTTGAGTCCGGACGCGTCCGGCTTCGTCACGCTTTCCGCGCGCGTCCGAAGCGTCGAGAGCGTACGCGACGCGTCGATCGGACCGCGCACCATGTCGTCTGAGAAGAAAATCAATAACGGAGATGATAAGTAGATCAAAACAGTATCCTTTTCTGGAAAGCTTCCCAAAATTGAGTTCCAATTTGAACGAGAGAACAAATCAATACCGTATGCCAACGTCAGGATATCACGCGTGCCACCGAAGAATCTAATAAACCTTGGCACATTGAAAATGTCGAAAATGAGATTAAGCCAGTTTTTGACAGTCTATAGGGTCCCTCACAAGATACCGTCGAGCTTTGTTCGATATCTTTGATTTCAACGATGTCAGACGTCGTCAGACGTCGTCAAACTTTCTAGAGGACGAAAATCGCCATCTTTGGAGAGCTGTAACTCAGCCCAGAGTGATTTTCGTGCTTCGAGTTGAGTAGACGAAAAATGTTCTCCAATTTTTCAGGAGAATACGCCTGAGCTTGACGCCCATCGATATTTTGATTTATATTTGTGAAAATCGATTTAAACGATTAATTTCCACCACATATTCGGGCCAAACAATTTTATGAGCTCTCTTATCTTTTTCTGCCTTTTCCTTTTCTTTGCCTATCTTCCTTTTTCGCCTCAACTTCCGGCCATCTTTTGGTTGAAATGCTACCGAATGTGAGATAAGAGTACTCAAGGCGGATTTGAAACTCTTCAAGTAGAATTCCAACTCTCCAAGAGGTTATCCCTTCACTTTACGCACTCTATCACTATCTAGTCAGAGAGGCGATAGAGTGTGTAGAGAGATGATACGATATTCCGAACCTTATCTTCAAGTATTCTTCAACCCTGAACCCTTACTATTTTGAGAACAATGACTCTCTAATTTCTCAATGGCCTCTCGCCGGCCAATGAACACTCTACCGTTATCTTTTGTCTATTCATTGTGTATAAAGGAGGTGTCCCACGAATATCTGGCTAACTGAGTTCTCGATGTGAGCTTGTGGGTCGTGGCTACCCGATAACACTTTCGAAAGTCGCATGTTTTCAATTCCCGTTTGAACTGAGATACGAGCAGTTGGCTGCGTTCCAAGTGACCCTGAAACGCAGGCAACGGGCTAGAGAGTGTGCGAAATGAAGAGAGCACGCCCTCTCATTCCTCACTTTGCCCTCGTCAGATAGAGAAAAGAGAAAGTGTATGCGAAAAGAGAGAGACTTTCTGACTATTTTCCCAACCCCTCTTCGAAGAGATGGAAGAAGGGATGGGCAAGGGGGAGAAATGAAGAGTTATAACTATAAGTGATCTCTCCCTTCTCAGGCATGTAAGAGACAAGGCAGAATGAGGAGAGTCATGTCTCTTTTTACTTGTCGTTCTGATCATATTAGGCCTGTGTCTATGCCTCTTCTTAGGAGGTCACAAGTAGGCAAGATGTGCCTTTTCTTCGTCTGACTCTCTCATTTTCTCATGCTCTCTCGCTCGGTCTGACCGGCCAACCTTCTACTAACAAAAGTACGCACTTTGCCCCGTCACAACTAGATCAGACCGCGTTTTCCGGCTCATTCACAGCCTATCAGACCCTCTTTTTGGGCATGCTATAGTCATTTTCTAGTAATGATGACTACGAAGATCCCAATCCCCTTGATAATAATGTTTCCTCCTGCAATTGCCTTAATGTCCTTATAAATGCATCAAATATATCAATAACCATTTTTATATATTTTTCACTTTGCATCGACAATGTAAAAAGAAGGAAGTTTGGTGTTTGTTGAACTCTAGAGAGAAAAGCGAGTTTGCGCAGCAATTTCCATAAATATTCCTGATGCAAAGGGTTCAATAAATTGAAGAGCGTCACTGCATTATTTCGTGTTGCTCGTCTTCCTCATAGGTAGAACTGCCAGAGTGAAGAACTCGACTCGGCACATCTTCGATTTTTGGCCCAGCCTTTTCTCGCAGAGTATTACCTCCCTACCATTCTCATTCTCCCTCTACATACGGAGCGGTTGTCGCCTGGGCTAAAAATCGAAGAAGTTCCCTCGATTCTTCATTTCTCTATCGTTAGATACACTGATCGATTAGCGGTCGAATGAAGATACGTATTCTTCATTCAATTATTTCATCCACACTCGTTGTAAATCTTTCTCTCATGCCGATCGATGCATTTGTAGGATTCTTTCCTGTTATTATTAGCATCGTTTGGACTGGAGATGTCTTGCTAGTCTTGGCACGAGCATGTAAAGGCCTTTCTTCCTTCATCTCTTCTCTCATTTGAGGCATCAGGGCTTGAATAATCACGTGAATACTTCTTCAAAATCGTGTTTTTTTAAATGCCGTTTTCCTTCGCTGACAGATCACGTGAAATGTAGGGAAGCTTACCCGCCTTTCGAACTCTGCTCACAACACTTTCGTGCGTCATTCGAAATGCAAAATGAGATTCTACTCGCATTGCAAAGTTGACCTGAGGAGCACAGCAATTGGAATTATTTTGCTCTTTATGCGCATGATGTTGTTTTGCTCTGTCGCCGGCCAAACAGACTAGATAACATGTAAAATGAGGAGAGCTACTGATTTCCGATTTGTCACCCTTTAGTTTTCATGTTGCCGTTGGGATTGCCGGAAATTGGAATCAAGGTTGGCGATGTTGCGAAAATAGATGCATGAAAACAGAGTCGAAATTCTTCTTCTGTTAGCACCTGAAATGTAGCTAATTCTTTCTTATATTTCCATGATACCCTTTATACCGAATCCTCGAATTCATATTTCATAAAATTTTTATTTATCACGTATTTTCCTCTGCGATTGTTCAATGCGAAACTTCGTTCGCTGAGCGTGGAAAACTTTCGCCGCTTTTTCTCTCACAGACGCGAGTTTACACACTCGTTTCATGGGATTTTTTCCTGTGCTACTGCCGTTTACCAACCCTTCTTCTTCTTCTACTTCCTTTCATTTTTTATATTATCTGTAAATCTGCATTATTTCCCAAATGTAGCCCTTTCGTTTCCTAAAGACACAAAAAAAAATTTCACCCGACCTAGTGCGTATAATCGCTTTACAGTACTGTTTTCATGGGATCTTTTCAGATCTCAAAAGTCGGAGATTTGGTTGTTTTCGCGGGAAGAACACGATATCCGCTTGTTTGCTACGAGAAAGGTCTGTAAGGAGGCGCGAACTTTCGAGGGGGGGATGACCTGACTCTCTCAATTTCCCATGCTCTCTCGCTTCTCTCACTGACGAGAGAGCATGGAGAAATGAGAGACCGAGACGATTGTTCTAACTATTTTTTGCGGTGTTGACTTCTCTTGGCCGATTTGCACTGTGGGCTGAGATATGCATTGGGCAGTTATAGCAGGCAGCAGCCTAGGATGCTGAAGAGTTATTTGATTATGCTTGCAACCTTGCACCTTTCCGCCCTCTGATGCCAAAAAATGCCAAATTAATGACAAAAAAAATATGGCGTCGAGATTTCATGGAATTGTTCTAACACTAACAAATTTTATGTGCATGCAATTGGAACAGAAAAGCCTACGCATTTAGATACAGATATCTAGATAGCTGCACCTCAGGCTCATTCGATTATGCTTGCATTGCATTGCATCTAGCTATGGTCATTGACCATCTCAGAACTAAACCATTGATGTGAGGGAAAATCAGGGCATTTCTTCGATTGCTGGACCAACGTTTTATTACCGAATGGAAAGGCCCTGGTTGTATGGTATGATCATGATACAAATGATAATCTGCAACAATTATTTGACCATCTCAGTGCTTGAAAGCATTGAGGCGAGGGCAAATCAGGGTACTTTTTCGTTTTTATGCACAACTTTTTCTCACTGTTGTCATAAGGGATGATTACAATACAAATGATAATCTGCAACAATTATTTGTAAATTTAGGACCGGAAAGCTGAAAATATTGAACGCAAGCATTTCTCGCAAAACATTCGGACTCATTCGATTATGCTTGCAATGCATTGAATCAGCGCGTTAGTGAGGGTGCTGAAAACATGAGAAATTGCTTATTTTTGCTCGTTCAAGTTTGCAACAACCTCCAGTACAGTGGAAATCGAGAGAGCACTCCTCAATTCGCGTATTTTGAAAAGAATGGTCTAGCCTAAGATCTAGACTTAGACAGGGTCAAACAAAACGGATCACAACATCATTTTTCAACCCAGCTTGTATACATTCGAAATCCGCCCTGTCCATTTCGCTCATATTGAATAACGTGACTGTGTGCGGTGCCGAGTAGAGCTCGAGAAATGATACCTCCGTCTCTTCATTTTACACACTCTCTCGCCTCTCTAACCGGTGAGAGAGAGTGTGAAATGAAGAGACGGCGGTATCATTTATCGAGCTCTAGTGCCGAGGTTGGATGGTCTGTCCTCTCTCTTCGCCATACTCTCTCTCGTTACTCTGACTGACGAAGAAGAAGAAGAAAGGAGAGAAGAACGGACGACGGTGTGCCTATAGGCAGTCCATCTTCTCCTACTAGGCCATCTATTGACCGATACGCTCCTACTAGGCCACCCAGTTCGACTCCTACTAGTTTCCTAGCTAGGAGCCTAGTAGGAAATTCACTATGTGGCCTAGTAGGAACTCAATACCAGAGTAAAGACGAAGGAGGTTTGTCTGACAGACGAGAGATGAGACAAAATAAAGAGGCAAATGTTAGAGAATGGGCGATGGGGCGATTCACTTAGCCATTCTTCCCTCCCTCCTCCCTCCTTCGTCTTTAGGCACACCGTCGAATTGCAAATCCCTCCTTTCTTCTCTTTCCTCGGTTTACAGACCTATATATAGTGCGCAACACGGGTAATCGTCTCTACATTCTTAACGCTATCTCACCGGTCAGAGAGTCGAGATAGTGTATGAAATGAAGAGTCGGCGGCCCTTATTGCGCACTATATTATCTAACCTGTCCTTACCTGACTATGACGATTCTTCACAAGTTTGTTTCGTGTTCAGTATGATGGGTTCATTTAATCTTCGCCATTCATCCCATCCTTCGTCTTTAGGCAAGGAGGCACACCGGCGTTGGAGAGTTGCAAATCCTCCCTTTCTTCCCTTTCGTCGCTTTACAGAGGGTTCACCAGGCCCAATTCAGCTGTGATGCTTCTTTATTCCGCGCTAGGATTGTGGAGTCGATAGCGTCATTTTGGCGTAACATTGGGATTTCTAGAATTGCAAATTCTTCATTTTCCTCCGTCTTCTTCCCCGCTTCATAGATCCTTGACTCTATCTATTCAAAAACCGTACAACAACTCGCTCATGGAGCGTTTTAAAAACGATCAGTCACTGAAAGAGAATCTCATCCCGCAATTTTTGGTGATCTTTGATCTTTGTTGCATTGCGATATTGTCTCGATTAGGCGGCCATTGCCCATATTCGGTAGGGTTGAGAATTGGGAAGGGATCGGGAGTGGGGGCTGGGATTACCGAGGAAGCCAGGGAGGGCGGAGATCGTGGAGGGTATTGAGGGACTGGGCGACTGAAGTGAGGATCCTCAGATCCTGGAGGGTACTGGGGACTGGGAAATTTGGATTGGACGGGAGCTGAATCGAAACCCTCATCTTCAGAAACCTACTGTATCACCTCGATTCGTGATAAAGCAGGAGTTTCTGAGGCTAAGGGGTGTATCGATGAGCAAGGGGGTATGGAAGCAAGAGGTAGTTGAGGAAGGGAGGATTGGGGAGGGAATGGAGGAAAGGGGTGCCGAGGGTAGACAGGGGAGATGGGATCGGAAGGTTAGAGATCGGATGACTGAAAGGAGGCTGACGTATCCGCGGTTCAAGGGGAAGGGAATGGGCGAGGGAATCGGGTTCAGGGAGGGTCCTCCGATCCAAGGGGGTACTAGGGATGGAGGGAGGGAACTGGCGTATCGGCGACTGACGAAGGGATGGGAATGGGTGGGCAGAGGGGTGAGGGAGGATCCTCAGATCCTCGAGGGTACTGGGGATGGAGGGGGAAGGGGAGAGGTTGAGAGAGGAGGGGATCCTCAAGGAATGATCCTCAAGGAGGGGGGGGGGGGAGAGGGCGCCGGAGAGCATCGAAGGAGGCATCGAAGGAGACATCGAAGAGAGCATCGGAGGGGCATCGAAGAGAGCATCGGAGGAGAGAGGAGGCGACTGGAGACTATGGCGACTGGAGATGGGAAGAGACGACTGATGGCTCCCTCCCAAAATTTCCCTCCTTATATACGCCTGGCTGATCTACTCGGATGCCTCCGAGTTCAAACTACACATGTCTGGGATGCATTCTCGGATGCGTCCGAGTAGATCAGCCAGGCGTATATAAGGCCGACGATTTGGAAGGGAGGCATCAGTCGTCTCTTCCCATCTCCAGTCGCCATAGTCTCCAGTCGCCTCCGCTCTCCTCCGATGTCTCCTCCGATGCTCTCTTCGATGTCCCTCCGATGCCCCTCCGATGCCCCTCCGATGCCCCTCCGATGCCCCTCCGATGCTCTCTTCCGATGCTCTCCGGCGCCCTCCCCCCCCTCCCTCCTTGAGGATCATTCCTTGAGGATCCCCTCTCCTCTCCCCCTTCCCTCCCATTCCCAATCTCCAAGCTCCCCACAACTCCAATCCTGAACCCATCCTCAATTTGCTCAGGCCTACCAGAATCTGAAATGGTACCCTAAGCATTTTGATCAGGGTTTTGGCATCCTCTTCCTCACTCCACTCTTCTCGATACGACCCATACCCTCAGAATTCCCGGTTTGGGTCACTATTCGATGTGATCGCTGGGGATTTTGAAGATGTGGGTCCTTCGAGCCTTCCCTTTGTCCCCTCCCCTCTTCCCCATTCCCTTGTTCCTCTTACCTCCCGGTCAGTCCTGCCCATATCCTTCGGGAGAAAGGGTGGGGTGCTCTGTCCCCCGCGGACTGACCGCCTCTCTTTTGAGAGGAGCAAAGGTTGAGGTTGAGGGATAGGCAAAGTCTTGGATGGTAGTAGAATAGTGGTAGTAGAAATAGAAAGAATAGAATAGAATAGTTAGAATATAATAAATAGAGTAGAATAGTAAGAATATAATAACTTGAATAGAATAGTTAGAATAGATAGAATAGAATAGAATAGAATAGTTAGAATACTTGAATATAATAGAATAGAATAGAATAGAATAGTTACTTGAATATAATAGAATAGAATAGAATAGAATAGAATAGAATAGAATAGAATAAGAAGAATAGAAAAGAAGATAATAGATAGTATGATAATATGAGAAATATTAATTATGGTGATAATAATATAAATAAGCATAAAAACAATTAACAATAATAATGTCTACTCTATTTGTTTAAAGAGGATTCCATTCGACTATTCGATGGCTTTATTCTCCCTGTACTCCTTTAAGTATTGGAAACGCTTTACCTCAGTATATCGGGATCTCAATTCTGGACTGAGTGATTAATGATGGGGTTCGTAGTATAAGTATACTCATAGGCATCATCATAGGCATCAAATTGGAAGTGACTAGATCACGCGGTAAAGTAGATCCGAAAAATAGATTTGGCCCTACGGACTGAATTGGCCTTTAAAATAGTTACTGGCCTAGCAGTGGGCTCCCGCAGGACTTCGTGTGCCTTGAGTACGGGGTGAACCTTTACCTTTACCTTTAGGCATCATCAATTGAGTGGAGGAACCTCTCATTTAGCCACACTGACTCACTTCTCTGACTCGCAAGAGACAATGCAAAACGATGCGAGATCATAGCTAAGTAGGGTTGCAGGTTCGGTATCGATAATACCGACCAGACGGTTAGAGATGAGAAATAGCGTGCGAAGTTCGGGATTGCCGATCCCGAACTTGCCACCCTATAGCTCAGTAATTTCTTATTCTCGCCGAGATCTCAGCGCGAAATCTGGATCTTCATTGCCAATTGTCCCCCTTTCTTTCATTCCTTCTCTTCATCCAAAAGCGTTCTCTGGCCGACGGCACGCTGCCGTAAATGAGGCTTGCTTTGGTTAATTCATGCGTCGAGCAGACTCATTTCGACATTCGAAATTCGAGAATGCATTAGGCTGACGGAACGCTGTCTCTCCGAATGCTCTCTCATAGATCAGAGAAACGAGAGAGCATGGAAAAATGAGAGAGTCAGGGCATCGAGTCAGACTGGGTGGTCATTGGCGCCAAACACGTGAAAACTATAGCCTAAACAACTTATTCACGGCGCGCTTTAACAGCGATCACTCACAGTGGGGAAGAATGTCCCCGTCTCTTCATCGTTGCAAAGCCTCTACTTTTTCTGATAACCAGCGTTGGATTAGGGGATTGGGGAACAACGTATCACCGAAAGGAAGCATCTAAGTTTTTGCCATACGCGGTGAAGTCAGGAGGTTTATGAACAGATAAAACGCTTGAACCATTTCAATGTTTCACTCTTCCCCTCTTTGATGTTATTTCCAAGTGTGTTCATAGCAAAGTGCCTGATGCCATTTCCCTGCCAAAGTAGCGAATAAAAAGGTAGTTCTGACATGCGGAATGATTGCGGCCTCTGCATTCTACGTGCTCTATCAGCTTTTCTGACCGGCTAGCGTTGAATGAAGAGAGTGATTTGGTGAGTCGTAAGGGAGAAAAATGGATAAACATCAATTGGAATGGATCGCCCGTTGAACACGTTCGATCGTCGACCCCTTTTCAAGGAGTTAATAGTTGCATGCATGTTTTCTTGTCAACAATTTGTAGAGTTGAGCGGGCGAGAGCTATCTCACCGGTCAGAGAGTCGAGATAGTGTTCAAAATGAAGAGACGGCGGTATCATTTCTCGAACTCTAGTAATCAGAATTCGCAACGCCTAGGACGAACCGAATAAAGAGTAGATGATTCTACGAATTCATTCCTCTTTATTCTCCTTGATCCCCCTTTTATTCGAGGGAGACTGGGGGGAATCATTTGCCATTGCTGCCACATGTCGAGAAATAATGAGTCTTTTATTATCTTTCCCCTAGTTTTCATGTCTCTTCTCAATTTCCGAGTACATGCCTACCGAAACTACTCAGTTGAGTTCGAAATGTTATCTCTTCAGTGCGAATTAGTCATTTTTCGATTCCACGATTTTCATGGCTCCGAAAACGTTTTGATCGTTTTCTTCGTCCCCTCTTCAATGAGTTGTTAGTTGCATGCATGTTTTCTTCTCAGAAACCAGAGTTCGCAACGCCTTACAAGATTGAGCAGGCGGTGGTCCGTACTCATTCGATTGTTGGGGATGACTGACCATCGTTATATGGTCTCCTCATATTGCACACTCTTTCTTCTGTCACAGATATCAGAGAACTAAGGGGATGGAGGAAGGAAATTTCTTGCCCAATCACCCCTATTCAATTGTTTATAACAAGTTGCGAGCAAGGAATGACGAGCGGGTAGAAAATGAGATTGTTTGGGACTCTTAGGAAGTCAAGACGTGCCTCCTCGAAGGTCATCATTTTCCGTACAAAATAGTTGATTTGTGAAGTTCGATACAGTTTGCTCTCGAGAACATCCGAGGCTTATTTCATTCTTCTGTCGAAATGAAGAAGTATTATCATGCGTGCTCTCACCGATGCGAGAATGTGAGGAAAGAAGAGACTGATTATTCATTCTGGCAACCCTATCACTATACTTACATTAATGAGTTGACAGTGATTGTCAGTCCCTCACTCAATGTGATAAAACGCAAGGAATGACGGGTAGGAAATTAGATTGTTTGGGACCCCTAATAGGAAGTCAAGACGTGCGCCGCTCTAAGGTCACTCTCGGATGCTTACCACTCTATTTCCGCCTTATCTAACGTGCGCATCTTGATTAGTGCGTGGGTTTTCAAAGCAGTGTCAAATCGCTTCTTCGTTTGATATTTTTAGGAATGTGTATTAGGTTCAAAGTAATTAAGCTACTTGTAGAAGCTTCGTTTCATAGCCCAGCGTTGAGCACTTCTCTGATTTTTCACCTGCATATAATTCTCATTCCCTATCCCATTTACATTCAGAGCTGTCTGCTAATGCTGAACTTTCGGCAAAATGGGCGGAGAGTGGCCCATAGAAGCTACCCATCTTTTGCCATTTCATTATTGACCAAAGCCTCAATTCGTGGCCTTTGCTCCCTTGCCGTATCTGGCCGCATGCATCTCTTGATTAGCGAGGCGGCACGATTTTCGAGCTCCATCTTTTGTTTTTCTTCGCTTCGGTCGCCTCCGACCTATTTCCATTCATTCAGAGATTCAACCAATTCTATCTGCCGATCTCTTTGAAGGTTTCACCAAAGGTGAAATCGGTACCTCGCCTTACGCGCACACAAATCAGTGAGTGGGAGAACCTAGAGTATTCTACGCAAAAATAATTCAATCCTTCCGTGATGTGCGAATTGCACGAATGCTGACGAAATCGTCCTTTCATCTCTTGATTTTCGCTCCATCCTTGTTTTGTTGGCCTATCCTCTGCCGTCCCTTCACTTTTTCGATGGCCGGGAGTAATGCGACAGACTTTATTATCTCGCCGCTCGCCTCTGAATTCACATTAGGACGTGGCAAGCACTATCGCTAGCAGTGAAGACGGACGGGTTCATATATTCGCTTGCTCTCTTCACTTCTGTGACCGCCTAGGTGAGCAAAATGACGATACCATTCACAGTAGGAACGGCGTGAAAGAAATATCTATCCTTTTTGGTGTCGCTCACTTTTCTGACCGATGATACAGTGAATATTGAGAACAGTGGCAATATCGTGACTCACCAGCCTATGCTTTCTTCATTCCGCATACGCTCCACTGGTCAGCTAAGCAAGAAAGTATACGATTTACGCTAACTGAGGAGAGCCATTTGCAACCAAGCCAACTCTATCGCCGCCGGGAGAGAGTGTGTGAAATGGAATGATCGTTTGTTCAATAAAAAAAAAACTCACGAATAATAGTATCGTCTCTTCATTCCCCCATTAGACTTTGAAAAGGAACTAGGGAACTAGTTCCTTACTAGTCAAATGCACTGCTCCACTCGAGAAAGAGTGAGCGGAATGAGGAGAGTCTACTCTCGATTTGACTAGTAAGGAACTAGTTCCTAGTTCCTTTTCAAAGTCTATCCCCCATCTCCCTAAAAACGGAGATGCGAGACAGTGTGCGAACAAGAGAAATAATTTCTCGCAAAGAATTCACAGTCTCTTTCCCTTCCTCCTCCTCTTGACGCGATTTCCTCCGCCGGTATTCCCAATTTTTTTCCAAGCTCTTGCAGAAGTCAATCAAAATAATGTGACGCGGCATGCATGCAGAATCAAAACGCGGAAAGGCTCGTCTAACTCTCTCATTTCGCCATTTTCTCTCGATTCTCAGGCCGAGAAATCCGAGAAATCGTGCAACATCGAGTAGAGGCGATGACAGATTGCCAAGTGTCTGCAATGGGTCATTTCTCGTTGCAAATCAGCATTGGTCCCTCTCATTTTGCCCTGGCCGCTCATTTCTCTCACTGCCGAGAGTCATGCAAACGCGAGTAGAGGTTATGATCATTCGCGTCTCTGCAGTCACTTCCAAGAAGAAGTTCAAAGAAGATTCATTGAAAGATACTATAGCATATCAGTGCGTTCGCGTAAGAATCGCCACTTTCTGGAGAAATCCGTACAGCAAAAATTAACACCCCGTTTTTTCGACTGATTATGTTAGTCCATGACCCCCTCCATCGATTACCGTCTAAATTGTGATCATGCGGTCCTCATTTGCATAGATAATTAGTGTCAAAGTTAAGCATATTTTAAAGTTTCCGTAACATTGCTGACTGAATTGACGACCAAATCTGCTGAAAATCGGACTCTAGGGGAATTTTTGCATGCTGAACACGCCTGTGATATTCATTCATGCTGATTATGAAATTTGCATAATCACTCAAACTTTGGCCTCAATTTTCTCGAAAACGAGGAAAAACGTGTCTCCAATTTTTTGATATGTTGTAGCCCATGAGAAGGGCTCTACAACGCGCCCGGTCTCGACTTATGGTTTGTGTGTCTTGGTACTTAAATCCTTAAAAGATGTAAACATTTCTATTCGAGAGTAACCCGATTTCCCCCTTAATTTCTCTTCATTCCCTCTCTTTCGCAGCACCCGTGCGGTCTAGAATGGCTCATTTCACTCTTCACTCCTTCATTCGCACCGCACCGTCGCGGCAAATGGGAGAGAATGAAGCGAAATGTGAGAGAAAAGGG
>LS488954.1:15370-43480 GCA_900490705.1 Pristionchus arcanus | reverse complement strand
CATACAAAAATTCCCCTAGAGTCCGATTTTCAGCAGATTTGGTCGTCAATTCAGTCAGCAATGTTACGGAAACTTTAAAATATGCTTAACTTTGACACTAATTATCTATGCAAATGAGGACCGCATGATCACAATTTAGACGGTAATCGATGGAGGGGGTCATGGACTAACATAATCAGTCGAAAAAACGGGGTGTTAATTTTTGCTGTACGGAATGGTGGCGGATCTTACGCGAACGCACTGATATGCCTTCTGAATGAAAAAAAGTAAAATCCTTTTGTATCCTTTCTTCGCAAGGATCCGTTTTTCATGTTTATCGCGAGCCCTGATAATTTTATTATTAGCAATGAGGAACCAAAGACCCCATCTCCTATGCTAGGTCGCCTGTTTGTTGTTTCGCTGATTCCAGAAAAAATTTCCACTTGCAAGCTATTTTCTTGTACTCTCGCAATCATCCGCTTTGAAGTGGTGGGTGGATTATCAGGTCGAGCTATTTTGTGATGCCATGAGGAACCTTCTGCCTTTCTCATGATTCACAGCTAATATCGTGCGTTTGAAATCCTCAGCAAATGAGAAGTGCTGTTTAGCGAGCTATTGATAGTCTGGGAGAGAGGAGGGAGGAAGGAAGGGGGGAGGAGGACGCTTGATCTACCGCCTCCTCCCGGCCTCTTCCCTTCTCCGCCCCCTCGAACGTTCGTCAAAGGATAGATACAAGTGGAATGGAAAATAATCTCACGATAACTTGAGAGTGGCCAAGCCCCACTATTTATATTTAGTTCCATCTCTTTTAATATTTTCTACCCCGTTCTGATAATCATAACAATCTGCAAGCGGCTGGTCATACTCCCAACCTCATTTAGTGATGACTATAGCCAATGAGGAACTTCCGATCATTGCGCTGTCCCCTATCTTTCGTTCCCGCTCCATTTCTTTGCTTGATGATACGGAAGGGGGTGGATGATACGCAACTTTTTCTCCATTCCTTTCTATTGCCATCTATGCAGGGCGGAATGTTGAGCCAGATTGTAATCTTACGAGCCTGATTTTGTGCTCGACTCTAGGCTGCAGCAAGTGCAAGAAGGATCTCTTAATTGCTGCTTAATTGCCTAATTGCTAATTAATTAATTGCTTAATTACTTAATTGATCCCTTGGAGCTTGCACTGCTGAAGCATGCCAAGTTTAGAGACAAGCGGACGCCGCATATTTCATTACTTACTGATGGCTTGACGAGAAATCATCTTCTTACTGTGCGTGACATGCACTTTTTTTTGTCAATCATCGGGAGTTGCGTGCCCTACCTATTTTTTGTTGTTAAAATATTGCTAAATGACGATATTCTGGTTAGCGGAATGAAGAAGTTTGCGTGCATTCTGCATTTGACAAGTTCACTGAAAAAAACGTAGAAGCATTAAGAGACAGGAAGTTAGAAGAACTAGCGAAACACTTTGCTGATTGTTTTATAATGTGCCGGACACATCATTTCGTTCATTCATGCAATAGTGCTACTTCCTACTTTCTGCACAAGTTCAAATTGGTCAGCTCTTTTTCGGAATCTCTACCACAACAGCTCGAGCGTGCAGTGAAAATAGCATGATTCTCATTCATTCTCACTATGCAACTATCAGCAGCCGATAGTCTAATGCTTTAGCAGCATTACCTGTAACATTACAAGAATAATAGTAGAAAAGGCTTACAGATTCATTTGCTCCCAACGTGGGATGTTGCCCGATTCCAATTGTCACTGAATCATTCACGAATCTCACTTGGAAATTAGGAAATCATCTTCCAAGATACTTTCCTGGAAGGAAACTGCTAAGAAATCCCTTCACCCCACCTGAATGCATCAATCATTCATGGGTTGCTAGCAACCTCTAGAGGGGCCATACGTGTCGTTTTCACCGTTTACACCTTCCGTAGAGCTGTATTGAGGCATATTTTGATTTTTTTGTCCAAACCTTTCATCGCAAAGTATTC
The DNA here is from genome assembly GCA_900490705.1 of Pristionchus arcanus. Lineage (NCBI taxonomy): Eukaryota > Metazoa > Nematoda > Chromadorea > Rhabditida > Neodiplogasteridae > Pristionchus > Pristionchus arcanus. Next base: position 41,505 of record LS488954.1, on the reverse strand, counting down.
CCTCCCTGTCATTCTAATTCTCTACTCCATCCACATTCCAGGCGATTGTTGAAAAAAATTGAAAATACTCATTTCGCTTACTTCCTGCCGTATTGTAATGAGACTCCAGATAAGGACAACTTTCGACGAACCAATTCCGTATTCGTATATCTGGGAAGAAGCTATGTGATCTTTTCTGCCGAATCCCATAAATCGCCGACAAACCATTCGCACTATGTGCCGCTTAGTAGTCGAGATTTCCTTCGGAGTCTTTCCTGTTGCATTCGAATGCCCGTAAAGTGGATAGCTGTAGTCAATCTTGACAATGCTCCTTTAACACCAATCGATGATGTAGAAATGTTGAAGCACTTACTGAATTATCCTTCCCAATCGCGTATTGAAGTTGTTCGCATTGACCATTCCTACTCTGTATTCAATTCAATTAAATTATTTATTTATTTATTTTATTATTTATCTATTTAACTAGCCAACTACGCTCGCTGCGCTCGCTCGTTGGCTAGGTGTCGCCGGGTTATCCCAACCTTCTGCAAACGCTTCGCATCGCCGGGTTATCCCAGTCATCTGCAAAAGCTTCGCAAACGCTTACCCAGTCAAACGCACTTCGTGGCTCTATCCCAACTGTTTTTTTCGGATCGCTGTCTCAAGCGTAGTTGGTTTTTTAGAAATAACAAAATAAACGCAAATCCTAAGTCGAGTTAAGGAATAAAACAACGAGCTACTCTCACTACGCTTGCTCGCTCGCTCGCTCGCTTATGTCGCCTGGTAGTGTGCTAAGGTTTTATCCCAGTCAGCCCCAAAACGCTCGCGAAGCGCCCCGAAAAAAGTTGGGATGGAGCCACTTCGTGGCTCCATCCCAACTTTTTTCGGAACGCTCTCGGCCTCACGAGCCTTCCGCGAGCGTGATACGTGTGATAGCAACGTACAAAATAAATATAAGTCCTAAGTCGATTTAAGGAAATAGCATACATAAAACTTTTTAAAAAAATGTTTTAAAAAATAAAAAAATTTTTAAAAAGAAAAGAAAAAAGTTTCCAACGAAAAAGATGCAAAAAAAGGAGTTATTGCATCATCCTTACGCAATATTGCATAATGATGACGAAATTAATTATTGATTTTCTTAATATTTGCCTTACAAGTATTTTGGTTCATCACACGATCGATTTGGTTGAGTTTCCGGTGAGAACGGTGCAAGAAATGGATAATGACGAAATGATGATGAAATTAATTATCTTTTTTTTTTTGGAAATATTTTTCACTACGAGTCTTCTGGTGAAATATATAGCCTTTGAAAATCGTTTTGGGGCGAGTTATGAACATTTGAAAAAAGCGTGACCGACAAACAAACATACAAACAAACAAACAAACATACAAACATACAAATAAACAAACAAACATACAGACGAACTGACAGACAGACACATTGATATACTAGTAAAGAGTAATTATTTATTAAATCACAAACGGATAGCTCCTGTTCATCAATCTCTGTTCGTTGCTTATCAATTCGGGCATGATAACCCTCTCTATCTAAATTTCGGGCCCTTACTATCTATATTTCCCTCTGCGGCTAGTTTTCTGCCCAATCTCACATGCGAGTAGCCTCTTCAATAATCTCCGATGAGAGTAGCCCCCCCCCCTTTCTCATCAATAAACAATCATGTTTATATGCCCGTAGTGAGTAGCATAGACTTTGACTGACGTTGGCTAGAGCTCGATAAATGATACCGCTATCTCTTCATTTGGCACACTCTCTCGCCTCTCTGACCGGTGAGAGAGTGTGTGAAATGAAGAGACATCGGTATCGTTTCTCGAGCTCTAACGTCGACAATGTCGAAGAGGCGTCGAATGCAATGCAATTTATTAGATTTTTACGTATTTGATCAGACCTCTAGTATTTCAATGGATCCGAGGGGGTTAGGCTATATTGTTAGATTGGGCTAGTTGATGTAGCGCCTACATACTGTAACGCAATTGAGCAAGTTGCCATTGATTCTGGTTTGGCGAAGGACCAGGTTACAATCTTCACCACAACCGAATCCTTGACGACTGTTCGCATACTTTCGTTCAAATAGCGGTGACTTTGATCTTTGATCTTTAGCCTTTGCTATTTGATCTATTTGTACAACAATCGCTGACAGCTCTAGCAAGCCAGTCGATTTGTTCACTTTTACTGACAGTATTTGAGTCCGTCCATATTTTCCATTCCTTTCCTCCATTAGCTTCACCACTTCGCCTTTCCACGTAAGTGCAGTATAGCTAACGAATTTCATCTCTGATCAGCTAACGTGCAGTTCCGTTTACCATCATATCTTAGTGCTTCCCCTTCTCTGCATTTGATCTTTTTAAAATCGCCCTCATCAAAATCGCCCTCCATCCAAAAGTGTACCCTCCCCATTCCCTCATTACTGTCGGTATTGTCTCATTTCTTACACAGTGCATCTGTGACCTATTTCAATTTCAAACGAGTTTCATCTCTGACCGGCTACCGTCGCATCTTATTGCTTCCCCTTCTCTGCATTTGCTCTTTTTAAAATCGCCTCATCAAAATTGCGATCCATTCATGAACGTGCGTCGTTTTCATCATTTCTTACAAAGTATGTCTGTGACATCTCTGGCCGGCTACCGGACAGTTCTGTCTACCGTCGCATCTTAGTGCTCCACTCTCTCTACGCGGGACTATGCAGCCCCTACAGTGACGCGAGCCATCATTTCCTTCACATTGTGACGGTTGTCAATTGCTCACCCAATTATTAGACGCCTCATTTTTGACCAGCTAGCGTGCAGTTACGGTCGCATCTTAGTCTGCATCTGTGTATTCTAAAATCGCCTTCATCAAAATTTTGATGACGCGAGCCAACCCAATTATTGCACCCCGTGAATGTCTCATCTTTGGTCGGCTACCGTTCAGATCCGTCTACCGTCACATCTTAGCGCCCTCTCCTCTCTTACAAGCCATTTTTGATCTGCAATTGCTGCTTACGGACAACAGAGCACTGTGGCGACCTCATTTATGATCAATTATGATCAATTTCTCGTCCAATTGCACCCAACAAACGCGCTTGATCTGTGATCGAGTAACGTGCGCGGATAGAGCTCGAGAACAGGGCTGGGCAAAAATTTTACTGATCTCTCAGTTCGTAATGCTCTCTCGCTGTCTCTAACCGGCGAGAGAGCATTGTGAAATGAGAGACCGTAAAATTTTTGCCCAGCCCTGCTCGAGAAATGATATCTCTTCATTTTGCTCGCTGTTTCACCCGCTCGGACGAAGAGAGAGAGATAGTGTGAAATGAGATACCGGTATCATTTCTAGAGCTCTTCAACTGCCGCGAAATGTGCCTACTCTCATTCTTGTCTTTGATCGCTAAACAGTATTTTTGCCGTCTATGCGTGCTCGCAAATTACTGTCGGGCGTTTTTGTTGTTCCGAGCTCCTTCCCCACACCGAAAGCCTCGCCATCGCGTGCCAATAGTAGGTCTAACAAGACATCTATCGTTCTATTGTAAGACATCTATCGTGAGACAATGAATCAATGAATATCTTCAGTCAAACTGAATGGTTTGCCATCGCGTGTCAATAGTAATCTAAGGCGATCCCTCGAAAATAAATGGATAATTATGTAATCCCGCTAACAAAATACAACATGTTGTTAAGAATCGCTTATTGCTAATTGAGAGATGAACTGGCGTTGAATAATCTCTACATTTTGGCCAAAAGAAGGTCTAAGGGATCATCATACGAGCCTCAAATAAGCAACGAAATGGGTAAATGCCTAAATCCGACAACGTCTAGACAAAATTCCTCCCAGTGCGCAACGCATCTGATGGCTTGTTGTTAGATCAGAGGCGTTGAATAATCTCTACATTTTTGCCTGTCGGAGTGCTAATTCATTGAGTGCCAATAGTAGGCCTAAGGGTCCAGCCCTGGTCTAGGTATCGAAACTGCTCTCCTTTTTTATTATGACGAAACTTTTTTTCTATTATGACGCTCTATGGGGCTAGATAGGCATAGGGATATGCGGAACGGTATACTATTTTGCGATACTCGCTCTACTTGTAGCGTGCCAATAGTACGTCTGAATATAAGGCATCATCCGAGTGTCAAACAAATGATTGCACTGATACAGTAGCGTCCAAAAGTATTCGGGCACTTTTTGTTTCTGCTGTAACTTTTGAGCCATGAAAGCAATCAATTTGAAATTTTCACATCACTGAGGAACTGTGTAGGACAATATTTTGCCAATTTGGTGGGTATGTGAAAAATCGATATTATTGCATAGTGATGACGAAATCGACATATGTTTTTCGATAACGCATTATTCCTAGAATAAATTTTTCTACCTTTTGAAATTTTTTATGCGCAGAGATATGATCGAGGGCTACCCAGTTTTTCAAGTTGCTGCCGTTTGCTGCAGCGGCGGCAGGGTTGCTGCAAAATCAGGGTAGATTTTTCACAACTCCGCTCCTAGACAGGCTAGAACCTCGTTCTAAGGATCATTCTGCTTCCTATAATAAGTATTACATACCCTGAGAGTTTGGTGAATATTGGCGTTCGTTCACACTTTTTACACCAATAAGTCACTTTTTCATATGACCCTACTTTGACCCTCTGCTGCTCCGAGGGTGAATTTTTTTAAAATCTGGTTTTAGCGCAGGCACATTGCAAAACCATCCATTAGTATTGTCCCATTGTAAATCGATCACCACAGACCGAAGGATATAGAAAAATTGGAAAAATTGGGACAATACTAATGGATGGTTTTGCAATGTGCCTGCGCTAAAACCAGACTTTTACAAAATTCACCCTCGGAGCAGCAGAGGGTCAAAGTAGGGTCATATGAAAAAGTGACTTATTGGTGTAAAAAGTGTGAATGAAGGCCAATATTCACCAAACTCTCAGGGTATGTAATACTTATTATAGGAAGCAGAATGATCCTTAGAACGAGGTTCTAGCCTGTCTAGGAGCGGAGTTGTGAAAAATCTACCCTGATTTTGCAGCAACCCTGCCGCCGCTGCAGCAAACGGCAGCAACTTGAAAAACTGTTTCTGGGTAGCCCTCGATCATATCTCTGAGCATAAAAAATTTCAAAAGGTAGAAAAATTTATTCTAGGAATAATGCGTTATCGAAAAACATATGTCGATTTCGTCATCACTATGCAATAATATCGATTTTTCACATACCCACCAAATTGGCAAAATATTGTCCTACACAGTTCCTCAGTGATGTGAAAGTTTCAAATTGATTGCTTTCCTGGCTCAAAAGTTACAGCAGAAACAAAAAGTGCCCGAATACTTTTGGACGCTACTGTATATGAATGTGAGCGAACTGGTCCATAAGGAGACCTTTACAAGGAGTCACGTGATTGATGATTCCTGCTATATTACTATTGGCACGCTACAAGTAGAGCGAGTATCGCAAAATAATACATCGTTCTGCGTTTTCCTATACATATCTAGCGCCATAGAGCGTCAAAATTGAAACAAAGAAATCCAGAGAGCAGTTTCGATAACCAACTATTTTCCGGACATGACAACCGCGAAATCGAGCAGTCAAGTGCGCAGATTTAGACACAGTTTGATGCCTACATTGTATCAACACGTTGCATTTTTAATTTCCGAACCTTCCATCAACGAGAGAGTTCGGAAATTGTGACTGTCGAGCAACAAGCATCTTCTCTTAGTTCGCAATCGGTTTAATCCATTTCCGCACTCGCATCTTAGTAATTGATAGATACCGTATCCTACCGTACCTGTATGAAGGCCATGCAGACGGTCCAAGTGAGACCGAAGAACCAGAAGAGCGCGATCAGCACGTCCCATCTGCAAATTGGTCTTTGATCTTTGAACTTTGGTTTTTGATCTTTGATCTCTGTCCTACTCTCCCGCAATCACTCATATTCAGCTAGGTTAAATTTGCCCAGTAACAAACAAGTCAATCGAAAACGCAAGCGTGACCAAGGACTACCGTAACCAAAATACAGTACACCATCTACCGCAACCACACTATGTGCACAATCTACAGTAACCTAGCTACCGTAATCAGAATAGATACCGTACCAGCCAATCTCGATGTAGATGTAGTCGATGACGGACATTGTGGAGGGCGGAGATCAAAGATCAAAGATCAGGGAAGGCGGAGAAGGGAGGGAGCAGTGAACCGCTCGAGACGAGAGCGAGTGAGAAGAGTGAGGCGTATCTCACTCTTTTCAATCTATTTATATCCATTGAAATTTTAATTAAACTTGAAATTGATTTTTCGAAAAAATAAATTAATAATTTGAAAATTGGCTCGTAAATAACTTCTAATATATTTAATAGAGTTCAAATATCTAGCTGAATTTAGCTTCCAAACATTCGGGAATGCTTGGGGAATATATTTTCTGAACGCTCGGAAGTCACTTGGATGTTTTATCGACCTCATTTACTGGGTCATTGCTGGTTATGTGATGCGTTTGTTACACGATTTGCTTCTTCACTGTCATAAAACAGAGGATGGAACAACTTTGTGTAAATCATCTGATTGGAGAGGAGATGAGAGGAGAGGGAGGATAACGAATGTTCAGTGTTCAATTTCACTCTCACTTTTCACTTTTTGATCTTCATTTCCTCATGTTTTTTTCATAGTACGGAATCTTACGCCTTTTCCAGACGCACCTCCCCATTTCGCTGTCTTATTCTGACAGTGTTGTGTGTCTAGACGAAAATGAGGGAGGCGATCCCTCTCATTTTAACCATTCTGCCACGAAAAGAATGGGAGGGGATGGTCTTCATCATTTCGGTCTAGACGCGCATCATCATTCAGCTGTCTTACTGTTGGACGTGTGATTCTGGTATTGCTCACCTAATAACTCACCTAATAGGCCACGAATTAGTACACAATTAGGTGAGTTATTAGGTGACCTATTAGGTGGGGGCAGCGCTATTAGGTGGGCTATTAGGAATGCTGTTTAGGTGCACTATTAGGTGAATTCTAGCTCTGTTTTGGTTGGAGTGATTATAGGTGGCCTATTAGGTAGAGGCCATCGGACCCCTCCTTATTAGGTGGCCTATTAGGTGAGCAATACCAGAGGATGCCATCGAGAAGGCATGATGACAGAATGCCCTTCGAATCCTTCCCCCTTACACTGGCTATTATAGAGTTCGAAATGCTGGTAACACCGATCTAAATGGCGAGAAGTGTGTGAAGTAAGGATACGGTTACCCTCGAATTATTGTTTCATGACGTAATGTTGATGCCCTTCCAATCTCGCCTCCACACGCTCATTCATTGAGCTGTAAATGCTGGTAATGCCATGTCGGTATTGCCGAACTGAATTACCGATCCGGTATTCCGGTATAATTCCGTATTCCGGTATATGATCCGGTATAATTGCCGGTATTGCCGACCCGTAGGTATTGGTATTGCCGAATGACGAGACGTATAGACGAACTCTACCGTCTATCTAGTACTTCAAATTCTCAAAGACGACGTCATCGACAAATGCCCTTCGAATCCTCCCATGCTCATTTATTCCTCTTTACTCGCGCGCGCGTTCGAATTACGCGTGTGGCCCCGCATTCTCATTCTTCGGCGATTTCTAAAGTTTGCATAACTTAGCGCAGAATTTATAGAATCACTCGCCGTATCTCATCTCTGTCTCTACTTTTTGAATGATATCTCAGACCTCAGACAAAGGTCTAATTTATGCACTCGGGCGTATTTTTTTAGTTTGTTGGCGTCTCTCTCAAATTCCCGTGATCTCTCGGCGGTCAGAGAAGGCGAGAGAGCAGGGGAAATGGAGAGAGTCAGAGACATCCACTCCTTCATTCTCAGTCTTTTCTTTGTCCTCTCTGTCTTCCCTTCTTCACGCCTTCAGCGGTGCTTACATTATTCACAATTTCGAGAGCGGGGAAGGGGGGGGGGACGGAGAGAGGAAAGGGAGCCGAGTTCAGCCAGTTTACTTTCTTTTTCCTTCCTCGGTTCTTGGGCCCGCCCCCTTGAAGAGAACACTAGGGCATCGTTGGCTACTGTTACTGCTTAGTGTAGCCGAATTTTTTCGCAATGATGCACGTTTTGCAATTCTTCTCCGCGTGATTTGGAAAACATTTTTGATGCATGCTGTTATCCTGTAAAGTTTGCGCACTTTCTTTGACTCCCAGCAAGGTTCCTCTTTTCATCGTTAAACGTGCCCTAGAAGTCTGGCCAGCAAAGGATCACGCAGGCCTCGCCGGACCGGGCCTTACCTGTGTACCCCACCAGGCGTGGTTGTCTCAAGACAACTGTAAAATCGCCTTGATTGTGGAAGCAACTTTAACTTTTTTCCTCATTTCTCATGGTGTCGATAACTATCTGAGAGCCGAGATAGCATTCAGAATGAAGAGAGACTCGGGTTTGAATCAGGGCTGGGCAAAAATTTTACGGTCTCTCATTTCACAATGCTCTCTCGTCGGTTACAGACAACGAGAGAGCATTGCGAAATCAGAGATCCGTAAAAGTTTTGCCCAGCCCTGGTTTGAATCATATCTGCTCCTCGCGCGTGGGTTTTATGGGGCGGAGGTCAACAGATAGGCATGAATGGGCGGCTGAGCACTCAAAGAGGGGAAAGATGCCTACAAATGTATAGATACATGACATGATTTCTTCCGAGGGGATACTCTGCCAAACCTTTACTTATTTGTTTTTTTCTTCATATTTTTAGCAATCGTTAAGCGTCTCTAATTTTTTTTCAAAATTTGCTCGCACCCAGCTTGGTAGTTCCTTGATTCCAACTGACTCAAACCTCAAAGTTCTAACCCGCCGTTATCAATCTCCCAAGTATTGCGAGCATGAAACCGACGGAAAACCTCGCAAAATCACCCAAGAATATCATAAATCACCGCCCGCTCGGACAAAGTCTAGCAGACGCAAATTAGCCCATTTGCCCAAGATGGCAAGAAGTGATCTCTCCATTTCGCACACTCTCTCGCCGGTCAGAGAAGCTAGAGAGCACGCGAAAAGAGGAGAGTCATGCCGGCCCTACCAGACTTTATTTGCCCCTGTGAGTTATGCAGACTGACAGATTCCGTGCATTTCTGTACGAATCTCTTCATTTCGCCTGTTCTCTCGTATCGCTCTAACTAACGTCCCTTATTCGGGCGGGGCTTCTGTTCATTTCAGTAGATACATCGGGGTCATATAGTCCTCAAACAGTCAGCTTTAGCGGTGGCTCTTACCTAGCACAGTCTTACAACTTTCACTAACATGTAAGATGTAAGATTCAGCCAAAAAGGCAAACGTCCAGTCCTTTTGTTGAATGCATTTGCCTCATTTGTCTTTACAGAAGGCTCCCTGTTGTCTCAACAAATTCCATACGTGTCCCATCTCTGCTTTTTTTCTGCAGTGCTTCCTTTGTTTTAACAAAAGAAGCTCTGCAAGGAGTCTCCGTGTTTAATTCAGTTTTCCTGGTCTACCTTTAACTTTTTAACCTACTCTTCCTCCCCGTTCATTGTCAGAGCTTCAACAGAGCTCATTCTCAGTTCCGAATGCTTTGTTGAAAAAATAAGCTCTGAAATGACTAGCTGTGTTTAATTCAGCTGGCCTCTTTTTCTTTCTGACCGGTATGTAGCATTGGATATATGCCTATTACGAAAGCTACTGTCATGGATGTGTGATTCGTGTAGTCATCTTACGAAGACTGTACGACTGCTATGTGACGAACTTTTACCGTTTTACCTTCTCACCTAATCTAGCCTTCACATGAAAAATGAAAGATAACTTGACAAGCAATGTGGAAGCACCTTTACATGTTCCTTTTTTCACTCCCCTACCGATCCCATATCTTCACAAGCGCTCGCATAAGCGGCGCGCACTCACAATTTCGACTGCGCGAGAAGTTCATTTGCCCTCTTCCCACCCCCTCTGAGAACCCTCATTCCTCCCTCTCTCTCAAGTGAAGATGACGACTTTCCGCGAGCGCGAAAGTGAATTACTGTTATTCGGGCCTGTCTGTGCTCTCCTCTTTTCCCCTGCTCTCTAGCTTTCTCTAACCGGGAAGAGCAGGACTCTCTCGCTTTCCCATGCTCTCTAGCCGTCTCTAACCGGCGAGAGAGCAGGCGGAATGAAGAGAGTGTCTGACCATTAGTCGAGTTTGGTTGTTGTGCTGCTCTGAATGCATGCCACAACGCATTCCGCATCATCAATGATGAGAAAGGAGAATCATAGCAGTAAAAAGGCGTGATTCGTTCCCTCAAGAGAACCCCTTCTTCGGTTATTCGTCTCCTCTTGTAGACTATAGTTCTAATACGAACCATCGTCTTCTTGTTTTTCATTATTTTGAGCCATCCAGCGAGATTTTAACCAAAATTATCAATGATGGGCAAGACGCATCATAGTAGGAGTAGTAAGATGCAATATGTCGCAGCGTTTGTCAGTCTATCTTCAATTCGATATCATCATAGCAGTAAAAAGCCGTGATTTGTTCCTTCAAGAGAACTCTTCTCCGGTTATTCGTCTCCTCTTGTTGTAGACTATAGTTCTAAGAAGAACCATCGTCTTCTTGTTTTTCATTATTTTGAGCCATCCAGCGAGATTTTAACCAAAATTATCAATGATGGGCAAGACGCATCATAGTAGGAGTAGTAAGATGCAATATGTCGCAGCGTTTGTCAGTCTATCTTCAATTCGATATCATCATAGCAGTAAAAAGCCGTGATTTGTTCCTTCAAGAGAACTCTTCTCCGGTTATTCGTCTCCTCTTGTTGTAGACTATAGTTCTAAGAAGAACCATCGTCTTCTTGTTATTTCATTATTTTGAGCCAACCAGCGAGATTTTAACCAAAAGTAGTAGTAGTAAGATGCAATATGTAGCAGCGTTTGTCTGTCTATTTTTTCAATTAGACATCATAATATATCGGCGTGATTTGTTCCTTCAAAAGTTCCTTTTTCGGTTATTCGCCGCTTTTGTAGACTTGTATCTAAGCATCATTCAATTAAAATCATCACTGATAAGCAGGGGCATCATAAAAAGGCGTGATTCAAGAGAACCCTTGAGGAACAGAGGCAGTGACGAGAAGTTACATTCCACTATGTGTTTGTCTACCAGTCTGCTCTAGACAGACTTTTTACTGGCTAATCATAATATGATTCTATATTATAGTGGAGAGGCTTGCTTTCTCGACCTTCCCGGAACAGGGTGACGAAAGATATCGCAGCGTTAGTCTGTCTGCTTGTCTGTGGCCAATTCCTTTTCGGGAAAACTTCTTAATCGGGCAGGGTTTCTTTTTTACCCGAGCAGTGTTCTGATGCTACCGTCCACCGTAGTCCGTGACATTTCCCCTAGGGGTCTAAAATCACAGTGAGCTAAGAGTGATCATTCTTTTCTAAAGTAGTTCCCAAGACGCTGTGACATATCCTAGATCGCAGTAACACCTGCCTCTATTACGTAATCTTAACGAAAAGGGCAGTTAATTATAGAAAGGAAAGGTTGGGATAAAAAGAAGACGATTCAATGTTTCTGAATTCTTCGCTCGAGAACCGTTCTCCTCCTTTAATTTTCTTTGTTTTCGCTTGATTTCTCGCGCCCGCCGTTTTGCATAAGCTGTTTTCTGCCTCCTTTGTTTCTTGCGAGGGAGGTCCCTCGGAATTCGAGAACAATCGTGGGTTCCCCCTTTTTGCCGTGACGATTTAAGAATTTGGATTGTGTTTAGGTATTTCTCTCCAGTGCGAATGCGTGCGCTAACACACACCTTCACAAGCTATACATTATCTATCATAACTATCACTTCTACTGACGATTTTTGAAGACAACGAACAACGCACACAACAACGCGCTTTCTACTCACGCCAGCATCTGTTGTCTGCATAGTTGGCCGGGAGTGTGCGACCCACGGATCGAAACTCCCGTATGATCCGTATAGGAAAGTGTTCTTTCCTTGTCGTGCTTCCTTTGTTTAGAATTACGTCCGGTCTTTGTTTTTACAGATTTGTTTTTACAGATAGTCAGAAGGGTTCGGAAAGAGAGGGAGTTTCCAAGTTCCTCATCTTGGAATTATCGCTAGATACGTTCCTCTCTTCATTCCCCACACTTTCTCTCTGGTTAGGCAAGATGAGGGAGTGGGTAGAATGGATAGAGTAAGGATGCATCTCATCGATGATGTCATCCGCATTAGCCAGTCTCTCCTTCCCTCTCGGGGAACCTTGCGAGGCGCCCCTGCGCACTTTATTTGTCTTCGTTGCGCGTGAAATATCTCGGATTTCTCGAGAGCCCCGAGTCTCTCAATTACACACGCACTCTCGCCCTATCTGCCCAGCAAGATATCCCGAGGAATGAAGAGACGGAAATATTATACCGAGCTCCAACCCCTCGAGTTTTCGGCCTTTCCGAGGCCAGATATTCATTATTTGACCCCGTCTTGGATTCAATAAACCCTCTTTTCTACGACTCTCCTTAGAGCGACGATGGAACTTTTAGGAACTCGTTTTTGGGAACATTTAAACATTTCTATGCATTTTTAACTGTGCAACTGGGCTCCAACACTTCGCCCTTTGAAGGAGAAAAGGCTTTCATCCCATAGATCCATACATTCTGAAAAGAATCTTGAAAAGTTGGTTGTTGCTCATTAATGCTCGCTCCATCCTGTTATTGTCTAGTCTTTGCTTTCCTCCGCTGCAGTTTTTCCCCACGTTTCCGTTACTCGCTCAGTCGGAACGGTCTGTATTCTTCAGAAGTCAAGAACCGAAGGAATGTCACTGACATCACTTTGCCAATCCTGACTGTTTCTTCTCAATGTTTCTCATTTATCTCTAATCACTCGCCGAAATTAATCGTTCAAATATCGTGCGTTTCAAATGCTCAGCAAATGAGATGTGCTGGTTTGCGAGCTATCGATAGTCTGGGAGAGAGGAAAGGGGAAGGAAGGGCGGAGGAGGACACTTGAACTACCGCCTCCTCCCGGCATCTTCCTCCCTCCTCCCTCCACACAGTTCGTCAAAGGTCAACTACGCGTGGAATGGGAAATAATCTCACGATAACTAGACTGAATCTTCTCAAGCACCACTGTTTCCGGCCAGTTCTCGAATTTCGCCTTTTCGCTGTGGACACACTTTCCCTCCGAATATTGCCCCACTCAAACAGTTTCATAAATTATTTCCGACCTCGCATTCTGACCTTTCCGCTGACCATTTCCCCTAATATTTCGGCCTTCTCTGGTATTGCTCACCTAATAGGCCACCTAACTTGTCACCTATTAGGTGAGATATTAGGTGGCCTATTAGGTGAGCAATACCAGAGTTCTCGCATGTGGGCCCACCCTATCCGTACAAGGAACTAGCGGGTGTGATTAATCGCATCTTCCAGCGCGCCTAAGCCTAATTCACTTGTGACATGCGACTTGGTGGCTTGCAATGCTCCTTTGCTCGAGTTAGCCAGGCTGAGAAAACATTGGTCGCGGGTGATTTTGATTCCTTCTTGTCGGCCCATTCAGATGATCTGGATTCTTTATCCCGAATTTGCCGCACAATAAGGGCCGTGGTCTCTTCATTTCGCACACTTCTCGATCAGTCGAGTGGTGAGAGAGTAAATGAAGAGACGGAGATGTTGCGCACTCTTCTTCCTTCCCGCGCACTTCTATCTCGTCCGATTTACACTCAACCGACGGTCAGCCTCCTCACTGAAAGTGACGTCATTAGGCGTGGTGGCTGTAAAGTGGCTTTGTCTCGGGGCACGGCCAGTCTTTCCCAGGACCGCTGGGAACCGTTCACAGAGAGTTTTCACATAGTAGGTCGCTCGGCAATAACAACAACCGAGAAGCGATGATAGGCGAGAAATTCGATTGAAAATGCGCCCGACGAACCCCCAAAATAATCCAAAAAAGTTTCACGAGTTTCAACCAGGTGGCTACAGTAGTAGTTTCGAATTTTGGCATTTATTCACGGTTCTTTGCCTTTGCCATAGACTATTCGCTTCCCATCATGCTCATTCCCTAATCTTCCCCCAGTGTTTCTATCGGTTTAGATATGTCACATTGTACGGATCGAAAACAGCGTGCTATTTATGTTTTAACCTCGCTATTCAGTTCGCTTCCTATCATTCTAATTCATTCCCTACTGTAAACTTCCGGCAGTGTTAATATCGGGTTAGATATGTCAAATTTGAACCTCGCCATTCCGCTCTCCTCCACGTTGTTTCCGGAATTGTTTTGCTTCCCCATCACAATTTCGCTTTTCGAAGCCACCAGAGGCTGCGGCATTGCCTTTTCCCCTTCCCTTTCCCCTGTAATCTCACCCGGAAAGAAATAGTCTGTCTCTTTCTCCCTGTCCGCCATGGTTTCTCACCAATTAGAGCAGCAAGTGATCAATGGAAATTGAGAGAGCCTCCGTTTTCTTTCGCTTTCCCTGTAATCTTACCCGACTCTTCATTCAATTCTTCCGGCATAGTGTTCGTTCGAAATACGAGTTTCTTCATTTTCTGCCTAAGGATATGCATTTGCGCATTTTCCCGTTATTAACCTTTATTCTAAGTGCGAAATGAGTTGAGAATTTCTTCCGGAATTTCGAAATTGCCCGTATATGAGATGCGTTCTTCATTATAAGTTCTCCTAGCCTGAGGACAACTCCTCTCATTTTAAGATGCATGCGAGAACAAATTTTATATGAGCGCATTTCGTTCCTCTTCGGGATGTCTTGGGGCGCATATAAGCATTAAGTATAGGCGTTCATCGAAGAAATTGCATTTTGCGGTAGATCACTGCTAGTGACAATCCAAAGCCAATCCATGTCGGAAGACCTAATCACTTCTTCGAACCGTCTTTTGCGCTTGTATACGCACTATAAACAATAAACAAGGATCGAAAAACGAATTTGAACAACTCCTTTGCCCTTCACTCTCTAACTAGCCTCAGAGTGCCGCAATTTGATCAGGAAATAGCGAAAATCAAGCAATTGTTGAGCTCCTTTCCTGCCTGAGAGCTATGCGATGACAAATCGTGCCCTTTTCTTCGACGAAATATTGAATTTCGGTGCAACTCGGTGCGATAATAAATGCAAATATCCTCGAATTCTTCTCGTTTTGTTATTTTCCGTTCTAATTTTGTTCATTTCGGAACTAGCGAGTCTCGATTCTGGAAGATTTCAACCTATTCAGCTTCATTGTAATTTACAAATACTGGTTATCGTAAATGTTTTTTTTTTAAGTTCCGCGCTTTTGCTCTCACGTCTGCTTTTTAATATTAAAAGTATAATAAAAGCAAAGATCCTCGAATTCTGCTCTTTTTGTTATTTTCGGCTCTAATTTTGTTCATTTTGGATGCTGTAAAATGGGAATTTCTCTCCATTATTCAGAATGATTGCCATGGTGTGCATCCCAATTTTCTTTCATAGACAAAAACTCGTTGTTATAAATATAACGAAATGAAAATATAATTTCCGCGCTTTTGTTCTCACTTCTGCTTTCTGATTTCCGAATGTTTTCTGTTCTCGGCTAAAAATTTGACGGAAATATCCAGCAGTTCTTAGTACTCGATCTAATTTTGTTCGTTTTGAAAATTTATAGAAAAAAGTTCACTAGCCCCAAAATTTCCCTAAGATCTAGGCGCTCTGTTTTATTTCGTTCACATAAGTATATTTCTCATTGTGCTTGTAAAATTATCAATTTATCTATGGGAACCTCATGCCATTTCGTGCCATTTAGTTCTCCGATTTAGAACCACAAAATTCCCAGAATACTCGCGCTCATTCTAACTTCTTTTGTACAATTTCGATCGTCCATCTCTTTGTGGTAAAATTGCTCTGGCCTCTTCATTTTGAATCTTCTCTAGCCAAGCAAAGAACACTCGAGACTGTGTAAAATAGAGAGCGAGCGTTGTTATAGGGATTTAGAGAGCATGGTAACACAAGAGAGGCAGACACAATTGGTCGAATTATTCAGTGCCTCGCTTCCGTGAACCTCTCCCCACACCCGGCACCATTGACCATTCACGGGAAGATGGACAGGGGTTCCAGAGATCTGTGCGCCTCTCGAGCTGTGGTCTGTATTGTACAACACTCACTCTCCATGCCCACTTGACCTTTTGTGGTTTCGTCAGGTCCAAGAAAGTCTTTTCAATTAGATAGTGTCGCGCAAAAAATCTGTCATCATTGACCATTCCAAGGAGAGAGACAGGGGTTCCAGAGATCTGTGTAATGTTCTTGCCTCTTCATTCTTCTTATTCGTATTCTTATTCTTTATTCACCAACTCGAGAATTATGCGGTAATGACGGGTATGGGGTAAACAGGTGGTATTCAGGCTCAGGCGAGTTTTTGGGGATGGGTTTTGTGGCAGTCCGTGTTACAGTTTAATACGTGAGATAGGGAGGACAGATAAAGGGGTTCGACTTAGATCTCTTCATGTCTTTGTTCCCGCCGCTTCATTCAACATCTCATCACTCTGACCGATTCTTCATTCTCTCATTCCTATCCCACAGATCTGTGCCGTATCCCAAGTAATAGTCCACTTTATCGTCTCGAGCTCTATGAGAGAGCGCGTTTAAAAAAGGTGTATCCACGTCAAGCGATTTTCGTAAGACAACGCTAGGTGGGACCCACTGGTAAGGCCAGCTGTTAGATTCAGAATGTATCGTGATTGCATTCGCTGCTTACGTGACTCGCGTGTTATGGTTCATCCACTTGTATTTGAGGTAAATATCGCGAAAGATCTTGAAAGATCGTGCTTAGGTACGCTTAGCGTGAAATCCATTCCATCCCATTCCGAGGAGTCATCTGAATCATTCATTGCTCCTCTACTCCGCCCTGAATTCACGTTAAATTCACGTTGCAAGCGTGAATTCTTCCTAGAGTCATTCGGCACTGATGTGTGCACTGTCATCTCTTCGATCAGTGAGAACGAGGGTTGATGAGATGAATTCTTCATCCTCACTACCTACTCCACATGCGCCTCACAAGTGTTTCTCGTACTTCGAATTCCTCGTTATCTTCGCACATCTATTCAATTTTTCACACCATGTCATTCCTGAATATCGTTTCAACTTGCCACACGATTCATTTCGCATTTGATTAAATTAATTAACAAGCCAATTTATAGAAGCAATGCCCCAATGAACGACACATACAACGGAACGTTCAGGAATGGCTCGAGTGCAGTGGCTGCAGCAGCAGGGAGTGGACCGGTGTCGGCGCATACGCTCAGGTACAAAAGGAATCTTATATGACTCTAAATTCCGAGGGTAGGAACAGGTATAGGAAGCATGTAGGGACTAGGGAATGGCTCGGGTGCTATGGCTGCAGCAGCAGGGAGTGGACCGGTGTCGGCGCATACGCTCAGGTACGAAAGGAATCTTATATGACTCTAAATTCCGAGGGTAGGAACAGGTATAGGGAGCATGTAGGGACTAGGGAATGGCTCGGGTGTTATGGCTGCTGTCGGCGCATACACTCAGGTATGCTATAGACCTACTTATGTTTCAGGGAAAAAAGTCTATTACGAAGTTCTTTCCTCTCTTTTTCTTGCACTAATTCAGAGAAATTATTTTTTTACTCTGAAAAGCAAACATTCCGAAATTAGAGATGAAGATGAGGGTGCCAATTGATGATTGCTTGCAGATTAGCCCTCACCGTCACCCATCTCTCACTCGTGTGCATTGGCACTGTTAATCTGCTGGTCATCGTGCTGATTCTACTGAGGCCGTGAGTTTTATGGGGTCGGATAACAAGGGACACTAATTTATAAGAAAAAATGCGGAATATTCGCTTGTTTCTCTGAGAGATAAAATGTCTCCCTCGTGTGCATCGGAACAGTGAATCTTCTGGTCATCGTCCTGATTCTACTGAGGCCGTGAGTATTACGAAATTTTAGGGATATATGTCTTTCTATTATATTACTCTTCGCTTATTCCGGTACAGTCTGTTGGAAGTATAAAAGTAGAAATAGAGGCAGCAATTTCTATAGATTTTTCCTACGTTCATCAGTCGGCTTGAAGAATATTGCGGAGGACACTCTAGAAATTGAATAGATCTCTGTTTTCCATCTCAATTTTTTAGCATACCATACCATGGTATAGCGTGCATAGACTGTGTTATCGCGCTAGTGCCAGTTCTGTTGACTTCGGATCGTCCTCTATGATGATTAAAAATGCCTTTCAATAGTTTGAAAGGGAACCGATCTCTAGAAAATGCCTATTTAGTGCATGACGTCCGAAATCAACCTGATGTATTCCTATAACCTTCTCAAAGCAAGTTCGCATACTTCTAGACTGTACTACATTATCGTGAGATTATTTTCCATTCCACTCGTAGCTGACCTTTGACGTACGTTCGAGGGGGCGGAGAAGGGAAGAGGCCGGGAGGAGGCGGTAGATCAAGCGTCCTCCTCCCCCTTCCTCTTCCCTTCCTCTCTCCCAGACAATCAATAGCTCGCTAACCAGCACATCTCATTTGCTGAGCATTTCAAACGCACGATAATTCCGGCGAACCATACACCCCTCATACATACATATTTTATTCAAGCTCAGAGGGCCTTTTGAATAACACAATTGTTCCGCGTATCGGGATTCTTACCATAAATACAATAAAGTGCCTATTTAGGGCATGTTGCGAGAGTCTGAGATCATTCTGATATCCTCTCCTTTCTTTTTCAATGTAATTACACGCACGGACGACTTGAGAAGCATCAGTAGATTAGGAGAGGCTCTCCCCTTTTTGCCTGATCTCTCGCCGGTTAGAGAAAATGAGAGAGCACGGCAAACAGAGAGACACAAGAACATCTAGATTAGGCTTTCGAGGAGGTTAGAGTAGGCGAGAGAGCGTGCGAAGTGGAGAGAGTCAGAGACAGGAAAAGACAGGAAAAGACAGAGCACTAAGGGGGCTTATCGGACTTGCGAAGGGTGGGTGTGTGTGGGTGACCGAATTGACTTCATCAGGGAATGAGACGGGAAAGGAGGGAAGGGGGATTTACAGTTAGTGAGGGGGTATTTGGCACTCGAACATGATGTGAAAAGTGGAAAACGAGAACAACATAAAATGTGTGAAAACTGTTCAGAAAATTTCCGGAAGAAAAGACGAAAATAAATGCAATAATGCACTGTCTTTTTCTCTTTTCTCTTCTCAATTTCTAAAACGCTTTCAGTTTTTTTTTATTCTCTCTATCACAAATAAGTACAACTATTTTTTGATGTCAGAAATTTAGGAGAGGTACACACGGAAAGCCACAAATTGGTATATGAATTGGTAAAAAAATTGAACAAATTGGTACAAATTGGTAAATTGCAGGAGGTATATGCGCTCGATCACTAATGTGTACATGATCGGACTGTGTTTGCCTAGTGTTTGGCTGAAAAGTTGCCGAATGGAATGTTATTGGGACTGTATAGCAAAAAAATAGAATCTCATGAAATTTTTTTCAGACGATACATGCGCTCAATCACGAATGTCTACATGATCGGACTGTGTTTGGCTGATTTCATCTATCTCACGAATCTCACGCTGGTAGCGGCGACGCAGTTGAGTGTGAGTAATATTTTTTTCGAACTAGAATCTGACTTGACCAGAGTTCTATAAGGTCTAAGTTAGTCTCAATCATTCAATCTGCCTTATCAATCAAGTTTTTTCGGGAGTTTATCCAATCTTTTTTGTTATATTCCGAGAAAAGCTTGATTAATTCAGGACAAGAGTTGGCCGTTCGGTTCAATGATCTGCACGCTGTACCACGGCACGGAGACGACTGGTGAGACAGTTGTTAAGAACTGCAGAGAATCCGTTTCTTCATTCTTCGTAGATACTCTTGATAAGTGTCAGAATGATTTGAGCAAACAATGCATGAAGAGAATTTCTCATCCTTCCACTTTTTTACATTCCTCCATATGTGAATCGTGAAGGGGGTGGGGGGAATAACTGCCAGTTCTCACATTGAGTAACGCAGCAGCTGATCGTGTAAAAGTCGTAAAAAAAAAAATAAAAATAAATAAATAAATAAAATTAATTCAATCGCAGGCAAGTACGCATCCGTCCTGTTCGTCGTGCTCCTAGCATCGGACAGATACTGCGCCATGTGCAAGGCGAATTGGTGGGTTGGAGAATTGGTTTATCGTGAGATTATTTTCCATTCCACTCGTAGCTGACCTTTGACAAACGTTCCAGGGAGCGGAGAAAGGAAGAGGCCGGGAGGAGGCGGTAGATCAACTGTCCTCCTCCCCCTTCCTCTCTCCCAGACAATCGATAGCTTGCTAACCAGCACATCTCATTTGCTGAGCATTTCAAACGCACGATACTCTTATATTCAAGGAGATTCATCGATGATACTGAAAGAAGGCCTGCATAGTTCCATTAATCATTCAATTATTCCCTTTATTCCGTGCAAAAATCTGATTGCTCACGTAGCCGCCTTGGTGGATGAATCAATCACAAGCAGTTCTACAGTGCAATAGTAATGCCATCTCACACTCCTCGATGATATCGGGATCGAATCGCAAATCCCTACATTGTATGTTGCATTCTTCAGGTGTGCTCGCTATCGCAACTACCAAACGGCCATCTTCCTGTCGGTCTGCGCGTGGATTGTCGCCTTTCTGTTCGCTCTGCCATTGTACACTTACGCGAGTCAGGTGAGCTATTTATTAAGGGGTGGCTACATTTTGAGAGAGGAGTCAAATAAGGGAGAGGAGATTTTTTGTTCGCTCTTCCACTCTATACTTACGCGAGTCAGATAATCATTGCATTTCGAAAGTGGTCATTACTTTCTGTTCATTGGCAGCTCTAACGAAATTCGATTATTATAATTCAACACTTGACGAACCATGAGTTCAAAAATCTCTTCATTTCACATGCTCTCTTACCGGCTAGAGAGAGAGCGAAATGAAGAGAAGACGAACCGTATTTCAAACTCAAGACGGAGCACGATCCCATTGATTCTCTTCATTCAGGTGTACGTCCGATTCAAGGAGAGCGGAGCGACGGTGATCTACTGCATCGCCAATTGGCCGAGTAGCGACAGTGCGCGGTGGTGAGTTGTGATGGCTATTTGACACGTTACAGTCATTTTTGGCGGAATTAACTAGACAATGACAGAGGGGGGGGCTCTCCAATATTAGGAGATTGCGAGAGAAGGTATGTGTAGATATCGAGTGATCTACTGCATCGCCAAATGGCCGAGCAGTGATAGTGCACGGTGGTATTAATTTGATTATTACAATATCTGTATATTCTCTAGAGGCATGACTATATAACTAACGAAAACATATCTGGGATTAGTGCTTGGAAAATAGGAAGGGTGAGATCTATTTTGCATCGCCAATTGGCCGAGCAGTGATAGTGCTCGATGGTAATAATTTGAATATTAAAATATATCTGTATCTGCGCCAGAGGCGCGATGCTATAAATTACTGGAACATATCGGGGATTAGTGTTTGGAAAATAGGAAGGGTGAGATCTATTTTGCATCGCGAGCAGTGATAGTGCACGGTGGTGAGTGAATTCTCGAATCATTCCCATACATATTCCTTTGTTCAACGATTCTTGACTTCCAAGGAAGAGAACAAAAAGAAACCAAAAGATGATTCTAAAAGACTCTTCAAGACAAATAAAAGAAAACACAGTGCACGGGTAAATAATTGAGCATCATCAATTCCTTGTTCAGGTACATCTCCATCTCCTCGATCTGTCTCTTCGCCGCTCCGATGGTCTTCATCATATACTTCTACTATCACATACTGATCAAGTTGAGGGAGGCAGTGAAGGTACGGAAGTTTATTGCAATACGGTAGTTACAGTAATCGAAAGAGGGTAGTGATCATTTGTTAGATAGTATGGAGTAACAGCTGGCCTTATCAGCGGGTCCCACCTAGCGTTGTCTTACGACGTAAAATCGCTTGATGTGGATACACCTTTACCTTTACCTTATGTAGGGCAATGTAGTCAAGATACTTCATAAAGTTGAGGGAAGCAGTCACAGATGGTTGGGAATAACGGTAAACGTGACAGTACGACAAAGTATGCTGAATGGAGAGGGGGAACTTTGATGAAAGTATTCTTCAGGGTTCGAAGCGTCTCCAGCGAGCCTCGTCCACTCGCGCGCCCTACCAACGAGTGACCAGACTGGTGTTGTGGGTAGTAATCTTCCACGTGATATGCTGGTGAGACACTTTCTTCATGGCAATTCTCCGTTTGTTTACCCTATCATTCATATTCCCTACTCCACTATACATCGAGATCAGAGCTGGCGCCACATAATTCCTTCTTCATAAGATGCCTCTCAAAATTCTCGATCATTGATGCTACAACTGAAGCACTATCATGTCATGATTCTTGATTAGAGCATCAATCATTTATTCAAAAAAGACGACGTTTACGTTTCGGTTATCCATTTTTACATTCAGGAGACGCTGTGATATTCAGCTATCCTAAAATTATGTTCAGATAAGATAAAATTAAATTCAGGTCGCCCTTCTGGTTGTTCAATCTCTTCTCTTCAATCTTCAAGACGCGCATCAGCACGCATTTTGAGAGGATTGTCGTCAATATTTGTAAGTTATTAGTTATCCTTTACCTTTACCTTTACCTTTATTTTTTCTAAAGATAAATGTGCATCAACATTCGACACTTCATTGTTGAAGAGTCCTCTGTTTCTTCACCAGTGCAACCTGTATTCGACTGAACAATAGTGCTCAGAATATGATCCGTCGTCTCTTTATTTCGAACACTCTCGTCCGCTCTAGTGACGAGAAAGCATGTGAAATGAAGAGACGGCTTCTCATATTATAGTTCGACCTCTACTGAACAATCCCCTTGTTAGTATGTGAAAAATTAAGAATATCCGCATTTCAACCTCTTCTGAATAGATTCTGCCATGGAATGAATGAGTGCAAACAGCCTTCTCCCTTTCAGTGCACCTCTTTCCGTATGTAAATTGCGCCCTCAACCCTCTGCTCTACGCAGCACACGCAGAAAACTTCCGACTCGCTTGCAGGTTTGCAATTTTTAAATTATTTATTTATTTAAATTTATTATTTAAATAATTAAATCCGTATTGTTGAATATTATCACTGGCCTAGGACGTCAGTGATAAAGGGGAAACCGGCGTTCATTCTAAAATAATAATTTTTAGCCTGAAACTAAATTCAGGACGTTGTTTACGTGTACGACCAATGATTACAAAATAAATGAACAACTGAAACCTGAAATTAAATTCAGGTCGCTATTCGGGTGTGCTGTCCCAGACGAGACGGCTGCGCGAAATGAGAAGTCCAAGTACATCAGCAACAACAATCGAGATGTCGTGCACAAGGATTCCAAGTGAGATTTCACTTTTTTTTGAATTGGAATTATTCAATTTTCTATCTAGAGATCCTAGAAGTCATTCCGTTAACCAAGACACTTTAGCGCTACTGTACTTTACCGGACCAGCCTAGAATGAATACCGCTTCTAAATTCTGAGTAAGGCAAAATACAACTCCTAAGCACGAAGCCTGAGCCTGACAAGGGAATGGTAACTGGAGTCGGTAAAATTATCGAACGTCACCCATTGGGCATCGTAGGGGACCCGATGGACGATCGATTTCCGTTTTCAGAAATGGCCCATTAAATTTTTAATTAAAGTTATTTACATAATTAGTTTGTGTGTGAATTTGCACGTGCCTCTCTCTTCGGTTCTTGTGCTCGTCTCGGTGAAGGGAAGACATGACCTCCGTGGCGCAGTAGGGAAGCGCCTCGCCTATCTCTTTTGCTCTCGCTGGTTCAATGCCGCTCCAAGTCAAATCTCTTTTGCTGTTTTTTTTGTTTTGGGTTTTTTATATTTTTGAAACGCACGAAACATGAAAATACGTAGTAGCACTTCTACAGATTTTTTTCGTGCATCAACCTGATCATAACTTATTTCACAAATTTTACAGTTAGTCAATATCACTATAAATATGGTAAAATCTAACTCATTTTAAATGTACGTTTCAAAAGTATAAAAAAACCCAAAACCAAAAAAGAGCAAAAGAGATTTGGCTTGGAGCGGCATTGAACCAGCGAGAGCAAAAGAGATAGGCGAGGCGCTTCCCTACTGCGCCACGGAGGTCATGTCTTCCCTTCTCCGAGACGAGCACAAGAACCGAAGAGAGAGGCACGTGCAAAATCACACACAAACTAATTATGTAAATAACTTTAATTAAAAATTTAATGGGCCATTTCTGAAAACGGAAATCGATCGTCCATCGGGTCCCCTACGATGCTCAATGGGTGTCGTTCGATAATTTTACCGACTCCAGTTACCATTCCCTTGTGAGCAATAAACCTTTGTGTTTGTGTAAGGATGACTTTTGGCCTTCGGGAGATAATTAGTAGTGATTATTCTACTCCTAGATTGGTAAACCAAGATAAATAATCGTACATCAGATACGTCACAGCAGCAGTTATCCCGGTTGATGGCGACTCGATCGTTGCCAACTACACGATTATCAAGCCCTCGGGTTCGTAATGATTCCCATTATAGTGTCGAAAATGAATAAACGAATATTCGTTTAACAGGCAAATGCACCGACATTCACAGTAGAGAGTGGGCAGAATGAAGAGAGCGAGATCGCATTTCCATATTAAACGAATATTCGTTTATTCATTTTCGACACTCTAATTCCCATACTTACATAAAAATAGTAAGGTTGTAGAGTAGGACTGCCTGGTTGAAGAATTCGCCTCTTCATTCCATGTAGTCTCTGACAGATTAAAGAGATGAAGAATGAAGATTCATCATTATTAATCTTCAATGAAGAACACTGCGAATTATATATCTGAAAGCAAAAATAATGGAGAAATTGCAGAGAATAACAACGGGAATTTCCTCACAAAGCCAGAAGTGCCATCTAACCGCTCCCTCTCCGACTCCAATACACTGCAGAATAAACACGCGAAGATCGTCAGTTTTATTTTTAACTTAAATTTTTAATTTAATTAATTAAATTATTTTTAAAAAATTAATATTTTAGGAAGCGCAAAACTCGATCGCCAACGCGCGAGGATACTCCAGCTTCAGTTGCAATACGAGGTTAGTTGAATAGATAGATACTGCTATGCACTGGGGTTGCAAGTTCGGGATCGTCAATCCCGAAAGTCGGGATTTCCGACCCTCTTCCCTAGCTGTCTCTCTCACTTTCGCACGCTATGGCGCGAGAGAGTGTCGGTATTACCGATACCGAACCTGCAACCCTACTATGCGTCTTTGAGCGCTTGTGAAGAGCAAATGGGCATGTCTCGTCCGTCTCTTCATTACTGTCAAACTGCATGTCGGAAAGTGTACTGGGGTAGGAATTGAGATGGATACATTCGCAACTATCTATGCCTGCATTGAAACTACCACATGTTTCTCCATTTCCGCGCCTACAGCACATTGGTCGAATTGAGGACTAAAGTATACGTATAAGTATAATGACAGCTGGCCTTACCAGCGGGTCCCACCTAGCGATGTCTTACGACTGTAAAATCGCTTGACGTGGATACACCTTTACGTTTACCTTTTATAAGTATAATGTCAACTTATTCCAGGTTCGGCGAGCAGTACCACCCCCTGCCTCAACCCTCCGCATGGCGAAAGTATTCCGAACTGGAACCGAGCAATGGCGACACAAAGCACCAGATCTCCTCCCGCACCCCTCTCCTGTCCTCCTCTTCTTCTGCCCATCACTGTCTGGGTGGTCCGAACTCTCTCGCTCTCACGCACTCTCTCGCTGGTCAGAGTGAGCGAGAGAGCGGGCGAAACGGAGAGAGCATACCGCCCATCGTCCTGTGCAGGGGGTCCTTTGATGATGAGAATGACGTCCATCTCTGAGTCTCTTCATTTCCCGAACTCTCTCGCTTTTCACTGATCGTTTAGGTTTGGTATCGATATTCTTGTCGTTTTCATTATTTTCTTTAGACGCGATCAATTTCTTGCCTCTAACCATCTGAGAAGGGTCGATAGTCCCGATCCTGTACGTGGAACCCTATTGTCTCTCGATTTTCCATACATATTCTCTCGCTCTAGCCAGTGAGAGAGAGCTAAGAGAGCGCATTCTCTGCTTTCTCGTAACCAGATGCTAACCAGTTGGTGACCAGTTGCTGGCGGATAGGGAAACAACTGGTCAGGATACTGGTTAGCAACTGGTCAGCCACTTGTCAGCAACTGGTTGGGGCAGACTCCGCCCACCCCAACTGGTCAGCAACTAAACCAGAGTTGTTAGC
>LS488954.1:0-15330 GCA_900490705.1 Pristionchus arcanus | reverse complement strand
CCCCGAACCTACGAGTATCTCTAGCAATGATCTCACTTTTCCGTGCAATATTATCGTTTCAATTTAAGGTTGAATTTTCTCTGTTGCCTTGAAGATTTTCACTCGGAACCCATTAGAACCTAGAACCAACGTTGTCGAGATAAAATAAGGATACGTTACTTTCATTTGCTTTGTCTTCGCTGATATTGTTTTTTTCGGCACTTTTTTACATCCGTGCCGCGCCCCGCCCCCTCACTCTCTCGCCACTCCTCCCCCTGCCTCTTGCCCCTCCCCCTACTTCCCTCCCCTCTCCCCTCCTCTCTTGCGTCATCCAGAGCGGAGGGAGAGCGTCCCCGCTCTGTCGCCTCTCCCCGCTGTCTCTAACCCGTCGCGTCTAGCACACGCTGTCCCTACAACATCCCTATCTTACGCTCTCAAAAGAGCGCCTTGCTGCTGCTCTCTAGAGGGGAACCTCTGCTCGAGAGGGAAATCTCTCGGCACATCTTTGGAAGGGCTTTCCCCACCTCCTTCTCCTGGAGGTAGGGAAAGCCCGCCCCTCCCACCCTCTTTGGAGGGGGTGGAGTCAAGGGGGCGGGGCCCGGCACGGATGTAAAAAAGTCCCTTTTTTTCTAGATGTTTGAATCAAGAGAACGTTGCAAAATGGAAAAAAAGTATTTCGAAGTTATTGGCCAAATTGTTGATGTCGATCACTTTTATGTTCAGTTTACACGGGGTTTGTTCACTTGTGATGTTTGAGAAGTTTAAGAATCCTAAATTATGAGAATGTTATGAATAAAAATGATATTGCGCTCTGAAAAAAAACGAGTTATACGATAGTATTACGATAATACGATAGGTAGTATACGATAGAGTTATCGTATACGAGTTATGCAAAAAAAACAACAAAAGATGCCCCCAAGGAACAGCCACTGACTCGGTGAAATGTCAAGTGTTTTCCCCTTGAACAGCACTGACTCTGGTAAAAGTTTCCTAGTAGGATCACAGTTGCAGAGGCCACTTTCCTAGCAGGAACACAGTTGACTTCCTACCAGGAAACCTCCAAGATACCCACTAGGAAGTCAACTGTGATCCTACTAGGAAACTTTTACCAGAGGACGCCGATCGGATGAATCAGAGAGGCGGAGCCAGCCGTAAAAGAGATGGAACTGAGAGGAATCGAAGAGTTCTGGAGGAGCCCCTCGACCAGTGGATTCCCTTTTTCCCCATTCCTATTATCGCAGTTACTTCCCCGTTAATGTCGTATCCTATTGTATGCACGATGACTATAATCATTACTCCTATATAAAGGAGAATGTCCTCCCGATGTATGTACGTTTGTCCACCTAGTAGTTCATAAACATCTTTCGTACAGTATCGTAATGACCTAATGAACACATGCAATGGGCACCTACCTTTCAGTGAAATATCCATTCTGAACCTTCAGTCTCGCATCATACATTTGCTATGAGAAATCTTTTTTGTGAGGCA
This sequence comes from Pristionchus arcanus, assembly GCA_900490705.1. NCBI lineage: Eukaryota > Metazoa > Nematoda > Chromadorea > Rhabditida > Neodiplogasteridae > Pristionchus > Pristionchus arcanus. The sequence continues at coordinate 13,863 of LS488954.1, read as the reverse complement.
CTGTGCATTAAGATAATGAATTCATGGCAAGAGCCAAACCAGACAAACTTTTGTGTAGTAAAAAAACTCTCTATGATCAAGATTAGCTAACACCAATGATATAGAGAGAATATGTCATTCTCTTCGTATCCGCAAGATCTGCCATAGCTTTATGTGGATTTATATTAAATATATTATCAACATTTACAAGATCACAAGATCTGCTATAACAAAGTCTAGTACAAGCGGAAATGACAAACATCAAAATTTCACTAACAAGAGGACTAATTAGTAAGACTAATTAGCAGCAGTCTCGGCACCAACGTCGCCGCATTCCTTCGAGACGGGAGACTCCATCTTAGTTTGATGAGTCTTTTCCTTCTTGTCTTTCTTGACCTCGTTAGTGGGACGGGCTTCACGACGACGACCTGATTATTTTATTTTATTATTTTACATCACTACTTGATTATTGATTTTTTCGATTACTTGGGTTCCTAAAAACCACCTAATGTGGGTTGCATTTTGAAACTTGCGCTAGATCCCTTCGAATGTGGGTTGCTATGCTCAGTGATACTCTGAATCAGGGGGTCAAATGCCCCTAGGACCTATGCATGCCTAATTTTTGGGCCAATGATAATGAATTAGTGAAAAGCAAACGAAGGAATCAAACCGAAACCTAACTAACGCAAGTTCAATAGCCGACAAAATTTGCAATAGCATACCAAATCTTGAGTTTCATGACCTGAATATTTGACCCCTGCCTAATGTTGGTTGCATTTTTAATTTTGCACTCGATTCCTTCGAATGTAGGTTGCTATACTCACAGTGGTACTCTGAATAGTCAAAATGGGGGGTTGGATAGGCGCCCGAAATGCTCGAAAATGTGGATTGGTTGCGTAATTTGTTACCTAGTATTCGACTCCTGACCAGAGGCCAAATACCCCTCCCGAAAAGACCTATGCATACCACATTTATTGGCTAATTTGAACAAAAATTATAGAAAACCATAACACCGTTAGACAACAACGGAAGAAATTACCCGAAACCTAACCACCGCAAGTGCAATAGTCTTCACAATTTGTAATATCATCATAATTACTGCCCCTTACCTGCTTTCACATCATCATCATCGTTCGCATCTCCCTCGGCCTTCTTCTCAGTCTTGCGAATACGACGAGGTCTGTTCTGACGTTTAGGCTTTCTCTTCTTCTCTTCATCCTTTCCATCCTCCTCCTCGGCCTTCGATTTGTTCTCTGAAACTGAATAGATCAATAAAACAAAAATCCGGAAAATTTCATATAGCAATTCCAATTTTTCTTTCCCGCAACGGGATCAGGTAACCATAAATATAAGCAACGGCGGGCGTGGTTGGATAAGGAACAATGTCGCAACACTACGATACATACATTTTCGTAACTACCGGACCGGAAAACAGATCACTATAAATTTAACGGAATCAGTCGTCAGACCACAATATATCCACTATAAAATTGAGTTGTTAGCCATTACACCTCCATATATTGCCACTATATATTTTCGGTCACCGGTTGGCAATGAAAATGTATGCTACGATATCACAGTGTCCGCTCCTATTCGCACCACTTATGTCATGCCCATCACTCGTTGCGAGGGATAGCGTCACGTTCGGCTCGCCGTTACGATATCACAATCTTTTAGGCAACCCTACTTTGTTGCTAGACCGTACAGTAGTAGCACAGTTGAAATGGATGGCATATTTTTATGGTATCGAACATGGGAATTTTGGATGCGGATTTCGAAATTTTTGGCAGTACAAACTTAGAAAAATTAGTGTCCTGTAAAATTTCGTTTGAAGTTCGAAAAATCAACTTAAAATCACCTTATAGCATGAGAATTTTGATTCCAAAAGGACAACTTTCAACTGACAACCCTTTTCAACTGCGAGTAGTAGTAAAATACGAGCCTAATTTTCTGCACCGAAAACATAGATTTGAGCCCATTTTGAAGGCCCAAATATAGAGGAAAATCGTACTCTTTTCTCCATCAGGACGAGGCAGACGGCGCTCAGTACGACGGCGGATAAGAATGTGGTAGTGGCGAGATCCCCTCACTTCAGCACCATCCGGTCCGGTAACGTTGGCGGCCTCGGGTCCCTTATCTCCATCAACGACGTCGAATACGACCTTTATTTAATTATTTAATAAATTTGCACGAAAAATGGGCCTTCTTCGATTTTTGACCCACGCAACAACCGCTCTGAATGTGATGGGGAAAGGCTGGGCCAAAAATCGAAGATGTCAATACCTCTTCCTCGTCGGCGAGAGTACGAAGGAAGTAGCGAACGATGCCAGACTTGGAAATGGCAGACTGGTGAACGAAGACGTCACTCTTGCCGTCTTCACGAGCAATGAAGCCGTACTTTCCGCGGATACTGTACCACTTCACCTGCACAAGAACAATGACAAACAATACTTTGAATATTGACCAAACCTTTCCCTTGATACCCTCCTCCAGCACGGGCTTCAGGGCTTGCTTCTCCTCCCAGACCTTGCGTCTCTCTTCATCAGTGAGTTTTACACGAAGGGGCGACTTCTCCGCCTTATCCTTGGACTCTTGATCGACAATCTCGAGCTCGTTCAGCTTCTGAAGGGCTTCCTCAGCCACCTCGATCGGACCGGTCGACATTACGAGGAAAGGTAAACGTTAACTTGCAACGCTGAAAAAAAAGATTTGTAACAAATTTGAGACAACAAGCACAGTAGTTTGAACATAAAAACGTAATAAAAATGCGCTCAAATTCAACCAAAAACGGATAAATAAAGCAAGATGTAGCATGGCTTCTCTCATGGGTACGGTAATTGTAGTTTGTAGTCTCAATCGATCGAGAAGTGGTTTCTTTTTCTATTTCTTCACGGAATTTCAAGGCACGATTTACAGGTTGACAAAAACTTACAGTATAAGTAGTGTCAGTAAATGTCGAACACACGCGGTAAAATGGAGGGAATATTTGTTTTTCAAGTTGTTGAAAATTTGAATTGGCGGGCAGTGGTTAAGCAGGTTGGCGCGCAGCTGAGTATCCAAGTCGCGGTCGTCAGCAGAGCCGTGGTCTGTGTTTAGTCTATGCTGAGTACGGTGGTTGTTCGTTATTGATTACTCATCAGCCAATCAGGAAAAAGTGGGCGGAGTCTTGCTTTTGAATTGACCCCAAATTCCGTGTTTATTTTACATTCTAGAATGCATTCTCATTTTTTTCATTTATTTCAATGAATAATTTAGCTTGAATACTTTCCGGATGAGTGTGCTATGCTATGGAAAGCTTCTGGTTCATTCGCCCTTTCAATTGTCCATTATACTGCATCTCGAGATGATGGACAAAATGAGCTTCGCGTCGCGACCACTCGTTGCGACGCGTGGTGTGCGAAATGAGAGGCTAATAATGACGCGGCATTGAGTGATCGCAAACTGACACTATTCAGGATGAGAGGAGTACTGTAGCTGAATAATCAAAGATCAACGATCAATTTGCTTGGTTGTGTCTTAGAATGGCGTGTCTTAGGGTATAATTGAACTAACACGGTAGCTAAATAAAGTGCAAAGATCAACTTCATTGAGTGTGTAGAATAGAATGACGTGTCATTCGAAGCACGCCGACCACTCGTTGCGACGCGTGGTGTGCGAAATGAGAGGCTAATAATGACGCGGCATTGAGTGATCGCAAACTGACACTATTCAGGATGAGAGGAGTACTGTAGCTGAATAATCAAAGATCAACGATCAATTTGCTTGGTTGTGTCTTAGAATGGCGTGTCTTAGGGTATAATTGAACTAACACGGTAGCTAAATAAAGTGCAAAGATCAACTTCATTGAGTGTGTAGAATAGAATGACGTGTCATTCGAAGCACGCCGACCACTCGTTGCGACGCGTGGTGTGCGAAATGAGAGGCTAATAATGACGCGGCATTGAGTGATCGCAAACTGACACTATTCAGGATGAGAGGAGTACTGTAGCTGAATAATCAAAGATCAACGATCAATTTGCTTGGTTGTGTCTTAGAATGGCGTGTCTTAGGGTATAATTGAACTAACACGGTAGCTAAATAAAGTGCAAAGATCAACTTCATTGAGTGTGTAGAATAGAATGACGTGTCATTCGAAGCACGCCGACCACTCGTTGCGACGCGTGGTGTGCGAAATGAGAGGCTAATAATGACGCGGCATTGAGTGATCGCAAACTGACACTATTCAGGATGAGAGGAGTACTGTAGCTGAATAATCAAAGATCAACGATCAATTTGCTTGGTTGTGTCTTAGAATGGCGTGTCTTAGGGTATAATTGAACTAACACGGTAGCTAAATAAAGTGCAAAGATCAACTTCATTGAGTGTGTAGAATAGAATGACGTGTCATTCGAAGCACGCCGACCACTCGTTGCGACGCGTGGTGTGCGAAATGAGAGGCTAATAATGACGCGGCATTGAGTGATCGCAAACTGACACTATTCAGGATGAGAGGAGTACTGTAGCTGAATAATCAAAGATCAACGATCAATTTGCTTGGTTGTGTCTTAGAATGGCGTGTCTTAGGGTATAATTGAACTAACACGGTAGCTAAATAAAGTGCAAAGATCAACTTCATTGAGTGTGTAGAATAGAATGACGTGTCATTCGAAGCACGCCGACCACTCGTTGCGACGCGTGGTGTGCGAAATGAGAGGCTAATAATGACGCGGCTTTGAGTGATCGCAAACTGACACTATTCAGGATGAGAGGAGTACTGTAGGTGAATAATCAAAGATCAAAGATCAATTTCCTTGGTTGTGGATTAGAATGACGCGTCATTGAGTGAACTCAAGGCTGAGAGTGAGAGGAGTACTGTAGCTGAATAGTCAGAGACCAAAGATCATTTTCGCGATCACATTGATGAGCAATAAGTCTATGTTCTGTCAATCCGGAAGACGTTCACAAATAGAAAAGATCAAAGATCAATGTTTCAAATGAAAATTAATTTCAGGTCACCATCAGTCTCCACGACCGCCGTGACTCTTGAGCCGAAGAAGGAACCAAGCGAGGTACGGTAACTCAGAGATCAAAGATCAATTCAGGGATCGGAAGGATAAGGATCCTACCGTACTCTCTGGGTTTACCGTAACCGTATCTACTGAATAGTGTGACATGTCATTACCGTACCCGTGCTTATCATTTATTAGCTCATAGAATAGTATGACGTGTTATTCAAAGAACGTCGACCGCTCGCGTCGCCGTGCAGTGAGCAAAATGAGAGGGGTGTAACTTAGAGTGACGTGGCGTTGAGTGATCGCGAACTGACTCAAGGGGGAATACTGTAACTAGAGTTCAAAGATCATTGATTTCTTTAGTAAAGCGATCGAGACACTGTAGACACTATTCCCGCGCATAGTGTTCGTTCATCATGACTTACGGCCTTAGACCACTTATGATAGGCCCAAGACTTTAGCCCCGTGAGGTTTACCATATAATGGTGATAAGCGATAGAGACCAAAGATCAATGTTCTCAGAAGTGTCTCAATTCCACTAAGCGCTGAGTTTCGGTTTCGGATTTCATTTTAGGGATCATAGATCTTGGAGATCAAAGATCAATCAATCGTGATCAAAGATCAATGTATAGAGATTAAAGATCAATGTATGCAGATCAAAGATCAATGTATAGAGATCAAAGATCAACATTTCCAGGTGTGCCTCAAGACGACGCGCACGATCACGGTCAACGGGGCGGCGCGCATTGCTACACTCAAGGAGAAGAAGTTCACCAAGCCGAGACCGTAAGTTTTGGAAAGGAGTACGGTAGCCACCAGAAATAGAGTGGGGGGACGGAAGAGGATACAGTAGAGTAGCTGGGAGGGTACGATATGATATTGTAGAATCATGTTGCATTTACCTGGGACAAGCACAATAGTTAGTTTTTGAGGAATTGTGTAACGTAGTTCAGCCAGCTGTGACCGTGAGAGTGGGGAGGGTAGCGTAGTGTGTGGATACTGTAGCATGGTAGAAGATTACAGTATAGGCTAGGCGTAACAATAAATTTGTAAGGTAGTAGGTACACGCAGGCTGCCATGGGTACGATTATACGAGTATGTACCCATCTCGTGGAAATACTGATTGAATCACGAGTTCAAAGACCAAAGATCACCCATTTCCAGATGGGCCTCCCTCATGCCGTTCACGCCGGACGCCGAGGCGGACGAGTGGCTGAGCGAGGTGAGATTAAGGGGCAGAGATCAAAGATCAGAGTTCAAAGACCAAAGATCAACTTCCAGAATATCCGCTACCTCACCGCCCTCATCCTCATCGACGACATGTCGTCCACCATGACCGAAGAGCTGTCGATGCTCAATCGGTGGGTGTACGGTAGGGATACGGTAGATTAAAGACTATCGAATAAAGAATAAAGAAAAGAAAATTATGGGATACTGGGGGCAAAGGAAAACTGTCACTACGTCGGATGATTACTATGTTCTCTTACATAGCAGTTGTTTCTCTTTCCTCGAAAAGTTCTCTTTCGACCTTGCGCCACTCAGTCGGTGGGTACTGCAAGATACTGTAGTTGAGGTTATTAATGGTTATTGGTTTTTGATTTTTAAAGAATGTCTGATTGATCTTTGATCTTTCAGCTGTGTCAGCAAGAACGGGCTGCGCTTGCACAAGGAGCAGCACTGCAAGCTGATCAAGATGGTCTACGGTGAGGAAGGGGCGATTAGGGCTCAAAGATCAAAGACCAAAGATCAACATCAAAATTCTAAATATTAAACTTCTCAAAACCGTCGATAATAATAAAGCAATAGTTGCATGAGTAGCTTAGTGCAGTGTAAGATCAACAAATTGGAAGATAGAATCTGTAAACAATCAGTCGAGCTACTAGTAGGAAACCACGTATCGAACATAACACAAATAACTTGGTCAATTAAAATAAATTTCAGGACTGATCATTCGTCCGCGCGTGAACGCGTCGATCGCGCACGCTGCTGCGAGAGTGTTCCTCAGCCTCCTGAGGTAAATTGATCTTTGATCTCTAAACTTTGATCTTTGAACTCTGATATCATACAGAGTTGGATTGATCTTTGAGCTCCTTGGTTCACTGACCCTATTTTGTTTTTGTGAGCGGGGTTGATCTTTGATCTCTGAACTTATGCAATCTTTCTGCAGAGATTCCCGCTTCACTCGGGCCGACCTGGTTTTCGACTGGAGGCCGTTGTTCGACCAATATGAGAAGATCATTCTGGCCAAGGAGAAATTCATCGGAGCTAACGAGATTCAAAATGTAAGTGATGTCATCAAGAATTTGTTGTTGTTGTTGTTGTTGTTTTGAATCAGGGAGTAGCATAAGGAAGTAGGGGGGGAGTGTTGAGGAGAATTTTTTTTAAAAATAATTTGCAGAGCGACCGCCTAACGATCGAGAAGGTGCGCAAGAGCACGAGACGGAAGCGAAAGATGCAGAGTGAGTTGAGAGATTAGAGATCAAAGATCAATTCACATACCGAAATTTTTTAATAAAAAAGGCTTAGCAGTGATATCTGGAATATCGGGATAGCTTTACTTATACCGTGCAAAATTTAGCCTTTTTTGATTGAAATGAAAAATATTTAATTACAATAATTCCAGAGAACCCTACCGACAAGACGCGCTCGCCCATCGAGAAGAAGGTGGCGCGCGGCAGTGGACAGGGACTGCGAACGGGTTTGTTATTGTTATTGTTATTGTTATTGTTATAGTTATTTATTATTGTTATTATTTGTTATTGCTATCGTGCGTTTGAAATGCTCAGCAAATGAGATGTGCTGTTTAGCGAGCTATTGATTGTCTGGGAGAGAGGAAAGAGGAAGGAAGGGGGGAGGAGGACGCTTGATCTACCGCCTCCTCCCGGCCTCTTCCCTTCTCCGCCCCCTCGAACGTTCGTCAAAGGTCAGCTACGAGTGGAATGAAAAATAATCTCACGATACTTGTGGGCTCGTTTGATATTGGATAATGGCTAACAAATAAAGCCTTATTGGTTGTGGACTATGTTCTCAGAATAATGGAATGGAAATGCTGCTATTGTTATGAGTGTTGTTATTCTTATTGTTTTTTTAAACTGTCAAAACAATAACAATACCTTCAGACAACACGCAATCCGAGTCGGACGCTGTGCCCTCGCTGCGGCCGCACCTCGTCTATATTGCAGAGGTTGGTCTTTGATCTCTGATCTCTGAACTTTGATCCTTGGTCATCACACCACAAAATTCACTGTGTTGATATAAGCTACTATGAATAGATAAAATGCTATGAATGGGGAGAAGAGATCAAAGATCAACATTCCATTATTTTCAGGCCCTCCTCGACTGCATAGACATCAACGACACGGACAAGGCTGCGCTCGCGTACGATGTGAGGAGTTGATCTTTGATCTTTGGTCTTTGATACTCGATACCAACAAATCATTAAATATTGAGTATAGTTTTTTTGGAGATGTGAGAGATTTGAGATCACATTCGGCAGATTTTCATCGTCAGTCTTTGATCTTTGATCTTTGATCTCTGCAGGTCTTCACCCTCCTCTTCGCCGTCATGCCCATTGTCGACTGCTCGGAGCGAAAGGAGAAGGAACAGGTGATTCATAGGAGACACCTGTCGTTTTGATAATTTGATAAGTGTCCAATGATGCATACAATTGTAAAAAATACCACTGATAATCGCATCGCAAAAAAATATATTTTGCTTCGTTTTAAAACCCTACAACCCGAAAAATGTACCGTCCATTAGACTGCAATACAACTGACCCTACCCCTAAAATTAAATAAATAACGAAGAATTCCAGGCCGGTGACGTCTCCGAAGAGGAACACCGCCTCATCCAACTGTCCAAGCGACTCAAGGACATCATCCTGCGCTTTGTGGATAAGTGAGTTGATCTTTGATCTTTGGTCTTTGATCTTTGATCTTTGACCTATGAATAGTAGATGTAAATTATTAAGGCATTGCTAAACTGATCTTTGAACTTCAGAATGATTAAAAATATTTTCAGGACCTTCGCCATCATTGAAGCCTTCGCCACCAACGCGCCTAACACGACGACACACGACAGCACGACGGGACTGGAGAGCGTGGGCGGCATCAAGGTAGTGTTTTGAGCTGACCAAAATTAGTAACAAATATCAATGTTATATGTTGCTTATTTTATGAAATATGTTACCACAATGAGTTTTCTATGAAGGCAGTTTCTGGCGTTTTCATTACCTGTCTTTGCCTGTTTTCACTAAAAATATGCTTATTTGTGTAGAAATAATGATTTAGTTTTCATTCATTCATTCATTCATTCATTCAATATTTATTCATTATTTTTGAAAGAAAATAAAATTTATAAATTATCAGGACTCGGACGCGCTCCGCAAGCAGGGCTCGGACGAGAGCGTCATGGAAGCGTAGGTTTTGCACCATCAATTTAAAAAAATAAATAAATAAATTCTCAAAAAATTAGTCTAAATATTTTTCAAAATCGTTGATGAATTCCCATTGAAGCTTGTAAATTTTATACGGGGTGATTTTTTTAAATCGAAAATTTCATAATAAAATAATAGTTTTCCAGTTGCATCGCGCACGCGTTCGCCACGCTGTTCGCGCACACGGACGAGGAGATTGGCAAGGTTTGATCTTTGATCTTTCCAATTTTTGAAAATGATCTGTGATCTCAAGGCTTTGATATTATCCGGCCCTTATGACACGCTAATATCACGCTCGTCAGGAGAGAATCGAGCTGAAGATGGGAATGGGGCGAAAATCATGAAATGAGTTAGGATCAGTTTTGGACACCTCTAGGCATATCCTAGCAACCCCCAAACTCTCAAATGGCTGAGATCATTTTGGGGCTCCATGTGCCGGGTCAGTATCCTGGAGCCCCAACTTTGAACGCAAATATCTCGCTTCGGATGCATTTCTGAGAAAATTTGTTCTAAGAGTGACCCGGGCTACTTTTTGATCCTCTATCGAACTGCACCGGTTAGAACTCATGAAAGTTATTCCGAACAGTGTTACACGCAAACATGCATAACTATAAAACGGTTGGAAAATACCTCCCCAGATTTTGGCATGTCACAGAACGGGTCGCGCTCTTTCGAATGAGTGGTTTGCGCAAAAAATAGAGTAATCCTCACGTATGATTCACTCCATAGAAACTTTTTTTATTATTTGAAGTTTTTTTTCAACAGCTATTTTTTTTTTTTTTCGTTCATTTTTCTTTTATTTTTGTTTATTGATCGTTTTTTTTTTTTTTTTGCTGTTGTAATTTAACTTCAAATTATTTAAAAAGTTTCTATGGAGTGAATCATACGTGAGGATTACTCTATTTTTTGCGCAAACCACTCATTCGAAAGAGCGCGACCCGTTCTGTGACATGCCAAAATCTGGGGAGGTATTTTCCAACCGTTTTATAGTTATGCATGTTTGCGTGTAACACTGTTCGGAATAACTTTCATGAGTTCTAACCGGTGCAGTTCGATAGAGGATCAAAAAGTAGCCCGGGTCACTCTTAGAACAAATTTTCTCAGAAATGCATCCGAAGCGAGATATTTGCGTTCAAAGTTGGGGCTCCAGGATACTGACCCGGCACATGGAGCCCCAAAATGATCTCAGCCATTTGAGAGTTTGGGGGTTGCTAGGATATGCCTAGAGGTGTCCAAAACTGATCCTAACTCATTTCATGATTTTCGCCCCATTCCCACTAATTGTGAATTTAGCTCGATTCTCTCGTGACAGGCGTGATATTTAGTTCTTTACGATTAATATATCAAAAATGATGAGGCTGTCATGACGTTGTTTTAAAAATTTTAAACTTTTTTTCAGATTCTCTGCGAGAAAGTCCTCCTCTTCGCCCGCACTTCCCTGCTGGACAACTCGACCGCGGCCGGCATCGTTACAGGCATCATCATTGATTGTGTCTATGTGAGTTCCTCCAAAAAGCATTAAGATCAAAGATCAACTCCTAAAGATCAAAGATCAGCTGGTCTTGAACATTGTCATAACGGACGAAAAACGGGGGGCAATAAGCTTTTACTGGTCTAGAGACATGTTGAAACAAAGGGAATAGTTGGACGAAGCGAAAGATCAGGAATCGTAGATCAAAGATCAAAGATCACCTTCAGGAGCATCCCGCGTGCGTGGACGACTTTCTCGAGTACATTGTGAACGAGATTGGAGAGGTGGTCGATGGTGAGGCTTAATTTATTAAAATAGAAAAGTGAATATTTATTTTAAAATCACTACTATGCTTCCTAGTGTATGACTAAATGTAAGACCGATTGTTCGAAGATCTAACAAAATGGCGTTTGGTGATTTGCGTCCTTTGTGGTATCCAGTGAAAAAAGCGTGGACCAATTGACCATATTCTACAGTTCAACTTCGAGTTTCTGAGCAAGTGGGTTAAATAATAATTTCCCAGAAGAGACTCAAGCAGCGGAGCACGTGGATGGGCAGGCAGCATGGCTGGCTTCGATTGCGCCCGGATTCTGCGTCCTGCAGGTCGGCATAGCTCTGAATTGGCTAGAAATGCATCCACGAAGTATTACAAACAAGCAGCAAAATTATTATAGTTCAGGAGCCTTGTTAGAGCAAATCATTAATATAATCTCTTTTTTTTTAACGAGCTGAATTCACTATTCCTTTTCCAGGCCCAGGACATTCACGACAACTTCGAGGATCTGCTGGGCATGGGCATGCGGCTGCTCGCGTGCAAGAACAAAGTGATGTATGAAGTGAGGAGAAGTTGATCTTTGATCTTTGATCTCTCGGTGAAAAAAGGGTTACAAGAACTCATGTATGAGATAAAAGGAGCAAGGACGAGTGGAGTGAGCCGCACATTGATCTTTGATCTCTGGGAATATTTGAATTACTGAAATTGATCTTTGATCTCTCTCAGGCCGGCTGCTCGTGCATCTCCTCCCTGCTGCTCTGTCTGCTGGGCACTGCTCCCATGAATCCCCCGCCGGACAAGCGATACGCGGAGGGAAGAACGCCCAGTAAGGTAAGGTATCAGAAAACTGGAATTTTAAAAAAAATACTGTCGAGTCTTCTCAGTTGAGCATGTGTAGCGCGAGAGGAGGGGAAGGGTTGATGATATTGACTTTATCATCACCACATGCTCAACTGAGAATACATCACAATATTTTTAACCATGCCAAGAATAACCGAGTACCATCTATTAAAAAAATACTTCAATACATTTTTTTGTTGAACATCAAAGTTGAATGAATTGACAATGTTTCGAGATGTTGGTCACTGTTGTTATGATATTTAGGGCCATATTGTCATTTCTGATCTTTGAACTTTATTCTCATCGCAGCTCTGGGGCAAGATGGTGGACGGGCTGCTCACGAACCAGCAGTGGAGCCATCCCATCAAGGTTAGCACAATTTGTAATCTTTGATCTCTCTTCAAGCGCCAACTCACCACATTTAATTATTTTCGAAAATAATTAAATGTTTTTTCCTTATTTTTTAAATTTATTTTGACAATTACATTTCTATTTTTTATATTCATTATTTTTATTTCAGGCCGACTTCGAGGCCGCCGAGAAACTCCTGCAGACGTCTCTCTTCGCGGAGATGAAGAGACTCGCGAAACCGGATGGACTGTCGAGGTGTGTGATAGGGCACATTTAGGAGAAATAGATTATTTGGGCAAGGCCTCATTGCTTGATCGAGTATAGAAAACGACCGGATATATATGACCGGAGATTCGAATAAGGTTATGGTTTCTTCAATTTTTTGATAAAAATGCATTGACGAAGAATCAATAGAGAATCAATATCTTTTTGCTAGTAATTTTGCATTTTCAAAATATTTTTTACATTGAAAATAAAATAAATAAATTCAGAGAGCAACTGCGCAAATCAATGACGATCGTGCTCAATCTCTTCGCGAACCTCCTCGAGTTTGCGCCCATGCCCAACGCCGATCGGGTACGGTTTATGGTTCCTGGTTCCGCTCTGGTTCCTGGTTCCGGTCGGGTACCGGGTACCCAACCAGACCCAGGAACCTGCTCTAGTTAATGCCCAGCGTCGGTTCCGGTCGAGTTCCGATTCGGTGCGGGTCGGTCGACGCGGTTCTGGTGCGCGGTCGATATCTGATCTTTGATCTCTCTCTCTCTCTTCAGGCGCCAACTCACCACATGCGCGTCAACAGTCTGCCCCGCCCGCCGAAGCACCCGACGCAGGCCTTCCAGCAACTTGCTGGTGAGTGGAATAGTCTTGAAGTTCGGTTGTCTGGGTTATGGTGACATGAGTGAACAGTGAAACCACAAAATAACCATTGTGATCAAAATCTAAATACAATTTAATAAGCTATTTTGGAATATTGGTTATCGATTTCTTTGCAGCTGGCGAGATCTCGTTCAAGGGCCGCAACCTGCGCGTGGCACTGATGGAGATGGTCGAGGGCCTGATCGCCAGTGGTGAGTTATCGGTGCTAAATCCAGGAAGTGCTGGGGCGGAAATCAGGGATGACAGCGGAACGGAAAAATATTTGGCTGCATAAAGACGATGATTCTTTAGCGTGTTCTTTAGCGTGCGGTAGATAATCGATAATTGCAGACAAGTTCCACGACTCGCAAGCGCTCGAGAGTCTCGTCGCACTCATTCCCGTGCTGGAGGTTGGAGTTTCGAAAATATATTATTTATCATTTGGTTAGTTTATCATCAGCCGAGTCCAGAGCTGTTCTCTATGAACGAATGGTGCTTCAATCATTTTGATAAATCATAACACGGTTTTAGAAGCCAGTTGGGCTACTCAGACAGGTAGCCAGATGCCTACTTCAATGCGAAATCATCTTATGTATCACTTTTGATTCAAAAGATTTGATACAAAAGAGGTACCAGAGCTGTTCTCTATGAACGAATGGTGCTTCAA
>LS488952.1:0-57618 GCA_900490705.1 Pristionchus arcanus | reverse complement strand
GGGAAGAGACAAGAGATGAAAGACTTCCTGAAGAAACGCGGTTGGATGTTTCGGTCCATTGTAGACACCCAACCGCCTCACGAAGGATGGACCTCGTCAGTATGACGCCCTTCGCGAGTGGGGAAACAAGAAAGAATGGGGATAAAGAAGATAAAAGAAAACAACAAACAACTAACGCGAAAACTAGATGATATATAGCGCATGTGAAACTAGATAGAAATGATAAATTCCAAAGTGATATGCCAGAAGAGGATAAGATATAATCTAAGTTTGGCTTGAAGAAGAGAATTCAAACAGATCGATAGCTTCGCTGACTAGGGGAGAAGGGAAGTGCTCGATCGATGGGAAGTGATAGAGAAGGAGACGGAAGATCGGAAGGTCAGTGATCTACCCCGTGCTGGGAAGAGGGAAGAGAGGGAGGGAAAGAGGATTGAAAGAGGAATTGGGTAAATGTTTTGAAACTTATGAAACATACGGCTATTTTAATTACAATAAAACAATAATGCTCGAACTGTTAGTGAGGAGTACACAGAGAAGGGACCAATTGATCCCCACTAACGCGCTATTTTGCTGGCTAGGATTAGCTTAAATTTTGGATAATGCTCATGCAAATATCATTATTACAAACTGAGTATTTTAGCGATATTGCTGGAGTTTTGTTCATAGTTAGATACAGTCTAGAGTATATGATTTCCTTCGGATATTGAATCCGCAGGAAATAAAGTGTAAGTTGACGAGTTCTTTCCAAAAAGTGTTCGAATAAGAACAATTTCGGAAGATTCGAATTATTTCGCCATGTAACGTGTTCAGACTCATAGTAATCGGAATATTCGATTCGTAGTGAGGGTATCTAACGACTGAGAATGAGTAATCATCGGTCTTATTGTATAGTGAGGTTTGAACCGTACCAGTGTTGGTTACTGTTCAAGGAAGGCTGACTCTTTCGGACTAGTATTAGTCTGTTCCAGAGTGAGCGAATGGTGATACATATCGGTCGTTATTTTCATGAATTCGTCAGCTTTGTCGGAGATATGAAAGAGATCATCTATATACCGAAAAGTTCGATCTAGCGAAAAGGATAGAGAATGTCCAATTCGAATGTTGTTGCGAATGTATTGGTATTCAATGACAGCAAGAGTAAGATCTGCGATTTGAGGAGATGCGTTATTGCCTTGAGGAATTCCCTTTCGCTGTTGATATAGTTTTCCACCATAATAGGCAAATCAACAATTCCTATGAGGTCGGTTTTGTGATATGATCTTCCACTGGTACTCGAGTTATTTCGATTATATCTGACAGTTGTTCCTTGAACTACGATGTATTCAGAACCGGCATTTTTGAACATTAAGTCAAAGAGGTAATATGAAGCCGTCCGCGTAAGAATCGAGCAAAACAGGAAGGGTCTGGCACAGCAAAAAACGGTCGATTTTCTCAAACTTTGAAATCCGGGGTTGTAGAGGGTGCTGATAACGATAGGGATGGTCATTTTTCATTTTGGACCTCCGTTGGCTCCAGATGACGTCACGTCGAAATCAGTTTATGAGGAATTTCTCGACTCTCGAAATCTCTAAAATTAAAGAAGGTGTGAACCTCATGAGTCTCGCCACGAAAACCCTGTGTTTGAAATTTTTCAGTTCGTGATCGCTTTTCAATCTTTTCACCACCGTAATCCCCCGCCCAGCAGAGGCGATTTTGAATTTTATTCTCTGCTTTTGGTCGCTGTTTCTTGTCCAATTGGCTTTTGTTTTGTAATAATTATTGTATTAATTTATGCTAGGGCATGTGCAATTTCAGACCCTGCGTCTCGACATATTGAATAATTGGTTTTGAGCGTAATACCTGGTTAGAGGTTTCATGTCGTTTGCTGGTTACTCGAAACTTCTTTTTCCTTTGTTATTTCGATTTAATTTAGTGACCTTGTCAAGTTTCGAATTAACTTTTCGCGCGTTCCATCATGGGACGAGGACGTTTCTGTTGGTATATTGCACAACTAAGTGCCGAAGTCGTTACTACTGATACTGAAACCCCGTTGTTTCACGGATATTCACTCCCCATTCGTGCTTTATCGCGAAATTCTAACGTTTTCTCAGTGTAATCAGAAAAATATGCTCGTTTTACAGTCGAGGCGATGACGTCGCAGGCGCTAGTGGATATCGAGGCGATGGAGGTGTCGCACGTGGACACGACGCCAAAATAGTCGAATCTGATGGCAGAGAAGAGTACTTTGTCAAGCCACTCTACAACTGCTACGTTCATTGTGGTCATGTGCGTTTTATAAAACTTTATAAAGTTATATTTTGAAAAAAACCTGATTCGAAGGGCATGCAATAACTTCAAGAAGGTTTATAAAACGCATTTTATTATTATTATTTTTATTATTAGATATTTAATGCTCAGAACAATTAATATTTATGTTCTAATATGGCTAGACGCTACGGTCTAACATGATCGTGATGTGTTGAGCTCGAAGTTGATTAGTTTATTGTTACAGATGGCACAACATCTCAAGGAACGAGTGGGGAGTCATCACAGGAGAACAATGACAACAAACCGAAAGAAAACAACGACGAAACCTCGAGGTATCGACTTGTATCACGTCATTGTTATTGCTAACGTACCATCTTCTAGGTTTGAGTGCAATATCTGTCTGGATACGGCGAAGGATGCATTAGTATCGCACTGTGGCCATCTCTTCTGTTGCCCTTGCCTAGTGCAATGCTCGACACTCGTCCGAATCGTCAAGTGTTGCCCTGTGTGCAAGGATCTCACCTCCCGCGACAAGGTAACTCATCATTTTCTTGCAAGCTGTTATGATTTATGATCCCAATTTGAAACAATATGATTTATTTGTCCAATACTACCGTTTTTTTTCAAAATATGGCAAAGAATTTGCCAATACTAAGTTTGTATCGTGGTGTCGCGTTGAGGAATCTTCCCATGCATAAACCAATCGATTCAGGTGATTCCACTGTACGGCTGTGGTTGGAATGAGATCGATCTGCGTGACAAGGTTCCTGCTCGACCTCGCGCTCAGAGACAAGAGGCGCCCCAAGGCTTCCCCGGATTCCACTTCGGAGATGGAACTGGCCAGGATGACACGCAAAAAGTAGGGCATTTCTGATTGCCCTCCTTCAAAAATAATCACTCCGAGTTGCAGATATCAGCGTTTTCGTGAAAAGAAGTTTGTTTGCGACGAGTGTGATCGATGTTTTACATTGAAGCAAAATGTTCAAGTAAGCTAAACTGAAAATTATGACAAACTTCATTCATGCATTTAGCAACACGTGATTATGTATCATATGAATGGCGCAAAGCAGCTTCAGATGAGAAGGGAGGAGATATTCAAATGTCTCAAGTGTGATCAGGTCTATTTCCTAATTAATTGCAAATGAATATATTATTTGTTAGGTGTTCAAAACTCTGGAGCAAGCTCGGAAACACGATATTGCCAAGCATGGAGTGAGGACTTCTGGAATACGTGTATTCAAGTGTGATCAGTGTCCCAAGGTCTGTCGTTCAGATGATTTACAATATTCGTTTCCCTTCTGGCATATCCAACTACCTCCATGAAAAGATTGTACACATCCAGCATACAAATGCACTATGGTAAACTATCTCTATTCCATCATAGCCATCTGAATGATCGTTTTTCTCTTAATAATCCTTGATAATTGCTTTATCATGTTTTTATCGTAAAACAATCATCAACTATTCTACTTAGCCACAGTAAATATAGGGAAAAATGAATAACGAGGAACTGGTCGTGCTAATAAGCACAAAATAAATAAATAAATAGGAAATATTTCTCTCTAGTTATGAAATCTAGGGCTTATTCCTCTTCGTCCTCATCTTCATCTTCTAAATCTGATTGTTCCAGATTGACATCATCGACAATCGCCATCTGCATCTCAAGTGGATCGAGGGGATTGACGAGTCGTCCGTCTGCCACGTCCTCCTCATCGCTGCTCAACTCCTCTTCAAGGTTAGGATCAACAGCAGAAGGGACGAGTGGTCGCGTGATTCGATCAATCTCCCTCTGAAAATATTAAAATATGACCTCAATTGACCCGTGTTCAACCTTTCTGTCAGCGATTGCAATGCGCTTCTTCTTCTCGGTAGCAAAAGGGGTTTCGACCATGTTGTTGCGCACCTGGGTGATTTGAGTTTTACTTGTAAGCCAATTATAAGTGAGAAGGGGTTACTTGAGCAGTACCTCGTAAGTGAGCTTCTTTACATTCTCTCTCCATGTATGCGTAGCAGCTTTTCGTACTTTGCGCCACACAACAGTTTTATGCGTGGGGTTGATGTACGACTTTCTTCCCACCTAAATAATTGTGTTAATCCAAATACTTAGAATGTTGATACCACAGGTCGGGTTCCATCTGCTGCAGTGTGCTTGAGATGATTCCAGTGAAGGACAGTCTCTTGCGTTCGTAATTCATGGCCACTTCTATATTATTTCCATTCTAATTTGATAGATGCATATCGAATACCGTGAGAAATACGAGTCCTTGGGTGCATATCGACAAGCGAGAGCGTTGATCGACTCGCAAGGGGAAGTATTGAGACGATGAGAGACTCGTTTGATGTCCTCAATGTTGCGCGCTGTGAAGACCTATAAACAGAGCTAGGAATGCAAAAAAAGAACTATAATACCTTTTGTACAAGTCTATTCACTATTTTACCATCGCGAGGGATGAAAATGTAGGTCACTGAGGGTGGTCCATGCTCACACGATTTAATGTGCTTGAACGAGGCGTCCTAAAATATGTAGGTGATTTAGTGCTGCGTAGGAATATTAACTTGGCTGAAGTCATGCTGATTCTGCATGCAGAGTAGAATCGCTCTGAATTTCTCAGAGGCCATTTCTCCATTTCCAGTGGAAGAGAGGACTGCGTGATAGCAACGGCGAATAATCGTCTTGATCCATCCTCTAACTGGGGTCATATATTGCGCAGTGCAAATCTATAGTGATCCATTTGGTGTAATTATTCTAATACTTTTCAACTCACTTCCAATAGGGCCAATGTGATGTTGCGGAAATAATGCCAGGGATCGAAGAAGTGATCGATCCCTTTGAACTTCTCGTGCATCATTTTAATAACAGCACCGTGGCGGTCGGTGACCAGACTCCCTATTCCATCCACTCCTCCAAGCATTAGTGACAACTCGCGCAAACCCTTTTCAAGTGCCATCACCTGCCATTTTTTGTGATTTTTCATAAGTAAAAATTGTGGAACGCAAACCTCCATTTTCCCGCTGCATCCTGTTTCTGATTTGTGAACGATTATATGGTGCAGGACCTCTGAGGTTTCAGCATCCAGGATAAAATATCGACACCAGGCGGCTGAATAACCTCTGGTGTCGAAGCACCCGTCTCCCGATAGGTGAACCTTCTCACCCTAAAAATATTAGTGTTGATATATAATTGATCAATTCAGTTCATTCACCTGCTCGATTCTCGATCTCAATGCGTCTATAATTCCTCCTTGCACCTTCACAAATTCTTTCTCAATCGCGGGGGCGAGATAAATGCGCTTGATGTTATGGAAAGTTCGAGTTGATAACGAATGTATCCCGCTCATCATCATTATCTGGCGCAGCTTCTGCAATAGTATCTTTCAATAAAGTAGATTGCGAAATTGGAATTATTAAAAAAATATTTTTGAAACGTTAAACTCACGGTTCCTCCCATAGCAGTAAGGACACTTCCTGCTACGATATCCACGTTGATCTTAGGAAGCCGTTCTTTGCCTGAGCGATTGGCAGTGTGGAGAGGCTTGCTATTCTCCCATGGCGATTTCAGTCCACATAGGTTGCACTGTCTTGTACATGTGAAACCGAAACCGTCCATTCGAAATGATAGATTATTCTTTCCCTTCTTGCACACCGTGCACTGTCTCAGGAGGTCCATCAAGGACTCCTTTGACACTAGAAGATACTCGCAATCAGGTTCATTGTGGGTAGTCGGAGGAGGAAGGGTATACGTGGGATCATCATCCACCTCTTGGGTCTAAATTGTTTTTTTATCAAAAAAGTAATCGATGATAAATTTAACTTACTATTGCAGGGCGAGTGGCAGACCGAGGACGGCAAATTGGAGAGGAATCGATCGAAGGATAAATGAAGTGCGGAGTGACCGGAGGAGAAGAAGGAGTGAAGAAAACCGATGGAGTCGTTACGGTAGCTAGTGATACGGTAGGATGGAGTACGGTAGCTGCAGTTACCGTAGACGGCGCCTTAATAATGTTATTATTTGTAATAGCGAATTACTATTGTAAAGATTTCTGTAGTTGCAAATTTATAAAATAAATGATACATACTGCATAAAATGGAATTGCATTTGCATTGAGAATCCTCGTATTCGGAGAAGGGTTGTGGAAGTCCGATTCCTTGAAGTGTGCATTGCACAACAGAGGAGGGTTTCTTGCATTTACTCTTTCATAGAGAGCTTTCTTCTCCTCCGGGGTGGAACACATAGCATTCACCCATTGTTCTCTTCTAGCGGTATTGCTTGCGAATCGATGCATTGTCGTGCGAAGATTTTTCTTGAGACAGACAACGCACGTGGCTTGCATCTGAATTAGTCATGTGCACGGTACGATTCAGTAGTAGAAGTAGATCATTCATGAATATAACATCATACGGAGCATCACGTTCAATAATTGCAATTAACAATTCTTTATTAATTAATCATCGATTATTTCAGAAGGCCTAAATCCAGAGTAGGTGGCGCTAGGCCATTTGTCACGAACAGCCTTGATCACGCATGCAGGAAGTCGAATGCGAATTCCTCTCCCGAGGGGGCCCATCGTGGTCGCAATTATGACCCGATAACACGAATGACGTTTAGCCCTGAAAATCATCACTGTTGACCGGTACAATTGATCATTACATCGGCACTATAATAATGGTTAGACTACGGTAGATGCAAGTCAAAGATTCTTTTATTTCGATTCAAACAGGGTTTTAAAAGAAAGAAGTTGATTGGTTTCTCTTATAGCGACTATAAAATTATTTTTTATTCCAATATGTCTAACTAACCTGTTCTCGTCCTCGTCCACTTTTCCCGTCTGATAACTATTGAGTGCCCTTGCAGTCTCCGTAGCCTGATAGATCAAAGATTAGCTGTGAGAATTGAAGTAATATAGACTTACTATTTCAGTGAGAAGGAATTCCGTGAAGAGTGGATTCTGCGAGATGCATGGGGATTGATGCGCCTTCAGTTTCTCTTTCAGTCCATCTCTTAGGAGTTGTCCCTTCTTCTTGAGTGGGAGATGGAAGAGAGACTGGCAACAGAAGTCGAACTGATCCAGTTGATCTCGAGTAGGACAGCATGTGCATGAACACTTTGCTGCTTCCTCAAGATCTACTCGAGCAGAGAAGAGAGCGTTGTCCTTCGCTTCCTTATCGCTCATCTTACTAATGAACTTCTGCATAACAAGCGGGTCTGGAAGATGATCCATCTGAAGAACAAAGAACAAAGATCATGGTATATTGAAAACAAAATAATCGTGAGAAAATAACAAAAGCAAACGTAATGAAAGAAGGAAAATATATAAACTAGTCGCATTTTGCTGCGAAGATCAAGTTCGCTGGTGATGACTTGTAAGCCTTGTGCTCCTTCCGGAAAAACCGTAGCTAAGCATCTCTTCCTTTTTACGGATCTGGTCGTGAAATGAGAGCTCGGTGAAACCCGGTCTGGCCCAGTAACACGCGCATTTTGGCTCTATGAATACTACCTCTCGCCCCTCACTCCCATCTCTCCCCGTGGCTGAGTGGTTATGCTCCAGGAATGGCAATCTCCCTGTCGTGGGTTCGATCCCCGTGGAGGGCAACTATTTGTTGCAGGTCTCTTCTTTTTCAATATTCATTCCTTTCCAATCAATACCATTGAAATTTACAGTACTCATAATCTTGCCTGTGTTCAGGGTGAAACTTTGAAAATCCATAGCAGCGTTTAGAGGCATTTCTGTCACTTCGCATAAACTGAGATCTGATCGGGTAGCCATTCTCTATCGTTCCACACTTTCAGAATATGTGACCAAAAATGAGGTTCACACCTTCTTTAAGCCATTGTGGCCCATGGGGTAGTTTTTGGTGCTGATAACGCCTGTCTACTTGATTTTCCATGAATTTCAAAAAATAAAATTCAGAAAGTGAAATTTTCGTAGAGGCCCGTGCAGGCAAAACGACCTACATAGATCGGACCGGCTTGACGAGAGGATTCCAAATCTATATTTTGAGCCAAATCGTTGGTCAGACTTTTTTGTAAGATAAAAGATAGACTTCTGATTTGTAAGTAAAATTGACGAATCTCTGACTTGTTTGCGCCGAGAGACTTCCGATCTCCCCTCTCCTCTCCTCTTCCTCTCTGTGCTCTCTCGTTTCCCCACACTCTCTCGCCTGTCTGGGTCAAGGAAGTGAGAGACGGGGAAAGATCGGAAGTCTCTCGGCGCAAACAGGGGAGATTCTCTTCAATTTTACTTACAAATCAGACGGCTATCTTTTGTCTCACAAAAAAGTCTGACCAACGATTTGGCTCAAAATATAGATTTGGAATCCTCTCGTCAAGCCGGTCCGATCTATGTAGGTCGTTTTGCCTGCACGGGCCTCTACGAAAATTTCAATTTCTGAATTTTATTTTTGAAATTCATGAAAAATGAAGTAGACAGGCGTTATCAGCACCAAAAACTACCCCAGGGGCTACAATGGCTTAATTTTAGAGATTTCGAGAGTCGAGAAATTCCTCAAAAACTGATTTCGACGTGACGTCATCTGGAGCCAACGGAGGTCCAAAATGAAAAATGACCATCCCTATCGTTATCAGCACCCTCTAGAACCCCGGTTTAGAAAGTTTGAGAAATCCGACCGTTTTTTGCTGTGCCGGCCCTCACTCGATTCTTACGAAGACGGCTTCATATAGCACGCTGTAAACTAAAAATTCTGCACCAGGACCCGAAAAATTTGCAGTGCAATTTTTTTGCGGATTTTTTTTTCGAATTTTTCCATTGTAATTTTCATAAAAGTGCATTTGAATACGTTTTACCTACACTTTGGCATCAATAATCGAAACAATGATCATTTTGCGAAATGAAAGTCACCAAGAGAAAAAGGGCCGGGAAAGGCGAATTTTTGACGTCCGCGCACGTGGTGCAGAATTTTTAGTTTACAGCGTGCTATATCATGTGGAACACCTGATAATTAAACTGCCGAACAATACCGGGCAGTGTCACATCATACATTTCGTTGAAGTCCCTTCAGTATCAGGCGTAGTCGGTTTACGATGCAGTCTATGTTCCTATAGGGCGAAATTCCAATGATATATTTAAAATAAAGTATTTCCCGAATCAATACAAATGGGTATTTTCCGTTACAGGCCCTTCGGTGGCAGGCGCTGTGGGCATCACAATGCCTCGCTACTGCCTCTTTGGCGATTCAGTGAATGGAAAGCAATGGAAAACGTGAGTGTATCGCTCGTATTAGGGCATTATTTTCATACAATGAGGAGGTTAAACAATTTTAGTTGTTTATTACCGGAAATTTGCAGCGCATCCACATTTCCTCTGAGACGAATCACTTCCTCACTAACGTCACTGGTGGGTACAGAACAGAGCTCAGGGGAGAAATCATTATCAAGGTATGTAATTACACAACTAAATTTTTTTAAAAATTATATTTGCCAAATAAAATAATTTAAAATATAATTATTCAGGGAAAAGGAACCGTTGAAACGTATTGGCTGCTGGAGGATCATGAAATAGTCGATTGAAGAATTAGCCACATCTCTGACCATTTACGAATTGTGCCGCAGTTCAAATTTAGTGATAAATAATTATCATTGTCTTTTTTTGTATTACTCTTAAAAATTCCACTTTATCTATTCGTCGCTCTCTATTTGCACAATAAACGTGGCAATAAACGTTATCAGGCTGCGTGTGAGTCATCGATAGATCGAAAAGAAGTGGCATGCTCAGATTCGGGCGAATTTCGCCATTATCCACTTATTTTTATTCATTTTTCTTTCAAACGATTCAGTCATCAGCATGACTCATTCCATTCTTCGCATCTGCCATTTCTAAAGAAGAAAGAACACACAAAACGTGGAGACAGCGCCCCTTTCGTGTTTCATAGTGCTCATATTGTGCATATCCCCCCCCAATAAATCCGCGCTCCAATTGGACTCTCGATCTCTTCCCTCACTCGCTTCTCTGACTCAGGGAGGCTAAAATCCCGCAAACGTATTTTTGCACTTGAAAGTAATCTACATTTCACTTATTTTGCCTTGATTTTTGGTTGTTTCTGCCATATTTTCGTGCTGATTCATTTTTTTTCGATAAGGATCTTAGCACCAGCTGACATTGAACCTCGAAGAATGTTGCGTGGTTAGTTTCTTTTTCCCATTTATTTCATGGATCAAAATCGTCCAATAAAGGATGTGAAAGTTTTTTTTTGATCATATGTAGAACCAAATTATTCCTTTTTTGCAGTATCACTAATATGTTTGCTCCTTATCTCTTCGACTGAGTCCAGAGTGAAATTTACGTACTCGGAATTTCTCGACGGCAGCGATCTCAAGACCGTTTCGGAGGTGAAATTTTTACTACTTTTTCGTACTCGTTTTCCATCCATCCAAAAGTGATCACGGAATGAACTAATTATTCGCGGTGAAACACATCTAAAAATTGTAATGAAGAAGGGAATTGCAGGCCGATTTCGCCTGCCCCCAGGGATGCATGGTGTACAGTGCAACTGAGAATGTCAATCTTGTGATTCTAAACAAGGTGACAAAGAACGAAGTTACAAAGTAAGTTTTGCTGAAATGGAATGATTTCATAATCATGATTTTCTCTATTTAAATACAATTTAATTCTAGCCTGAACTCACTCGCCAACAACAATGCAGGCGATCGCAGCTACCTCTTCGGAATGACTCTGCCGGTTCATAATTTTGTTATAAAATACTTTTAAAATAGTGCATACTCTGCCCATATTTTGAATTTTTAATCGCCGGTTAGAAATCGAGGAAAAAGAAGTGCCATCACAAATGGAGAAAGTATTTCAGAGTGCCACTTACACACTCAAGGAGAAGAACGGTTTCACTGGAATGATATTCGGTCTCTACGTGGTTGCCAATAATGCGCGTGAGTATACTTTTCATTAAATCTCCTCGATATCCCTCATCTCGTAATGCGCGTACAATTAGGGCAATGTCCTGATCTATTGAAGTTGTACAGAGCAGTAATAATTATTTTAGTCAATCAACTCTCACGTGTTCATAATCAATGCACTGATATTGTAGTTCGTCCTTTCCAGCCAACTACGGACAATCCCTTCGAGTAGCTGAGGCGTTTGACTGGAAGACGTTCAGCAGTAGCAGTGGAATGATAACGATGATGACAAGGGGAACGGGGATACGAATGGTGTCGCCGAATTGTGATGGGGTCAGTCTTGATTTACACAGACTAAGAATAAAACTCCTTGGAAATTTAGAAAATTGAATTTTGTTTGTTCCATATCGATAAAAGTCAATGAGTGACGCGCAATGGAAATAGGGTAAGAAATTTCCTAACGTGTAAAGTTACATTCATTGAAAAAATATTTGGGAAAGATTGATTGAGATTGATCTTGGTTTTTCCAGTCGACAGAGATGACTCCGCAAGTCTTCGCTGCTGGCTATGATGCGCCCACGAAAGATGAGTGCTGGGCAGTTTATAAGGCTAAGTGAGCTATCACTTCATTTTTTCGCCGCTCCTTCACAATAAACCCTTTTATCTTTTATCGGAAAGTATTTTCTACAGCATTAAACACTTTTTTGTCCATTGTGTAGTTAAAGCTTGTGATGACAATTCTGAATTCGCCTCTCCTCATGTTGCGCTCTCCCTGACCGGCAGACGGACGAGAGTGTATGCAGAATAAGTAATGTGGTGTGCTAATTTGTCATAGCTAGTTCAAACTTTCCAGTTCGCTCTCGCACGCTCAGCAATCGCAAATCGACGTGATCGGTCCAATCGCGACGATTCGCTTTGATGGACTGCAATCGGGCACGGCGGGAAGTGTGAAAGTGAGCGGAGATATTAGTGAGTGACTTTTTCCATATTTATCCCTCCTGATCGCATATCTGTATGAAGAGTCTGAAACGCAACTGTGAGCACGTGAGTGACTAAATCACAATGTTTTGCAAAAAATGGCAAAAGTGTGTTTGATCTACTGCCTCAGATGCAAGAGTTTATCTCGGTTACTGCTGTGTGATTTCGAAACAAATCATTCGTTTCAGTGACGGACATGTCGGACACGCGCAACTCGCTCACCATCTCGTCTCCGGGTATTTAGTTTAATTTTTTTGTTATCTTCGAAACTCCATTTTATTTTAATTCAGGATTTCACGGATGCTTCCATGCTAGTGCCAACCTCTATCAGTACAATATGAACAAGTTGGACAGGCGGTTTAGGAGCGATTTAGATCAGTGAGTTTCAAATGAGTTTCAGACCCAAAATTAATTTAATTTTCGTAATGTTAATATTGGTGATAGTTAGCAATGAAAACCCGATAAACATCTACCATTTTCGATCTGAATTGTATTTATTCAGAGGCGTTACCATTCGCGTTCGCTCAAAACTGTGGATCACTGTGGAGAGTGACGCATTGTACATCTCTGGACTGCAGGATCAGACATTGAAGTGGGTTTATAATGTATCTCAGAAGTGTAACGTTTACCTGTCTGATCAAAAATAATTATTCTTATATTTGCAGATTGATGGGCACCGAGGAATACTCGCCTCCCGTGCCATTCTCAGTCAATAAGGTAGAGTTTGAACTAATCGACTCTTCATTTCATCCGATCTCTCGTCGGTCAGAGTTGCGATATATTTGTGAAATGAAAAGAAATTTTGAACCAAATGATCAAAACACAATGGATGAGAACAAGAGTGAACGCGATGTCTAATTTGTCGAATTCCTAACAAAGGTCGATGTTCATCTCACGTGGCAGCGACTGAACCAGAATAGCTACTTTGCGATACAAATGGATGCTACGAAGGGCGCAGGTTGGATTTATTGATATTTTTTCCAAAAATACCAATAAACTGATTTATTTCGCTGACAATTTAGACAATAAAAATGCACATATGCAAATTGGGATTGAGCTAGCGGTGATCCTCCCAGGAATTTTTACAAAGAATCGGCCATATAAGTCGTGTTCAACTATTTTTTTGGCATCTCACTATCGTTTGCAGAAACGTATGCTAAAATGCCATTTTCTGCGAGTATATTTGATTTGACATTTTAAAAACTTTTAATTCTGTCAATTTCAAGAGTGGTTCATTTTGAAGATTTGAAACATTTTCATTTTGCCAAAATATTTTGGCAGTTTAAAAAATTTTTATTCTGCCAATATCGGATTGCATCAGAAATATCCATATTGTATCATATTTCTTTGGAGATAGTAGAATGAAGAGTCAGTACAGAACACGTCATTGAAAGTGTGTACGGGATTTCCGGGTGCAGATTTGCTGCGGAAACCTTTTGTTTATCGATCGCGAGGTGCGTCCTCACTTCGAAACGACCACCTCTTACGTACGAAACAAGGAGAAATGAGGATTGTTATTGTCAAATTTCATTTAGAAAAAAAAACTTTTGAATTCTTTACTCTCATTTCGCCCGTTTTCTCCCATAATGATTGGTCGGAACGATATTTCGAGAGCGTATGCGAGCAAGGTGGCGATTCGAAAAGGGATGCTAAATGTGGAGCGCAAGATCGAACTTCCTTCCCTACCATTGATTAATATTACCAGTCTTTTGTGATCAGTTTAGGAGACATTTTGCCATTTTCCTTCTGTACACACTCTCATAGGGCTAAGAGACTGTGCATTGTGCGCCAGTGAAGAATACACCACATTAGCCCTCTAAGCAGACCACACCATACGACAATTTTCAAAATAAACTGTTTTTGAACCTGATAAACAGTGTGAAAGAATGTGAAAGAATGAAAAAAGAATTGGCAAAATGAAAATTTTTAAAATTGCCAAAATCGAGGGGCAATCATTCTGACACTTTGAAAATTTTTTAAACGGTCAAAATGAGATGGGAAATGACTCTGTCGTTTTACCCCTCGTTTTGGCATTTTAACCTACGTTTCTGCAAACATTCGTGAAATGCCAAAAAAATAGTTGAACACGACTTATATCATATTTTCAGGCACATCGTCGTTCCTTCTCTCTGTTATCGCCTCTATCTTCGCTCTAATTCGATGAATCATTAATTATGTGAAAATTAATTCGATTCAACGTTCCACCCATCTTATCGAATCTGTTAGTCTGCGCACTCGCAAATATTGATGTTCTACATGTATGAGAAATGACTAAGAACGAATAAAGGCCTCTATTGTATTCTAGTGCAGGCAAAGGCTCTTCCTTTCACGTATTCTCGCATCTCCGAATGGCCTAGAGACCATTGAGAATGAAGAGGCCAATTCACAATTCACCGATTCTTCTCGTGAATAAAAGCGAGGAATACACTATTGGTTAGTCAGCATGAGATCCCCTTTCGTTGTAGCGATATTTTTCTCGTATTTTGAAGCGAAAGTTACGTTTCCGCACTCAATTTTCTTCGACACTCAAGATTTGCTCGATGGAAATACTGTATGTCTGTTTTCGAAGTATTCATGCACGAAAAATTTACTCATTTTTCGAAAATTGCCATTCATATTTTTTTAGATACTATTCAAATGCCCAACCGGGTGTCGATTATTTTCTCCGACAATCAATAGTAATCTAGTCATCACAAGGGCTGATGGAGCTGCTGTTGTGAGGTAAATGGGCTATAAATGTGAGAAAATATTATTGATTTTAGCTTGGCCGATATCTCGAGCAATCGTGCAGTTTACATGAGCGGATATGAACTGAAGGTTTGTTTTGCACTCCCTCTTAGAATTTATTGATCGTTTCTCTAGTTACGTGAAATAGTATTTGACTAAAATAATTTAATTCGCATTTTGGGCATCCGATTCCGCCTATTCCGTCGTCAACCGAGGAGCAGCTAGGCCGCGTTTTCTACTTTACGTCGTTCAGAATAGTGCAGGTCCCGCTCACCAATTTGACTATTATTTTTCCAAAACGACTATGTTCTATTGAAGTTATGATAATGGTAAATTCTTGTTTCAGCAAACCAAGACACGGTAGTCTACTTTCTAAGTTTCGGATTCGTGCTAAAAATCGATAGTAAACATCGTTACGCCACAGTAATATCAGATACAAATCGATTCCTCGTGCGCGATTTTACAGGGAATTTCACGGTGGGTCAAACAAAAAAATAATATTTCAATAAATGGGTACAGCTCGATCGACCGTCCGTTTTTGCGACCGGATTCGATGCTGCCGATAGTTCCAGTTGTAATCCAATCTACACTGCGAGGTTTGCCTTTTTGACACTGTGTTACGACAACCATGCAACTTCCAGCAATCGTTCAATTTCAGAAGTGATGCTAACGCAAAGGCAACCACATTTTACGTCAATGGCCCCATCGCTACAATTGACTTCGGATCGACAGGCGTTCACTCCGTAACGGTGACTAATCGGGAAGGTATTTGCACTGTTTCTTTTAACTGATCACAAACTATCTATGTTTATCAGAACCGCTTCCTGCCGTTAATTTCGACGGAAGTGTGGTTTATTCATCACCTGGTATTAATATTTCGAAATTATTTTAATAAATTTAATAAATAGGCTATGTCGGCTGCCCCTCGGTGCAAGGGAGTAATTATTATTCACCAGTGACAGCTATGAGCGCCGATTTTGCGAAGAGTCTCTGGGATAAGTTCGTGCATCTAACACAAATTTAATATTCTATTTGTATCGCACAATTTAAATCATTTTAGCAATATCGTCCTTGACTTCACAGCTGATTATCAAATAAACTCGCCCGTGGAAGCACTGAATATCGCTTTGAACAAAGAGATACTCAAGTGAACCACATTATCATATTTATTTCTCTTTCATTGGAAAAATATGGATGTCGGAAAAATATAAAACTGAAAATCTCTATTTCAGCCTCTCCGGTTATGGTAGAACATCTAAGAAGTGGAAATCGAGTTCAATAAGATTCAAATTGAACTGGAAGAAAGTAAATGATCGAAGTCCGAGTGCTTTTGCAGTGCAAATTGAAATGAGCAAAAAACGAGGTGTTTTTTTATAATAAGAAATTCAAAGAAAATTTGAGTTTCAGACAACGCGTCCATCATATCTTCTTGTCTGCAAATAGTTATTATTTTATCAACACTTACTGCGAATTCTATAAATGCTTGATTTCGATCGGAGTTACGTGTAGAGAACTGTTTTTGTACAAGAGTGATATTTTTTGAATCTTTGCTCTATGAATACTTTATCATTGCACTGAGATTATGACAACTACACTTTGAACTGTTTTTGTATGCATTTTTCGGGTTTCCTGAATATCGGTTGTCTGTATTTCGGATGCTTTTTCAATCCACTAGTTCATGATTTTCCAACAGCCAGTAAGTCTCCACGGTGCCTTTGCCCTGAATAATTATATTTTTTTATTATTTTATTTTGCAAATATCATTTTAAAAATAATTTTAGTTGTTTAACAACATACCTTGATGATGATTTCTCCCCTTAGTTCCGTTCTGTACCCTCCGATGACATTTGTGAGGAAGTGATTCGTCTCGGAAGAGATGTGGATGCGCATCGCTGAAAATTCCAGTAATAATCTACTGATCCTCGTTTTTTAATGATGATGTTTTTAACAGCATTACACTCACGTTTTCCATTGCTCTCCATCCTTGCCGCAGTATTCACTGAATCGCCGAAGAGGCAGTAACGGGGCATGGTGATCCCGACCACTCCGGCGACTGAAGGACCTACAATAATTCATGTGATGCGCATACGACATTCAGACATCTCCCTGGATGTATTCCGTGCTAACACGTTTGCAGCTTTCCAGCTGAGCTAATATTCCGCGTCTTTTTCCAATCATGGTTCATTAAAACTCTTCACACTATTTCAAAAAATTATGAAATTCTTTAATAGACATAAAATAAATCCTCACCAGTATGCATGCCTATTCTGATCTGCAATTTCTCAGCTGGTAAATGAGGAATCTTGAAGATTCTAATTGCGGCGAGCAGGGCGATCGACATTTGTGCAACCTGAATTATGCAATTTAAAATAATCACCATTCATTCCTTTTTCACATCGTAGAAGAAATGGCTATCAGCTCACTTCTTTCGCGTGATCATTTCCATTCCTATGCGGTAGACCGGACACGCACAGGTAACCATCGCCGATTGTCTCGACCTGGAATTAATTATTTTAATAATTTTTTTTTAAATTTTAAAACTGGTAACTAAGGAATAGGTTAACTAACCTTGTACACATCGTGCTCGTCGATTATCGCATCAAATGTGCTGTACAAATCGTTTAGCAGGTTAACGACCTGGAAATACGCTTTCACTGATGATGAAAATAGGAGTAGATGAAGAAGGAAGTGGTAATTTTGGCTAAATATCTGCGCTTACTGGTTCCTTCCCTCTGAAATATAGTGCTTTCTTTACCTGAATCGGAGTACTTCTCGATGCCAGAGTAGTAAACGATACAACATCTGAGAAGAAGATGGTCACGCACTCGAAATTCTCCGGTTCAACAGCTTGGCCGAGTTTGAGCCTCTCGGCGACTTGCCTGCAAAATTACAGATTGAGACCGATGCATATGTTTCATAGATTGCAGTATGCTCTTTGATCGCGATTTTAAATTTCTTATAATGTAGTCGAAAAAAATGTAATAGCCCAACCTCGGCAGCATCCGATACAGCAACACGTCACTTTTCTTCTTCTCCTCAACCAATTCTTTCATGCGGGATTCAACCTGGAGGTTCAAGAATAATTTGATGATGACATTTCATTGGTGAAATTGGTTAATTCTATTTTAGAACGGGTGGACCTCATCTTCCAGTGTGGACGCATATTGTTCGAGGACGTTGAAGACGTGGTCCATGAGATTAGCTGATCTGCAGCAGACATTACGTTGTTATGATACTTACATAATTGTCTTTTGCCAGCTGAAGTAATTCTAGAAATTGTTGCTACTCACCGTCCATGATTTATCGACTTTAGCAGTGCTCTAATCTGATCCGTATTCGGTCGCTGGTCGGGCTCTTCAGCCCAGCAGTCCTTGATGATCAGTAACTAGAAAGTCTCTTTGTATTCTTAAGATTAATATAACCAAAAAATGTGTAAATTTGTGAAAAAAATCGTTTCTCACCATGGACGAGTTGACATCATTCCCATCTTCCGTTTCTAGCTCAGGCCGAATCGCTTTGCCTCCACCTCTTTTGAGTTTGTAAATGAGCTCTGCAATTCGAGTTTGTGTTTCAAGTTCGATATATATCCTGCTATGTTTCAGTAGTCGATCAGATTTGGTAGTAGTGTCAAAAAAACAGAGATGAGACCACTTTGTTACCTTCCGGATCCACATGGTCCTCCTCTATGTTCCACGCGCTTTTTCTCGTGACAATCTCAGAACAGATTATTGCGAATGAGTAGATATCGCCTGAGAGAAAAATATTTGATATTTCGAGGAAAGAATCCGCGCAAAAAGGGATAAATAGCCCGTTTGTCAACTCACCTGACAGTGTACCCACAGTATCACCACTGCGAATGAGTTCGGGTGCAGTCCAAAGAAGGTCTGCAAATAAATTCCTAAGTTTTAAAAAACAGAAATCACTGTAGGAAATTCCATACTTTTGGTGCTTCTCATCTCGGATTCCTTGATGAATCTGCATCCACCGTAGGAGATCTTCAGCTGCCATCGATCGTCGACGAGACAGCAACCTTAATGAGAGATTATTTATTCTAGATCGTCGCCGTTTCTTCATTTCCCACAGTCGCCCTTTCGAGAAGTGAGAAAAAGATAAATGTAAAGACGGCGACCCGTATTTATATTTTCCTCGTTAATTCCTTATCTTGTCCATCCACTCACCAGAAGACAGCCATCCATGCGCGCCAAGCGGCGAGTGATGAAGGTAGTGGAGGCCCTGGGAGTTTTCGTATTTATGTTTCAAACAGATATGTGAGAAATATTTAATATCGAACTATTCTCTTTGATGAAAAATATCAACCTCCGAGATGTCTCTCATGATGCTGAACTTGAAGAACCAGTCCATCTGTAGGCGACCCGTTTCAATTACATCCTGTGAAAGATCAAAGATCAAGCAGAACTTCTAGCATGTATTCGCGTTATGATTTGCTAGTTCCTTCTTCGCGCGCCTTCGCCTGCGTCTTCTCTCTTATAAAAAATCGTCAGCAATTGGCTTTGGTATACTTATTATTGTCTTTGGATTCCAAAACAGTTTTACTTGGGTTCATCCGCTTCATCAATGAAATTTATGAACGAACCCTCAATGATCCCCTCGAGCAGAATCTCCATATCGTCATGAATTGCGGGCCATCCGTGCAAATCCCGAGGAATTTGGTGACGTTGTCGTGGTCAAGTGAGTAGAGCTGGTAGTTAGAGATCAAGATCACGAATCGCAAGCTATCCAGAAAACATTCACTCGTTTCTCACAATGCATCTCAAAACTCAACTCAATGCTTCTCAAAGCTTAGTGTTAATCACAGTATTTATCATAGTGCTGTGAATTCGCCTGCGTATCTATTTAGATTCTTACAGTTCTCATCTCCATCGTTTCCCTCTTGCCCAGATAATGTCGGATTGCGTGCTTTCTTGCTGCGATGGCTTCACCATTAAGAAAGAAGAACGCGTGGAGATCCGTTTCCTGAATAGTTTTTTTTTCAATTTAGATAAATTTATCATTTCTCTGTTTGATAGTATTCCCATTCATGCACACGCTGAATGCACCCGAGATATGTCAATTATTCTGATATTCTCACATGCTCGTCCCCGGTTGCTAATATGAAGTCAAGCATGAACGTGCAGAATTCATGCCAGGAATTGGAATTCTGTTCTCGTCGAATTTCTAGTTTGGCAGGAAACCTCGAGCAACGATGCAACTTCGGGAGATAGAGAAGCCCTAGCCGATCATGGGATAGCGATTCCAATCTTAGAATGGCCGAAATTTCATCAGAATTTCGAAATTTTTGCTTCTCTGATCAGAGATAGCACACAAATCGAGGAGAGTGGGAGAGAAACCTTTTTCGAATCCAACGTCATCTTAGTGCTCGTCGTCAGCGATGATGAAAGCGAGAATTTGGAGCTTGTGATGCTCTGAAAATAGAAAATTATGATCGAAATAGGCAAAGCCAATAATATAGCAGTGAACTCAGGAAAATAAAGATTATTTTCTAGATAGCCCTAATTTAGAAACAAATGTAACCTTCTGTGCTGGTTTGATCAGACTATTGAAGGTGATTTGCCAGATGCGATCGCGCTGGGATTCCTCGCGTTTTCGGGATCTTTAATGTCATTATTATTATTATTAATTTTATTATTATTATTCTGAACAGGCATTCAGTTCACTACTATAATGCAATGCACAGCGTGTCAGTGAGAGAAAATCGCGGCAAACGTCAATTCTTGACTCTTTTTTGCGCTCTCTTATTCCTCCCTTTCCTGAGGTATGAGAGCGGTCGGCGCACAGTGAGAAGAGCGATAAAATTTAATTTATAAAGAATGAAATCGAATTTGTTATATAAGTTGCGTCGAAACATATTCGAATTCCACATTTTAATTTCGAAAAAAAAGTTCAAGAAAGTGTTCATAGACATGAAAGTTTTCCCGAATGCACGTTCATGGGGACCCCCCCCCACCCGCATTATTTTCGGAACCCTGGGTAGATTATCTAACTCTACGTTAGCGCAGTTTTTCAACGATAACGAATTTTTTTCGAGAATTTTGATTTATTAACTCTAAATATCAAATTTCTCGAAAAAATCCCTCTATCGTTGAAAAACTGCGCTAACGAAGAGTTAGATATTATGCCCAGGGTTCTGAAAATAATGCGGGTGTGGGGGTCCCCATGAACGTGCATTCGGGAAAACTTTCATATAGATATTAATTTTATCTTTATTTTTTAAAATATTTAAATTTTACTGTTCAGAACTTTGACGGCAGAGCGGGGCTATATTCCATTCACATGGCACCCCTCATTATCAAAATCATGAAATTTGATCTTATCAGTGAGATACGGGATAGGTTTCACTGGTTTTATTTAAACACTGTCTTCGAGCGACCATGGAAAGTGATTTGCCGTCTAGAACAAAGGATTTTTTCTCGACGACACGCTGTGCAATGTTCAACTCTTTTGAAATGTCGATGAAACACAACGCGAATATGAACTTTAAAGATACTAACCTGACCACCCAAATGAGCGAGAAGATCAGCGTGCACATGATTAGAAGGAATACAGCGACAGCAGCGATGACGATAGCGAGGTACTGTAAGGATTTGATCGAGGACGAAAAAAAAAGTTTTCAAGCGATGGCCAGATACTGTAAGGAGGGTAATCGAGAAATACAATAATTATTGACGAAACGATTGCGGTCTGTTATTTTTTCTCAAAAGTTTATGTGATTGTAATCAACGAATGTATTTTTCTGCAGAATGGCTGAAACTCCATCAAAGACCGATTCATCGAAGAGTTGATTTCAATCCAATTGTTCACACATTTACCGTATTTCGAAACCCTAACGTTTCTAATCGATGTTTTACCTGCTCCTGAAAGCTCAACGGACATTCGTCCCCTCCAAAACCACATCTTGGATCATTCAGTGGTCTCACGCCTCCTCTGGATACCCACAATTGAGACTCGGACGAGTAGAGTTCGACGGCTTGCTGGAAGAGAAGATACGTTTCCGACATAATTCCAACGGACGAAAGTATTTACCACAGTTCTGGCCTTCCTGTCAGCCGAGAGCGAAACGTCAAAGCGGATCATCGCCTGCAAAATTGAAAAAAAACATAATAATATGATAAATTTAATTTGTTCATTTTCGAAAATATAATACCTGAGAGTCACCGGCAGCATTGAGAGAGTAAAGCATAAATGAGGGATCGCGCGTTCCATTCACGTTGATTTTAACTACACCCGATTGGCCTGCATTTGAATGCGATTTCGATTTTTCTATTTCGGTCTTACTTGTGCAAAAAAATCATTTATTTATCACTTTATTAATATTTTTAAAAATGCTCAAGATGCACACGAACTGCATCCATGTATTGTTTGTTTCGCTCTTCCAAAAATATCTTACCATTGAACGTTCCCTGCGCATTCTGCAACAGAGCGCGACCGGAGACTTTGGTTGCATAATTTGGATTGGCCTAAAAAATAATGTTTTCGAAATAATAAATACACAAAATACCTTGACAGTTCGATTCCTTGCGTACGCAAACAGCAGGAAAGCATCGTGAAAGTTGACAACGCGGGAAACTGACTGGAAAAATATCCATAATATTGGCGAATTTAGAGATTAAAGATCACGTATCCAACATCGAGAAGGACCTGGGAACACATTGCATTTTTTGTTGGAGAAATGTTGGAAGCTAAATTACAAACAAAACATTTCTCACAGTTTCAATCTCCGTGCAGTCAGTGCAGTTGAAGGGTGGTTGCGTGAACGCATCGCGGACCTGAAATTAACTAAATAATCACATTAAATTAATTTAATTAGTTTTGCTAATATGTCACCTTCTGCAGGAAAGCCGTCGTGTCATTGTACCCGACGATGTCGAGCTGAAATGAATTAGATTATTCCGAATCTTGTTTGCATGTTTTTTTCTTAGTTCATTGACATCCCGAAGCTCCTCACAAGGCAGAAACAAGTAGGGAATTACTGTTCTCACTTACTGCTCCATTCCGCGTAATTGAAATTCTTCAAGTGAAATTCTTGAGTGGTGAATAAGGAATAAATAACAAAGACTTAAATAAATAATTACTTACAACCAACATTTTCCTCGCCGCGGAAAGAGCATCGAAATTTCGCGGATCGTCTTTATTTGTGCTATTGATCCAGACATAATCTGATAGCATTATTTACTTTATTTCTTAAGTTGATGCTATTAACACTAATTTAAATTCCATAAATGAATAATTATTATAAAATTCTCACCAACTCCCAGCGTCGAGAAGGTTTTGAAAGCGGAGCCCTGCTCTTCCATGAAGAGGAAGGTGTAACTAAAACACATACTACAATCATCTAGCAGCTCATTATTACAGATTTTACAGTTCTCGAAAGGATCTTGATTATAATTGCTCAGACAGAATATATCTCACTCATTCGTATCGTATCCATTGTCATTGGCGGCTAGAAGGAGGTTACGTCGAGTTGTTGGATTCTCCACACAGAATATGAATACTGTAATGGCGACTTTATGTATTTTTTTCAGTCATCAAACATAGATAATAAATACGATGCCAAATTCACTTATATTTATTTAAAGAGTACGCTCATAGTTGTTTTAATAGACTGCTTTTAATTTGTAAGACACTGCCCAAATATATATTCAAAGATAAATATACCTCTGGACACTGCGCTGGCCTCTCTCAGCCTCCTTTGCAAACTAGCGACAGTATTGTTTGTCACTCGTCTATTGTAGTTCATCGAGATATCAGTCGCCGAATTCAGTTGGAGCTGCATGGATCGTTTAATTATGCAACACTAACTAACTCGAGTTCCGTACTGACTTTTGAAGTGAAAATATTTCAAAAAAGTCGTCTAAAGTCCAAATTTAATAAATCGTTAAAATCACCGAAAACGAGTTGAATATGTTCAGACATCGTCCGACCAGTGGATTTCGTTCCGTCGAATAAATGAAAGAGACATCGGAAAAGTTGAATTTGCGCAGGAGAGCAAGCAAGGCGATGGATCGACTGGAATGGTTTGGAATAGGGTTGTTAGGGTGAAGAATTTGTTTATACAGCTCATGCAACGAAAAGTTTGCAGCATTCGTGCCACGAAAAGTATTGAAATTGGTCGACTATTGATAGCAGTAAAAGAGGTGAAAATTGGGCAACGTTTAGAAGCAATATTTGTCCTGGTTATATCAACATCAGTAACATGAAATCAACTCACGGATCCGTGCTCCAGGCGGAGCTCAGCACTGTCGGAAAGTTGACGATATCATCCAAGGCCGAATCGTAAGGAGGACCCCATAGCACAAGGGGGAGATCGTAGTAAGAGGCCACAGAACCGTCATACAAGGCGGCTTGAATACACTTTATTATTTCAAAATCGATTCACCCTTTCATTGTCTTGTAAATTTTTTTCTAGTGTCGCCTTGAATTATAAAACAAAGAAAATGCTTTAGAAATATTCTCACGCGAGCTGCATCCCGGACCGAGTATCACTTCCACTCCCTGCCCCGTATTGTTGTCGAAGAGATCGACAACGTTTGCGACGGACTTTCCATCTACGCACTCATCGTATCGAGAAATGAATCTGGAAGATATTCACCATTTTTGGAACGTTCGTATCTCTCTCGCATGGTAAAGAAGTTTGGGCGTAATCAACAAAGGAAAAGGCTACATTATGGGCAGAAACTCACTCAATATCATCAATGTCCGGCATGACGCCCTCTGATTGAATTCTGTTCCAAGCGACCTGAAATGATGTGAACGGCCTATTGAATTACAACCCCTCAATGAAGCAAGTCGATCGAAACTTTGACGTGAATAGTTGAAATTGTCAAACCATCGCCGCGGCTGCATGCTTTTTGTATCCAACAAACAGTGTTAGTGTGGTGTCGTTGAGTGCGAACAACATGCCGACCTTCATTGTCTGCGAAAAATGGCTAGTTAGATACTATATTAGAGCTCGATATTCAAGCAGCCGGATCTTTATTTCACATGTTGCATTATTTGACATGTTCCAAATACGTTTCGCTATATTTCTTCCCATATATTTTCATTTATTTCCCATATATTTCTGCATTTTTTTTATTATCTTCGTTCTTATGAATCGAATTGAAAGGCAACAAAGTGCACTGCGTATAGGACTGGTGTTCCGATTTTTTACGATTGATTACAGTAGGATTCATTGCGCTATCAAGAATGTGCATAAGTTTAAGTAATAGGGAGTGCACATGTTTTAAAATCAATATTTTGCTTGATCTCAAGAATGATAAGAGCTAAAATCGAATGTGTCACTAATATCGACTGTGCCGTTGACAATAGTCAAAATGAGAATCACTCCGAATTTTGAAATCGCATTGCGTCATCAATATGTAACCAAAATCATTTTTTTGCACTTTTTATTTTTTCTAGATAAATCAACTTCGTAAAATATTACAGAAAGTGTACCATTAAGTTTCACGTGTTGGTAGCATGTTGCATTAAAAAAATGAAAAAGAGCGGCTAGCTAACAAGTGAGAAATTTTGAAAAATTCCAAAAAGTACTCTACATGTGATGTCATTTTTTGTAAAATTGGACCACCTTCCTTTTTTTGCCATGATAAATCTAGTATTAGTGCTCATAAATTTACCTTACACTCATATACTGTTGTTCCCACAATCGTGAGTTACCTACGTTATTAACCGCAGAGTTACAAAATATTCAAAATATCGCAAAAAATCGTCCGTTTCTCTTATTACATCATTATTAGCAAATACTTCCCAATTTTAAATGCATGATAAAATACCTTAGGAGTAGCATGTACTGCAACACAATTGACTATGAAGATATTCATTGAAAATCTATTCGCAAAATTACTTTGAAACAAAATGCAGAAATATGTGGGACACCCCAATACTATCAGATCTCCTGCGAAGATTTCGAGTATCAGCGATAAAAATAATTACCCTTGCTGCAAGTAAGCCGGCGTTCATGAGCAGCAGAAGCATCGGTATCGACTTCATTCCTGATTAGCCGAAAGAAAGGTCAAGAAGAAGTACTGTAGAAAATGGAATGGCAGGGCGGAAATGAATGCTACAAGAGTGGAATAGAATACGTAGTGTAGCCAACGGTAGGAGGAGAAGCAATAGGATGGCGGCCAACTAGTTTCTGACTACTTTTTGGATGATCAGTCCCTCATTTCCAATGTTCTCTCGCTGCTCTGATCGACGAGAATGCGTTGCGAAATGAGAGGGCAAGTAGATTGTTGTTTGTAGTTGCGACGTGCGGCTTCTGATTGGTGTTGCCACAGCCGAGATGAAGACCATCGGTTGCCAGTGCCCGATTGGGCATGACTCTCTCCTTTTCACACGCTCTCTCGGCGGTCAGAGAAAGAACTCTCTCCATTTCCCATTGTCTCTCGTCGACAGAGTATCAGGAATACCTCCAGATGTGCCCCTGGTCTCTCATCCTTGCGATCATGTGAAGGATGGCTTCCGGAATTCGTCTCTGCATTTCACAAACTCTCTAATCGGTCAGAGAGGCGAGAGAGCGGGCGAAATGAGGAGAGTAATGAGAGGGGGGTGGATGCACCGAAATTTCGCAGAGAATTGCACGCAATCTGGGAGCAAAGTCCCGAGATCTGCGGTGGTATTTTCATCTCTATTGTGGGGCTTGAATCTGGAGTCACGAGTAAACGGAAGTTGGCGTTAGGGATGTCTATGCGGAATTTATTCCGCATTTCCGCATCATTTCCATAATCATTTCTCATTCCGCATTGCGAGTGAACTGGTCCCCTCTCAATGCGGAATTCCGCAATGATTGCGGAATTCCGCATTCTCGAATGATGCGATTCACTATTAGAATACAATGAAACTATTCATTCTAATTGAATTATCCACTATTTTAATTGAATTATCCATCACCGAGCCCGCTCGAACGAAAAAGGAAGAATGAGAATTGCGGAATTCCGCAACGAATGCGGAATTCCGCATTCGAAATAAGAGGGATCGACCACAATGCGGAATAAATGAAATAGAGGAATGAAAATGGGGGAGTTCCGCATTCCGTTTAGAAACCCCTACTGTCCAGATATTCGAATCAATTTAGTGGAAATATTCTTCATCCTCAGAAACGATTTTTTCGCTCTAATAATCACATAACCATTTTTATGCCGCTGTATTTAGGTGCCACAAGCTCCGCCCACTTTGTGCGGACACGATTCCGCCTAAAAGAGAGACGGGTAGGGCACAAGCTTCATTCTCAACCAAATCTCTCGTTCTCGATTGCGTTCGTGATTCATGTAAAGAGAAACACAATTTCCTTTCACTATCATATCTTCCAGAGCAACATACCATCAACATGATCACAACTTTCCTCTTCAGGACACACATCTCTGCTTGCACTGTTCCGAAGCATACGATGCCAAAGTAGACCTCGGATGCAAGATGTATCCCAATCGCTCGAAAGGCGTGGCTATACCATAACCGGATGTACCACCATTCGAATTCTGCTGCAGTATCGTTCCGCACACTTGCGAGATCGATCAAGCAAGGATGGAGCAAGGACATGCGATGGATGCATTAGCCATGTTACTCCCTTTGTCGTACGGATAAAAAGTGCCTATGTCGGCAGAAACTATCGAGATCTATTGCATAACACAAAGGCTTTCTACATCTTCCCTTCTTTATTTTTCATATATTGTATAAAGTGGAGATATATAAAGCAGACATTTCAGTATATATTTAGCGAGTAATTGAAACCATCGAATTTCGCCGATGTCTTTGCTCCACCCCTTCTGCTGTATTCATCTTTGTTCTCTAAATAGGCGGTGCAGCTATAATGGCCCCCTGACAGCATGCTTACAAATGGCTGGAAGATTATTAGTAAAATTTCAATAAGAAAGTAATGGCCGCTAATACATCATCCGCATAATTGTAATCATAACATGTGCTTCGAAACTGTTAATAAATAATAAGAACGTTTATGCATCTTTCGTGATAGATTCTCTTCATTTTCATTTGCCTTTAATTTACTCCTGTCTCCAATAAATCCTACAAATTGAAGAGATCCTCAAGTGTTTTCGCTATCCCTCAGCTTCTCGGACTATCGAGAAACCAAGCAAAATGAAGAGAGTCCTCTATGCGCTTCTGCACACTGAAATATGCATGCAGAGCCTTTTCCCGGGCTGGCAAATCATATAAGAAGGAGGAGAAGGAGAAAGAAGGAAGGAGGAAGGAGATGTATTGAGAGAAGCATTGCATCCCCTTGCAAAAAAGCGAGAAATCGAGAACTTTCCAGTTTTCGTGACTCGGCAATTTTTTTTATTACATCATGTATAGGTCGCAAAGTGATCAAAGTTGAATGCTCTTTCGTAGTTAGAGTTCTTGCTCCAACCTCCATCCTCTGTCAATCTTGCAAAGAGTTCGAAAAACGGGTAATCGTCTCTTCATTCCGCGTTCTCTCTCGCCTCTCTGACCGGTGAGAGAGGGCGAGGAATGAAGAGACTATTACCTAGGGGTTTCTAAACGGAA
Organism: Pristionchus arcanus; assembly: GCA_900490705.1. Taxonomy (NCBI): domain Eukaryota; kingdom Metazoa; phylum Nematoda; class Chromadorea; order Rhabditida; family Neodiplogasteridae; genus Pristionchus; species Pristionchus arcanus. Next base: position 29,288 of record LS488952.1, on the reverse strand, counting down.
TGCGGAACTCCCCCATTTTCATTCCTCTATTTCATTTATTCCGCATTGTGGTCGATCCCTCTTATTTCGAATGCGGAATTCCGCATTCGTTGCGGAATTCCGCAATTCTCATTCTTCCTTTTTCGTTCGAGCGGGCTCGGTGATGGATAATTCAATTAAAATAGTGGATAATTCAATTAGAATGAATAGTTTCATTGTATTCTAATAGTGAATCGCATCATTCGAGAATGCGGAATTCCGCAATCATTGCGGAATTCCGCATTGAGAGGGGACCAGTTCACTCGCAATGCGGAATGAGAAATGATTATGGAAATGATGCGGAAATGCGGAGTGAATTCCGCATAGACATCCCTACTATTACCCCTATTTCGAACTCTGGTTCGAAAAACGAGTAATCGTTTCTTCGAGAGTACGTGCGAGTAGGTGGGGTTTTTTTCCCGTATTTCGACCTCTACTTTTTCTTTTTCACCTTCTCTCTCAAGGTGAACTATACCTGTCGGCCGAGAGTATTTCCCCAGTCATTTCCTCCAAAAAGTTATTTCAGACCTGTTTACGAACTTTTTGCTCGTGTTTCTCCGCGACTTTCACCACTGCATTGAATTGACCGACGAGAGAGCGTGTAAAATGAAGAGACACGCTTGTTTCTCCCAGGATTGTTGACTTCTGCCTATTCAAAACCTCTTCGCATCGTCAGATTCTCTTCATTTCTCGTGATCTCTCGCTTTGCCTACCTACAAAAGCTGTCCAGTTCGGAACAATTCCGTCTTATTTCGTAACTTTCGCTGCACAAGACCCACCAACAAGCAAATGCAGCAATAGATGTCGCCGCATTGAGAGAACAAGAATATTGAAGAAGAACCACTCTCTCCGTTCCACGTGTTTTCTCGCCAGTCAGAGAAAATGAGAGATAAGGCGAAAATGAGAGAGTTAGACAGCAGAACGCTGTCTCTTCCGCTCCTTTCCGTGTGCTCTCTCGACGGTCAGAGAAGGCGAGAGATCAGGGGAATGGAAGAGACGCAGAGAATGGACAACAACTGCTGACCAACGCCGCTAGTCTTTATTCTTTCTTCTTCCTCCTCCCTTCCTCTCTCTCTTCTCTTCTTCATCCCTTAGTGTCCTCTAGTGGTCACTGGACGTCTCTCTCAATGTTCCCTACTCTTTAGCCAGTTATCTAGAAAGATCGAGAGAGATCTTCAATTGCAATAGTCTCTGGGCGGTTAGAGAAGGAGAGAGAGTGCGTGGAATGGAGAGAGTTAGAGAAAGCACTAGATAAGACGTGTCCAAGTGCAGTTTACGTAGACGCCACCAAACGATTTCTGACTGCTTCTTTTTTTGCTCCGCCTATTTTTTCTTCTGCAAGATTGTGTTGTCTTCTCGTGTCCACTCTTTCTTCATCTTTCCTTCCATTTGTTTTATTTTCGCATTTCTTTCTCAATAGACAGTTACAATTATTCTGGCTCGCGTATACGTTGCACAAATTCCTCGCTTTCTACGTTTGCTCGTTATACTTGACAAGATCTCAGATTTCCCCCTTCCGAGAATGCTAGTTCTGAATAACTATCTCGCCTTTCAAGTACATACAATTATCTTATTTCATCCCTAAAATTACGATCTTTTGTTCGTTCTGCTTGATTTCTGCTCATCTGTGCGGATTCCCTTTAGATAGTTATTGAGAACCGTGAAATGTTTACGGCCGGCGTTTTCGCCGGCTTTGCAACTTCCGGTCGCGAGAAGGGAGGAGGCCGGGAACAGATCTTGCTGACTGCTAGAGGTCCAAATGCGAAGAATCATGTCTTCTGTTTTCTTCTCTCTCTCTTGAGTGACAATGTGGGGGAGAATCTGTGAAATGAAGATTCCTTTTCGAATTCTACTGCGTAGTATCCATCTCGGGCTGACGATCTGTCGCGCATCATGCTCGGCTTCCTCCAAGTGCACTTCCTTCTCCGATGAATCACAGTAGTTGCTAGGTTATCCCGTCAACCGCGAAATGCGCGTTGCTAGTCAGCTGATGTCGTGGACGGATCCCTGTTCTGCTCACTCATTTGGACCTTCGAAAGTTGAGTCCCGACACGATTTTGTCTCTTTGAATGCCGTTATGAATCCCGTGCCGTGCGTCTTTTACCCTAATTTACCCGATGCCCTCATTTTGAGCCAAGTCTATCATGTTTATTGCATTTTTCGAACGGTAATTGCCCTCAAAAACGAAGTCAGTTCGCCACTTTGGAAGTGACAATCAAGTGGGTGTTCTCCTTGGGCTCCCCTTGATCGGTTGCTCTCTTCCTCCTCTCACAATCAGTGAGCGGAACCAGTTTAGGCAAGGAAAGTGCAACCCCTTTGCTGCACCATTGTCATCATTATTGGGGGATATTGATAGGCGCTTTATCTTTCAATCAATAAGCACTTGCCAAGTAGTGCCTTGTATCATTCTTCATTAATATTTAACTGTTGCTAATAAGCGTACTTCACCTTTATATACCTATTGAATAAATGTGGTACTATGTCGGATGAGAACCGTCGGATGAGAACCGACTGGATGAGAACCGCCAGAATTTTTTCTATTCCGCAAATTTTTTTCTATTCCGCAAAATTTAACACCCTGGCAAAATACTGCGCCCCTCAAAAAAAATTTGGTTCTCATCCAGTCGGTTCTCATCCGACGGTTCTCATTCGACATAGTGCATAAATGTCAGTGGAAACAGTTCGAGCAAGGACAATCATGGATGATTTGTGGGAAAAGAACCTCGATCAACAGATGCCAATTTTTCTTTGTGGTCCGTGAAAATTTTACGAGCTCGAGTTATTCTGATCTACAGACTTCGCAACTATTGATGGAGCAACTAGTGCGTATAATCAATTTTGTGAATACCATCCGCCTTTGACGATTGCGTGAAACTCATTTCATCCACAATCGCACTCAACAACTGTCAAAGAAGTGGATAAGTGGAGGGGGGGGGGACAAAGTACGAACACTCGTTACTTCATTTCCTCCCTCTGTCTTGCTACGCGTTTATGGACTTCATCTGAAAGTAGGGGTCTTGTGATCTTGGCATGGGTGCACAAGATATTGCATGAACTGTACAGAAGAGGTGTCAATTAGAAGATAGATACCTGAATAAATAAAGCACTGTCCTGGAAATAGACAGGTCGGTTTCTTCGTATTCTTCCTGAAATGATCCTGGCAGAGTCACAACCGTTAGAGTCCCGGACGATTCGAATTGATAGGAACAGGCGGTCAACTGGTGAACTTTTATCATACGAGGTTGATAGCAGTCTATGTTTGTAAAGGTCGTTTCGTGGGTCTTTGACCTTTGTGGGTTTGATTTTGTAGTTTAACTAATCTAATTAAAAATATTTCTTCAGCATGACTTAGTGTGAACGGGAGATAATTGCTTGGTTTGGAACCTTTGGGAGTTTGACCTTATCAAAGATCGAACATCGGTCATTTCTTCTCCTGTTCTACACGGCATTTCCGGCAGAGACACTAATTCCTGTTGGTGTAATTGATAGGGTGAGGGGTGCCGATTGGGTAAGGAAACTCCTCCCAACGCGCGCCCGCTCCATTCTAATCCCTATTCCTGCTCTCAGACGCGATATTTTTAGGCCGCTTACGCACTGGATGCTGGCTTCAGTCAACCGTGATTTGCGTGAACGCTTCGCTGATTTTTTTCGACATCGGAATATGAAAAATGCGATACTCAAAAAGGAAGAAAATAAAATAAAAATTTTTTTTTTAATTGAATATAAAGTGTGACTGGCGATGCGCGCTAATGCTAATTTTTCGCTCTAAGTACTGTATCGTCGTCTCGTAGGTCAAACTGCTAACCAAATGCTCTCATTTCACTTCAAATGCCTTTTATTGATTTTTCATCGCTTTTTGCACGTGCTAATCGACGCCAGCTAGCGCGAGACACCAGTTGTCACTGGACTGGGCTGTTCAACGCAGTTGTGTCGTCTCTATATTGTGCTCGATTGGCATGTGTTTACTTTTTTTTTCGTATGCTAGCGTCCCGTCGACGAAATATCGGCTGATTGCGTTTTCTGTCGTCGCTCCGCTCTGCCCAAATCGCCCGATAAGAGCCCGGGGAATGTCCATTCTGTACTTGCGAGCTAGCCCTGGCGCCCCCCATCTTTTTCTATGTGTGTTTAGGCTAGAGGGGGAGGTTTGAAACGACGACGACGCGGGATGGAATCCACTTGGAAAGAATCTCGTTAGCTGTCCCCCACTCCGAATCGATGTGGCCATGAAATAGCATAACAACAGTGTGTTTGCGAATGCACTTGTCTTCAGTTTCTCTTAGCTTCTAAAAGTAGGCCGTTTCATGATCTTTTGCTCGTTAGCCCTCACAATTCTCTCTAGTCTCGTCCAAGTTGCTTTGTTATTCGGTCGCGTCTCTCATTTCTCGTATTTCTCCTTGCACAACCGCCTCCTGCTGGTAGCCGTTAATTAATTAATTAGCCAATATTGCAGCCACCGGCTCCCTTGGGGCGTTCAAACCGACAGCTATCACAGTTCTCAGAGGTACGTGCGCATCTTTTTTCCTTATTATTTCACAATTTGATAGGCGCTCCTGTAAAGTATTGCCCTTTCTTGAGAAATGGTTTGATTTCCCCCGTCTTTCCAGCTTTAAAAAAATTTAAAGTATAAAAACTGGAGCGAATCAGGCCATTTCTTACGCTTTTTGACTCGGAGGACACTGTCCGCCCAGTGCTATTGCTTATCAGATTGTGTATTTTTCCTCCTCTGATCATATCAGTTGCCATTCATTCTCTACGTCGTTCACCTGTCCGCCGTGGCTAGTCACTCGACGGGTTTGGTTTCTCTGTTTTTGTTTTTTGCTGATCAAAAAAATACTAGGAACTAATCTAGGGTTGCTCATGTATTGTGCTGACTCACTCTGGTACTCGAGCCTTGTCGATTGCCGCTGTTGTTGTGCATTTGTTATTGTTTTTGTCGAAAAATTAAATGTAATATCTAATTCCAGTCATATCCGATCCTCGAGAGTGAAAGAAGAATTGAGACAAGGCACGAATTGAGTGAAGGAAGAATGGGATCAATGGAGGAAATGGCATCCGGCGTTGAGGTTTCACTTGTAAATTTAATTAGCTGCTCATTGAGCAAATAATTTAGTTTGTACCGTTCATCAGCGACAAATCAATTCCCGCAAACGATGTTTCATATAGTCTTTTCATGAGTTTGCCAATACATTTTCGGTCACTAGCTGCAGTTCTGTCATAAACTTGACAGAGTTTATTTTAATTTAATAATAAATAATTAAAATAATAATAAATAAATAACGAAATAGGTGAGCATGGGCGGTGCCTCGTTCGCGGCGAAGGAGGCGCGCGGCGGCACTGGGGGACTCGTGCCCAAGCTGAGACTGAAGGAGGACAAGGCCAGTGTGAGGAAAGGCACGGATGTGAGTACTTATTAACATATTGAAACTGGAAATTAACTGGTAATTAATATTCCGCTGTCCCGGGGCCCCGTCGAGATTTTTTCCCTTATGGTTCACTCGATCGACTTAGTTCTCGACACTGACCCGGTGTCTAACAGCTGGCATATAAGCTGGCCTTACCAGTGGGTCCCACCTAGCGTTGTCTTACGACTGTAAAATCGCTTGACGTTGGATACACCTTTTACCTTTACCTTACTGACCCGGTCAATATATTGATGCTAAATCTGCTGACCGACCGGTGGCGCGTGAGCGTGTTATGAAACATGCATGTGTATGTGTAGGTTGGAAACCCGAGGTGGCTAGTACACGGGTCGCGGGGTATCATAGTTCAGTTGAAACGCAAAGTTGAACAGCCGGTGCAATGAGGAGGAATGACGTTAGGTGCGCTTTCTGGTGAGAGATTGTGGGAAATTGAGAGAGACAGGGGCGGCAGGGGGAGAGAATGCGTCAGTTGGACGCGCGAGCCTATCAAGAAATCACGTCGACCTCGTATAAGCCGATTGAAACCGCTAAAGTGCGGGTGAAAATTAGTGAACGGACTTTGGATGTCTTTAATTATTGTATTTGTCACGTACATCTCACCAAAATAATGAATTGAGTTACCTCACCCATTCTATTATGAGCGTGAAACGCAAAGCTGCCGTGTGCAGTTTTGCAAAAATTTCGGAGTGATCAAGGGAACGAATTCACGTGATAAGCATAGGCCTGTACTTTGTGCGAATAAATTATCACGGAAAAGATGACTACGGTTACTGAGAAGGAATAAGGGATTGACTCTTATGGTTTATGGTTCATGGCAATGATTATGATGGCGACGTTGGTTCTCGGCCTCGTTCGGTGCATGGCCTCCGCACCTGTATCGTGTTGTTTGATTCCACCTTATCGACGAGAGGTCGGAAAAAGGAACAGTGGTCTCGCAAGAGATCACTCGCATCACTCTCCCATCTATGAACTGGCCGGCCGGTTGATCTCTTGCCGAGCTCTCTAACCGTGACGAGCGTGGGGAAAAGTGTGAATCTCTGCCATGCTCACTTCTCTGTGATCAGTGATCCTGTGAACTTATGAATGTCATCTCTTGCGGCAAAAATTTGAGTGCAATTCACGAGTTTTCGATCTGTCGAAACGTCTGAATCACGTCTATTGGTCACCGTCGAATAAGAAAAGGCGGTTTTTCGCCCTCCAACTCTCTCATTTCCACGCAATCTCTCGGTGTGCCTGAACCACGGGAGAATACGTGAGATGGCGAGAGAGCACCATTTCGCCATCCCAAATTGTGTTGATGAGAAACGGGGCGATCGGGAAGAAAAGCAGACAAACAGACACAGCACTGACTCTGGCAAGTACGGAAGAGGGGGTTCACGATATAGGGATAGGTCAAGGGACCGGCTAGTTATTGATTAGGGGTTTTAAGGTGTCGGTTTGTTGATATTGATTCGTTATTGAATTATTCATCTCCACGTGGATCCTTTCTTCATAAAATATTGATATGAGAATAAAGATCAGTGGCAATCAATTTACCAGAGATCCGAAACGTTGATCCTCCGCCTCTCTTTCCCACTCGTTTTTGCTCGACCCCGAGCCGAGCCGGGGAATATCAACACTTTACATCCGGGAAATAGAAAAGGAGCCGGGGAATGCTAACCCTTTGCATCCGGAGAATAGGAAGGAGGGGGCGATTCAATGGAGCGCTGCTGCGATTTCTAGAGCTGTTGATTGCGGATGCGGATAGAATTTCCTTGTTTTCTCCCCTATTTTGCAGCGCCTGGGACGGAAGTTGTTAAATTTATGTACGTGAGGATGGTGTTTGGAGGTGATCTCTGGGAGTTGCGACACTCTTAATTCATGCACTCACTCGTCAGACAGACACAGATCATGAAGAGATCGTTGTTTGGTGTTTGGCATTGTACGATATGTAGAAGTGTCTGCGTGTGTTTCCCCAATTGCATTTTGTGTTCGCACGCGCATTGTAAACGACACGGAAGTCGCCAATCTATCTGGGCAATGTGAGATGTTCACTCGGGGCACGTGCAGCCCATCACAGGGCTTCTCACGAACGAGAGGCGCGAAAGTCTCTCAATTTGCAATGTTCACTGCTCACTTCCACTCTTCCCCCTCCCATTTCATCTCGTTCTCTTCTCTGAGAACTCTCCACGCGAATACGACGTTAATGTGAGAAAGAGAGGGGAGAATCGAGAAAGGAATAAGGCAGGAGGGAAGTTGGAGTATGCAAAGATGGACAAGTTTAAAGAATCCTCTCACACACAGAGTATATTCTAAAAACACTTGTTACTTCGAAATGGCTACCTATATTACTTGTACCAGCTGTACCTATATTACTCGTACCAGCTGTTCTACAGTTTTATAAGATTGGTGAAACGTAAATCATACGAGACAAATTTTCAAAAAGTTTGTTTTCCGTAACGATCGAGAGACCATCCATTCACGTGATTCAAAGGGATGAGGGTTCGCTGGTCTAGTGGATGACTAAGATGAGAGATCATGGCTAACGAAGAGAGCTGCTGATATCCGAGAGACGGTCAGACGAATGATTGTGGCTATCAGCGAACGACCATTGCGTGTCCATTGCACGTGGTGCCTTGCCGGTCAGAAGGGGCGAGAGATCGAGGGATTAGAGGAGGTGTGGTCAGTGAAGTGACGACGAATGGTGGTGAAGTCAGCGGTGACAGCTGGGCAGGCTGTCCCCGAGAAGGAGGGTTTATCACCAAAAGATTAGGTGATGAGAACGATCTGATAGGGGAAAGCCGTACAAGGCTATAGTCCGAGGGATGATCGCACTCTCTCAATTGCCCATGCTCTCTCGCGTTGCTCTGATCGACGAGAGAGCATTGCCGAAAAAAAAGTCGACAGGTGAAGCGTAGCATGCAGCAAGATGCAGAGTTTGTGTGGAGGAGATAAGATTGCGTCGAGAACCAATGGAGCAGGGGGGGGGGATCAGTGTTGAGCGACCCCTCCAACTTTGGTGTGTGCCCCCGCGCTTGGGCTGCAGTTCACTCGAAATTTAGGCGAAAATTTTGATATTTCACACATGTATCCCCGGAAAAGCCCTCTTGTACCGCCGCAAAACCTGTCTTTGGTGGTTGGCGCTCAACACTGGGGGGGATTACCCTTTGATCATATACGCTCGTCGGCTAAGCCCAGGATACGAAAGGGGTCAGCGCGAGAACTTTCAACGAAACAAACCGGCTTATCACTCCTTCTGAGTGGCCTACGCCGTTTGGGAATCCCACCTAGAGAACCAGCACAGTCAGACTGCGACTGAGAGTGCATGTGAAGGAGACAATGGGAGAAGGGCGAATTCCGCTGATTGTTATCAGTCGGGAAGCGGTCTGGTACACTCGGGACCTCTCCAGCCCACACGCTCACTAATCGATGAGAAAGGGTGAGAGAGTGGGGCAAGTGGAGAGACAGAAGGGTGTCTATTCTGAGTGGAATGGAGCGGCCCCGCCGCTATCAGTCACTGATAATCAGTGGCGTGACAGGGGGAGAGACCAAAGGATGAGGCGGGAGGAGTGTAGTGAAGCAGGCCGGCAGTTGGTCTTTGATCTTTATCTTGCCGGAAAGATGCAATATTTTTTGATATTCACGGCAGATGTAAATTCCCGACAACTGTGAAAGCTAGCCAGAGATCGAATCATTTAATGGAAGATCCCCGATCTGCGGGGCTGACTCCCACTCACCCCCCACGCATACACATTTCCGCTGGCTCGTTTTTTCTCCTCTCCCCTTCTTTTTCCGGAAGGGGAATCCTCAGAATCGGCGCGGGTCTCTCTCATTTCTCGAGAGCGCGCGCGAAAGACTTACTGCGGTTACCAGGGCGACCGTCCCTCGATCGAGTGAGAGCGGAGCGAGAAAATGTGTGAGCGTATGGAAGTGAGGGAGAGAAGTCTCCCAAGGAAGAGGAATGAGGGGAGGAGGGGGAAGCCAGAAAGTAGCTAACTTTCAACTAGCGTGAGTGCGTCTGAGTGGCTCCTCTCAATCGCTCTCCGGTGGTTCTACCTTGGCTCGAAATGCCTACAAGCCGGTTCAAATCCTGACCACTGTCCCAGAGTAGTCGGCGGTAGCGACGGCATCGCCTAGTACGTCCGTCTGACCCCGCGAAGGGGTACGGTAGCAAGCAGGGAGGATACGGTAGTGAGGAGGGAGGACGGATGTTCTTCATGTTCCACCGGTTGGAGAAGAAGATGAGCAATGGCAAGGTGTGGCGATTTTGCGAGTTCGAAGGGGCCTGGAGGCTTGGGGTTTCGGCGAGGGGTGACTAGATGGGAGATTCGGTATGTGCTAATCTGCCTGTACTTTCCATTATTTCGTTCGCCTTGAATATCGCGATAGGATGGAGATTTGGGCGGATCGGATAATTATTTACTCGCTAATTTTCTTAGAAATTTGGGTAGCTAGAGACCAAGGAGAAGTGAGCCAGACAATGGAGTCGCTGATCTCTCAAACATGCACCCAAAGGGCGCAATGCGTGCTGTTTCGGCCTTGCAACGTCACGCGATTGTCTGGTTTCTCTATCTCTTATCCCCCTAATCAATCCCTCTTTCCGTACCGCTCTTTTGCCGTTTCATGCAAGAGTAAAGGATAAGAACGGGCCAGAAGGGTTGATTCCGCAACAATTTCATTGTATAATATATCTAGTAAAAATCGGGTTAAAGCTGTTGCGCGTTTGCTGTTTCACATGGTGGTCAAGTAAGGAAGTTTTGCTGGGCCACTCGATTCCTTGTTCATATTTTCATTCAAAAAATATACATACATTAAACGCGAAACTAATCTTATTGCATACGTGCGTCTCCATGGTAGCTAGAGGAACATTTGTATCGATCTCCTTACCAGTTACGTTAGAATAAGAGTCAGCGTTGATTGCATCAGCTTGAGTAATTTCAGAAATGCTAGCTATAACGACCCGCCCGATTCAAGTTGAATCGCAGCGAAAATTTTTCAAGCTAAATCCCGGTTTCGTTGAAATGCCAAAAGTATGGAGTAGTGAGATATCTTCGATATTTGCAGCAGAAAGGAGCCGCAACATATTTATTCAATTATCAGTTATCTGTGGCCAAAGTCGCAACTTTGAATGAGAATTAAAGCATGATTAGAGTAGGATCAAGTTGCACACGGATATTGCATTGGTAAACATATTGACCCTCCTGTGTAGAAAAAAAAAGAGAGAGAGACGCTCGGGTGCGGGATGGGTGCGTCAACGTATTTACGGGAGTAGTGGTATAATCTGTCACCAACCAGCGGGGGCAGAAGTGCATAAACAGATGTGATAGAAGGAAACACTTTTTTATTTTTATAAACTAAAGCCATTGATTGCAACCGATTTTCACGCGAAGTTGGGCTATTAGGTAAAAATGAGATTCCACCGGGTTGGGCAACAATGATGAGATAGCGGGAGATATGTGTGGTTGTTAACGAGCTTATCCGCGACTTTCATTAAGTCCCTCTGAAATTTCGTCTGTAGTACAATGAGTGAAACGCGATTCTGTCAGGACGTAGAGGAGATGGTACCGGGTGCACCGGTGTAATTTCCCAATTGCAGGTGCTCACGCTCGTGCCGAAGCGGTCTCGCTGCGCGGTGTCCGTCCGCGATGACGACACGGACAAGTGGGGCGCCGATGAACTGGTGAATATTCCAAATTGGGCACACACACTCTCTCGATTCGCCATGCTCTCTCGTCTCGGTTAGACAGATATAATCAATAATCAATCAGGACGAGAAGGACGAGTACGTGCTCGCGTTGCGGGACCCCAGCCTCAGGGTACGGTAGCTGCTTATTGATTTATGGATTACGGAATCTTGTAAATCGACAATACGCAATAAGAGAGCGAAGCATATTGTGCACAACTCTTTTGTGTGCATTGTTCTTGCTAATCAATGAGCATCGAGCAGCTGTATATGAGGCTGTTTGCATTAGGTTCAACAGAGGTCGGGAACAGGTAAAAAATCGAAAGGTCTAAAAAGTTGGTCCTAGGGTGATACGACAACTCGGAGAATTTAAATTGGAAACGACCGAGTGAGAGATCCCGAAAATGAAAAATGACTTGTGAGAAATGATCTTTTGAAACGTGCGAAATGAGACAAGAAATGAAAACTCAGAAAACGCATTTGGGAAAAATGAGAATGGAATAATGAGCTGTGATAATTGATTCCTAGGGACAATTTGGCACCAATTGACTACTAATATGATTGGCAGTTACTTGCAGCATGAAAGCATCGTAACTCGACCACTTGGCTTCAGATTCAGAGTCCTGGCATCCCAGAGATCGGTTCTCCGAAATTATCCATGCTCATTATTCCACTCTCATTTTTCCCAAATGCGTTTTCTCAGTTTTCATTTCTTGTCTCATTTCGCACGTTTGCACGTTTCAAAAGATCATTTCTCACAAGTCATTTTTCATTTTCGGGATCTCTCACTCGGTCGTTTCCAATTCAATTTCTCCGAGTTGTCGTATCACCGGTCCTAGGGGTTATTTTTGATCCTCTACACTCTGGGACACTCGATTTCGCAATATGTCCCCTCCCCGCTCCAGGGGGGTCACCCCCCATTTTGCCCGAAAACGCGTTTTTCGAGTTTTTCTCGCCGGGCAGTGCCCAAAATGGCACAAAATCTCGCGATGTATAACAGAATTTTGTGCTCTATCTCGTGGTTATATTGAATTGTCATGATTATTTTTCGTTCTCGAGAAAAAGTCAATTTTTGAACCGAGACTTAGGGCAAGGAAACCCGTCAAGAGTAGAAAGAGGAGTTTCTCCCGATCATTTTTATGTATTGGACGTGGGGATAGAGTCAACCGAAAAATGTCTTTCGGGGGTGGAGCGAAAAGGGGACACAAACAAAGTTCGCGAATACCCCCGTGTTGGTGCTCATTTTGTAGAGCTCGTTAAACTGAACATTTTTTGTGTTGGACTTTCCCTTGAAAACATTTGCTCAGGAAGTTACAGCTATCGGAAAAGTTGTTATCGGACATCTCGTGAAAAGGGAGAATTTGAGCGATTGTAACTTTATAAGGAAATGTTTTCACGAAAAAGTCCAACACAAAAAATGATGATTTCAACGAGCTCTTCAAAATGAGCACCAACACGGGGGTATTCGCGAACTTTTTTTGTGTCCCCTTTTCGCTCCACCCCCCATAAGACACCTTTCGGTTGACTCTATCCCCACGTCCAATACATAAAAATGATCGGGAGAAACTCCTCTTTCTACTCTTGACGGGTTTCCTTGCCCTAATTCTCGGTTCAAAAATTGACTTTTTCTCGAGAACGAAAAATAATCATGACAATTCAATAAAACCACGAGATAGAGCACAAAATTCTGTTATAAAAGCGCGGGATTTTGTGACATTTTGGGCACTTCACGGCGAGAAAAACTCGAAAAACGTGTTTTCGGGCAAAATGGGGGGTATCCCCCCTGGAGCGGGGAGGGGACATATTGCGAAATCGAGTGTCCCAGCGTGTAGAGGATCAAAAATAACTCCTAGGGCCAACTTTTTAGGCATTTCGATTTTTTACCTGTTCCCGGCCACAGTGGAGGCTTGTTGAACCTTAGGCGGACGGCCTCATATTACTTTACTTTCAAAAATTTGAGGACTACGGTAGGCAATAATAAAGTCATTCTCATTGTCAGATAGAAGTGCTCGAGAAGCTAGCGACATTCCGTCGCAATCGCGAGCTGTGCGACGTGGTGCTCTTCGTGAAGGAGAGGGAGATATTCGCCCACAAGGTACGGTAGACGGGTACTGTAGATAGATAGCTGGCGAGGCGGTTGGGGAAAGTGAGATAGTAATTCGCGAAAATATAACCAAAGAATTGGGGTAAATTTGCCTGGTACTTTTGTGACGCAACTTGTGGTCAAAACGTTGAAAGATAAATTTGCGGCAATTGTATTTGGCTGACAATTCAATCAGACTATTTAAACTCCCGTTTATGCAGTCGTATGTTACATTCAACCTATTGAATGTAGATTTGCGAATGCACAGTTACGGTGTAATAGATATGATTACGTGGAGCAATTTGTAAATGAGGCCTACAAGGTTTAAACGCTCGTATGTGCTTCAATTATCCCTGCTCGTTTTGTGTTTCACTAGTATGTTATGAATCCATACAATCTTTCCGTTGAACAATTGCACGCATTTGAGTATTTCCCGTGATTTGGGGGAACTTCTCTGTTTTTTGGCCCAGACAACAACCGCTAGGAAAGTGTAAGGGGTGGGGAATGAGAATGGTAGGGAGGGGATACTCTGCGAGAAATGGCTGGGCCAAAAAAACAGAGAAGTGCCGATTTGGGCTGCTTAGCCTGACAAGTTCATGATTCATCAATGTGGTATAGCCGAGTAGGTCGAGAGCGAAGCATTACGTCATTCGGATTCACTTCGAAATAAAAACAAATAAATCGATATCATATATCTACTCACATTCAATTCGCAACAGTGCAGTCTCGCATTAGCTACGTTAATAATTACTAATTGCCTAGTTGATTATTTGTATAATTAATCAATTAAATTCCGCAGGTGGTCCTCGCTGCGGTCTCTCCCGCGCTCTTCGACATGTTCCTGGACGAGACTGTGGAGAATACGACGGCCAAGGAGGGAGGGGCAGCCGCGCCCGCAGGGGGAGTGGCCAGGAGTCAGAGTGAGTGCTATGCGCGCCGGGTTTGGGGGAGGCGGTCGGGACTAGGGTTCGCCAAATGAGACGAGCTCTCGCGAAAGACCCTTTATTTCTCACCGAGAAATGACTCTCGACTGAGAGCTCTCGGTCGAGAGATGTTTGTCTGCTCTCAGTCGAGAGTCATTCTCTCACTCGAGAGCTCGACGAGACGGTCGGTGCAAAATGACAGCGGATTGCCAGAGAGGCGAGCCCTCTCATTCTCCCACTAGGGATGTCTATGCGGAATTTATTCCGCATTTCCGCATCATTTCCATAATCATTTCTCATTCCGCATTGCGAGTGAACTGGTCCCCTCTCAATGCGGAATTCCGCAATGATTGCGGAATTCCGCATTCTCGAATGATGCGATTCACTATTAGAATACAATGAAACTATTCATTCTAATTGAATTATCCACTATTTTAATTGAATTATCCATCACCGAGCCCGCTCGAACGAAAAAGGAAGAATGAGAATTGCGGAATTCCGCAACGAATGCGGAATTCCGCATTCGAAATAAGAGGGATCGACCACAATGCGGAATAAATGAAATAGAGGAATGAAAATGGGGGAGTTCCGCATTCCGTTTAGAAACCCCTATCTCCCACTCACCGCCCACTGCAACGCAAAAGAGAGACGAGATTGAATGAGAGGTCTCTCGCGAGAGCTCTCGGTCGAGAGTTGCTCTCACCGAGAACTCTCAGTCGAGAGGTGACCGACTCGTTTGAGTTGAAATGAGGGCACTTTTCTAGTTCCGTACTAGGCCCTGCCCCCTCCCCCCCCCTTACCCCTCGCGCTCCTCCCCCTTCCCTCCCTCTCACTCGTCTTTTGCAATCTTTGGGAAGGGGCGGCGAGCGAGAGAGCGAGAGGGACTGAGGAGAGAGCGCTAGACTAACACGCTCCCTCGCCCCTCTCCCTACGCTCTCTTACCCGTCTCGGCTAGACCGCGCTCTCCCTATAACCCCCCCTACGCTCTCTCCTCTCGCTAATCGGACGGTACACTGTACCTATGCCCGATTGTTTGCCGCTTGATCGGCATTTTTGGAGTGTCTCCTACGCCCTAAACGGGCAGGTAGGAGGCGGGCTCCACCCCTCCCCTCCATTGAGGAGAAGGGGTGGAGTCAAGGGGGTGTGGCCTAGTACGGAACTAGAAAACTCCCGAAATGAGACGAATGAAATCTCTCGACTCTCGCTGAACTCTCATTTGGCGAACCCTAGTCGGGACCGATCGAGCTCAGGGGAATCTTATAGCTTTGAGGCGTTCACAATCAACTTGGAAACAGTAGTTGGCGGTTAGTTACTCTGGGGAAGTAGGCATCTTGAAGCCTGAATGTTCCTTGATAGTTTTGACAGAGGAGGAAGGGGTGTTTTCCTTACTGTGATATCGCTGATAGATCGGATGAGAGATCAAATATCAATACGGGAAATTGCAGCCTCAACGCCGCCCGGAGCGACGGATACTGCAGAAGGAGGCGAGGGACAGCAGCAGACACCTACGGTAAGGGGGTTTACGGTAGCTGTTGGGTACGGTATGATTACGGTAGCTTATTGCTACGGTAGGAGTACAGTGGCTTATCATTAGGGTTCTGTGGCACTGGTCATTTTTCATATTTTTATGCCAAAAAGACAGCAAAGGCATTGCTCCAAAGGCAAATGCTGGAGACATATAGGATGTGTGGAGCACAATTTTTGCGGGTGGCATTCTTTTTAATTTGGAAGCTACATTCTTTATTCCTAGTATACTGAGCACATTGTCAGCAATTGAAATGTATAGAGGGGGTGAAGCGGCAATTGAGCGGGGATGTATATTTAGGAATTATTCCTTGTATACTGGGGCGCTAGTCTTGTTAAAAATTACGTTTCAGACATTGGGATCATTTATTTGTTTTGAAAAAGGGAAATTTCGTGTTTCAAAATTTATAGATTATTTTTAAAGGTGCTTGCGGGCAAGTCGACGCGTAATCCGATGGCCTTCTTCGAGTTCGAATCGACGGACTTTGAGTGCTTCGAGGCCCTCGTCAACTTTGCCTACACTTCTACGTGAGTTGTATTGTTAATTCAGTAGAGTACAGGAATTTTTAATTTTTTATGGTGCATATTTGGTAAGCGTCCCCGCACTAGTTTCCTAATTTAGTTTGCACATTTTGAGTGTTTTGGGCGCATTACGCAAGTTCCCGCAACACATAGGGTTTGCGTTTCACCGATAGTACCAGGGTGGTTGTAGAAAGGGACCAGTGATGAGCACCATCCTCGGACAATCGTATAAAATCGGGGGTTCGACACGAAAACTGTTGAAAATCGCGGGTTGTGCTTCCGAAATCGGGGGTTACAGGCGTAAAACAGGAGGTCAAAATGTATGGTCCGGGGTATGGTCCGATATCCGACCTCGTGCTCATCACTGAAAGGGACATTCGATGAAATTCTGAATTTGAGTGGAAATTTACAACCTACTGTGGCAGGTTCCGCAACAATTTGGGTTGCTGTTTCATCGATAATACAAGGATGAGGGCATTCGATGAGATTCTTGATTTGAGCTGAAAATAAATTCGCGAATGCACCTGTTTGATTTGATAGTTATTTGTGTTATCGGACGATTCGAACGGCCATTGTTAATGTATCAACAACCACTTGATTTTCTGTTTCACTGAAATTACATAGGGAGGAGCAGAGGAGGGCGTTCGATGTCTTTCCGATTTCTCGTGAAAAAATAAGCAATCTCAATTATCTTTTTTCATATTGCGCTGATCGTTATCCAGACAAAAACACCGTTGAGCGATCATGTGTGTAAAGTAGCTTCCCAATTGGAACATTCGAAGGAGTATTGGACATGTTCCCGCAACAAATGGGTCTAGTGTTTTGTCGAGAAGGATGATAGGATGGGTATCGCTGTTCCCTACAATCTGTTTTTTCTTCAAAATACATCAAATTCATTCCTTCTCATTTCAGGCTCGAGATCAGTAGCAAGAAGGTGGCCGAGCTGTACAAGACTGCCTACTCACTGCGCATGCTGTCCGTGGTGAAGGTGAGCATGCATTTTCATTGCCATCCGGGGATCGGTAGATGCTAAAAAGTATGAAGGCGAGTGACTAGGCCCCCCCTAATATGCTGGAAGGCTCGACGCCTTACGAAATAGAATATAATATCAAAGTTGGCGTATATTAGAATATGGATGTCAAGAAAATTAGGGTTCGAAAAGCCCTTTTATTCTTATTGCTAGATTGAACATCTTTCCACTGGGTTTACAATTAAAAAAACCCAGTGTAAACCCAGTGGTTTACAATTTCCACTGGGTTTACAAAGGTTTACAATTCATGTTTCGCGATCGCTATAGGTAACAACGAAGTCGATTCTCATTGATCCGTACTCGTTTCTGTACTTAAAACCAGCCTACAAATTGGATGGTAGATTAGGGGAATTGGCGCTTCGTTCCCACTATAGGAACTGATGAGTCCGGGCGTGTCAATTAAATTGCATTTATTTTGATGAATTAATAAAATTATTGTTCCAGGCGTGCGCCAACTACCTGGCTGACAATCTGTGCGTGGCCAACTGCATCGGCATACGGAAACAGGCCAACTTCAACGGCGACAGTATGCTCATGGAGACGGTAAGTATCGATTGGGCGTATGGTAGGGGAGCATCGAGGACTGGTTTATGAGTGATTATTGATTACTGTGAAGAGATCACTGCTGGGCAGTATCCCCTCTAGGCTGTGTGAGTGGGGAGCCCCCTTAGAGAAATGGTTTTGATGGCTCTGTAGAGTACGTGATCTCCAAAATTCAAATATTTCTTTAATTTATATTTGCAAATGTTGTTTTTGAGAAAAAAATCTGCGCACCTGTTTTGTCTTGTTAGCATTGTGAAACCAGCAATCGACAAGATTGGAAATTTGGCAAATTATGAAAATATATTTAAATAATTAACTATTTAAATAATTAAGTAGTTAATTAAATTTGCAGGTTGACAAGTTCATCATGGAGAACGCGGAGGCGATCGTGAACGAGTCGGTCGAGTTCTCCCATCTGGCATGCGTGAAGGTGAGGGGGAGTACGGTAGTGCCGATGATTGGGGGCATCGAGAACTGATTTTATATTCATTTATATTATATAATAGAATACAATTGTTTTTAAAAATAATATTAATTAATTCAAATATCTCGCCCATTATCAGACGCGCATCATCGTGACGCTCGACGAGATGCGGTCGACGGGTGGGGAGAGTATCGCCGAGAGGGCACTCCAGTACTTTGCCGGTGAGTGAAACATGGATATTCTTGGATGCGCGTAACTTAGACGCGCCGGGTTTGAGAGGGCAGGGGGGGGAGAGAGAGTATCGCCGAGAGGGCACTCTAGTACTTTGCCGGTGAGTGAAACAGCGATCTGCCGGGGCGAATATGACGACCCGGGATATTGAGGGCACTCCAGTACTTTGCCGGTAAGTGAAACATGAATGCTCCCGGGTGCAAATGGCTTAGATGCGCCGGGTTAGAACAACCAATGGTGATTGTATCTGCGAAGTCCAGTATTTTGCCATTCATTGAAACGTGAATCTGCGGGTAGCAAAAACTCACGTAGATGATGTTCTAGACGCTCCGGATTGCGGATATTTAAATAGTTTGTAATTGAAACCCAATTCAGACTGGCAGAAGAAGAACGCCAGCTGCGAGCACCCGCTGGAGGCACTCGTCGCCAAGGTTTGTTTATTTATTTATTTATGTTTAATGAATTTAGTACATAAGCGCTTTTAATGATAGTGCTGTTGATTGTCATGATTTACCTTTATATTCCTCGATCTATTAGCTTGTAGCTGAAACTCGAGAATCAATACAATGACTGAAACGCGAATGCTCAAGTTGGGAGTAACCAATAATTCGCAAATTCTATTTTCTTTTCAAAAAAATGATGCTACTTGAGCTAAACTACGAAAGGTTAGAGACGCTCTTGCGACATCTGTAATATAAACTAAATAATATTCATTAATTCATTTTGCAGTCGCATCTGCTGTACGTGGAGGAGGATCGACATTTGGCGGACTGCGCCGAGATGGATTCGAGGTAATTATATAAATATTTAATTTGTATTATTGTATCTATGTTATTTTATTTTATTTATACCGATATAACGCCCATGTGCCCGCTAAGTTTTAATCAAATGATGATTTTGCGCAAAAAAAGGAAATTGGGAAAGCGGCGAGTTCGTGCTGCAGGGTTGGCTCAAGTACGGGGGATGCTGGGGGGCGTTTGATATCTCTCTCATGATCAACGCTATTAAAACACAGTAACTAGCTTGAAAAAAGCCGTGTGGGTGATTTAAAATAATTTATGTTAATTATTTAATTGCCAGAAGCTCCGTGGGCAGCTGCGAGATCATCCAGGACTACAAGCGCGTCAAGGACAGCAACGCGTGAGTTGATCTTTGGTCTTTAGATATAATCTGTTATTTTTGCACATAGAAGACGGGCTTTATCCTGTTGCATTCAAGTCGTTAATGAAATGTGCTATTTTATATCCTTCACCCTTACAAAAGTACCCACATCTCCTTTAATCCTAATTGGGGAAGCGGTGACTTTGTGCCACAAAGTTGCCACACATAAGAAGGGTTCAGGAGACGTTGATGTTTTGTGAGTATATCTTTTACATTATCCTAAAAGAATCTGTTAGAAGGAGATGGGGGCACTTTGTCTTGTATCTCAACTGATCTTTGATCTCTTCTCACTAAATATGCTATCGCTTTATAGTTAGATCTTTGATCTTTGCAGGTCGCTCGACCAGGTGGGCACGCCGACGGTGCAGCACCGCATCACGGGCGCGTACCCGGTGAAGATTACGAACGGATGCAAGCGGACGGGCAACAATCGGTGAGTGGATTCTGACATATGATGGAGGTGAAACGGGATACTGCCGGGTATGAAAAGCAATAGAAAACAGAGGCACGGCATCAATCGGTGAGTGGGGATTAATGAGGCTCTGAAACGGGAAACCATCGATGTGGGCGGAAACAAGGGTGAAAGACTGATTGTGAGACTGTTTGAGGTGGAGGTGAATCTCGCATATGTGTGAGATCCAGAGGTCAAATAGCCCTCCCTAAAGGACTTATGCATGCCACATTTTAGGCCTATTTGAACAAAAATTAGTGAAAAGCATGCAATCATTACTCGAAATCCTGGTAGATTACCCGAAACCTAACCCCTTCACGCCCAACAATACGAAAAATTCGGAAAAGCATGCCACATTTTGCTTTTCATGACCTGATTATTTGACCCCTGGTGAGATCGCAGTAGAACGATGGAGCCTTATTATAGGCAGATAGACGTAGGTCCTACGTTGTAGGATGATCAACAACCGGTGAGGAATCGTGGGATATGATGGGGGGGGGGGGGGTGAAACGGGAAATAGTCTGGAGAGATTCGTATTAGATCTGAGGTGCGAACATGTGATAGGCTGCAGTTGAGGTTCCGGAAATCAATATTTGGTGGGGATTTGTGTTGGTGGTGAAGCACATATTCTGCAGCAACAAAAATGCTGATTTATCCAATATTGCAGGTACTCCTCGACGGAATCCCTCGACTCGGTGTCATCAGCGATGTCGACGTCCGAGGAAACGGTGGAGACGAAGCTGCTGGCTGTCCATCAGACGAGCGGTGAGTACGGTAGGGGGATACGGTATTATATTGATATATTGATCGATCGCTAAATTGCAGACGATTTCTGGATCGCGCTGGTGGTCCTCTGCCGCCGACTGGTCGCCCTCTCCATTCAGTTGACGGATGAGGAAGCCATCAACAAGGGCAAGACGAATGGGTACGGTAGCAATTATCGATTATCGATTGGGAATTATTACGGTGGAGTACTGAATGGTCGGGGTTACGGTTGCAATTATCGATTGATAAAGATTACGGTGGATCACTAGGGATGTTCGCTCGAGCACGAATTAGAATAGGAGGCCCGGCCAGTAAACCGAGGGTCGCTGGTTCGACCCCCGTGGGCATGATTTGGCCTGCTTCCACCGGTTCCATCCGCTTCTCTGGCTCCGGTAGTTCTGGGGTTTACACCGCCCTCATGCTTCCTCGGCTGTGCATACTCATATCCCTGACAGAAATCGGAAGCTATGACCCATTTTTTGCTGGTTTAGTCGGGACTCACTGAACAGGACGGTATTTAATGGGAAGGGAAAAGAAGGATGTCTAAAAAAGAGAATAGTGCACGCATTACACATCGTCGACAACAAAGTGAGTCGAACACAAGCTATTGATAGTGCTATAATAATGACTATTCAATTTTAAGCTTTCTGGGCTGTACTTCTGAACTTTTTTTTCTGAGCAGTTACTCTACTCGTGATGAATCGGTTACCGATTTAACTCCGGGAATCTATCTTGATCTGCTCCTTTCTGTTTCACTGCCGGTATAATCACGGCTCACAGATTGATGCAAAATTACAGTACATTTCGCATGTAATTGAAAACATCGAATTTCGCCGGTCGGTAACGCGTCGGGCCAGCGATCCGAGGGCCGCTGGTTCGAATCCCGTGGGCGTGATTTGATTTGCTTCCGCCGGTACCGGTTTCGGCTCCCGGTGTCGGAACGTATGAGAGGGTTTACACGGTCTCTGTCCATCGTGGCTGTGCATACCTATACCCATGTTATGAAAGGAAGCTATGACCCACACTTTTTCCTACTAATTTTCTTGGATATGGTGCTTTCGAAATTGCCTATCCGAGCTGAAGACTGAATGGTCGTGGTTACGGTAGCTTTAGCGACTGGGTTATGGTAGATTTATTGTAGGACCGGCAAAGACGAATACGGTAGAATTCTCCATTGGCAAGATTACGCGGGAAATTTGACATTGTATGAGGGTAACTCCTGTTTCACGGCTTGTTCATAAGGGTTAATGTTCGCCCTCCAGTGATCTCCCACTTTTTCATGTTCACTAATATGAATAACCCTGACTAATCACTCCAATTGCAGCAATGGCCACTCCTCCACGGGCGCTGGCAACGGATCGATTGTCGACCCGCAGAAGGTGTGTTATTGATATTGTTATTAGTATTATTATTATTATTATTATTGATACTTGTTTTTTTAAACGTTGGCTCTACAGGGTACAATCGCAACGGTGTAAGATTGTGTGGCATGTTAGCGCAAAAAAACCCATAATTGCCATCGCCTTATTTGTTGTGTAGCTTGCTGTTGCGATTTTTATTATAATTGTTCAGGCGCAGCTCTTGGCTCGACTGGTCTCGTGCACGGGCACTCAGCGACGGCCGCTCGCAACGATGAACGAAGCACGGTGAGTGAGGGTTTCACGGTTTGTATATAGGGGAGGGGAATATTGGCTCGGGATCCCTGGGAATGATGAATATGAGGAAGCGATATATATATGCATAATCTAACAAGGGGTGAGAGGGGGTTTCACGGTTGGGATGAGGGGGAGATGATGGTTCGGCAGAATGATAGTTGCGAAAGAATGCTTGGGATAGATTATAATCTAGGATGCGTGCAGATGAACGAAGCACGGTGAGTGCGGGTTTCACGAATACGATATTCGGAAAATCATGCCTAGAAGTTTTGATACGTGACAATCCTAGTCTATAGTGAAGGAACGATGAAGCACGGTGAGTGCGGGTTTTATGTGATGATCATTTCATGAGTATGATGTATAGCGTGAAGAGTTTTGGCATCATAAATGTGTTGATATCGAATGTTTTTGCTAAGAATGTAAGCACGGTGAGTGGGTGTTTCACGACCGTTATGAAAAGGGATGAATGGACACATTGATGATTAGTTGATCGCAAGTATATAGTGGTGCGCACAATTCACAAATCGCATTTACCTGCGACGAAAAACTAACATTTTGTTGGTTGGTTACAAATCACGGTGAGTGTGCGTTTCACGCTTAAGATGTATACTGATAGCCGTCTACTGGATGCTGCATTCTTGTTGAATCCCGTATGAACGGTAAATATGGATAATCGGATGGACATGTTGAATTAGCTCTCGTTATGAAGACTTGGAATGTTTGCACCCAGTCGACTTGCAGTTTAATATTTATTTAACTTCAATAGCCCTATTGTAGTGCCTCGATCGGCGCCGTGTTCGTGGCGGGCAAGATCATCGTGTGCGGCGGATACGACAGGGGAGACTGCCTGAAGAGTGTCGAGGTACGGTACTCGTGACTAGAGTCTAGTTTCGATATGTGATTGATTAGATTATGACTGTACTGTAAGCCACGATGAGTGGGTCTTGGGGAACGACAAAGGCGACTGCCTGAAGATTCGAGGTGCGGTAAAAAATGTACGGTAATCAACGAAAGTATTGCGGCTATATAATGCTTCCTCAGGAGTGCAGCTGACGAGTACGGTATCTGTAGACTTTAGTCAGCAAAAAAATCGATAAACCGTGTACAGGAGTACGACGTCGGCTCGGGCTCGTGGTCGATGCTGTCCCCGATGATCGACGACCGAGGCAGATTCGACACGACGGTGCTGGGCGGAAAGGTACGGTAGTATGATTGGGGATATTAGGATAGGGTAGAGAGAGAAAGCGGATCGATTATCGTAGATGGGTGGTGGGTAAAAGACGGGTTCGACGCACCCGGGAGGAAATAGTAGCAGTTTCGAGAATAACGTCAATATTTGGTATTATTCACACCCTGGCGTGTTTGTGTTTCGCGCGTAAGTCATAGGCGAGAAAAAGCTCTACAAGCAATCGCATTCCGCCTCTAAAATAAAAACCAGTCTTTTAACCAGAAGATGTTCGGAGTAGAAAATAGATCCAAAAAAGGGATGCATTGCTCAATAATGGGTGTATGAGACCACCACCATTTTATTTTATTATTATTATTATTTTACAGGTGTACGCGATCGCTGGCTCGAACGGCGGCAACGATCTGAAGTCCTGCGAGATGTACGACCGCAAGCAGAACAAGTGGTCCAAGATCAAGAGTCTCGACAAGCCAAGGAGTCACAATGGTGAGTACGGTAAACCGGGATACCGTATAGATTGTTAGGAATTCTTTGCGAAATATCAATGGCCTCGACAAGCCCGGGACCAGGATACAATAGTGATTGGCTGAAAAAGGTGGAATTGAGATTGCCGGGGTTAGGGTTTCGCGAGATTGTTAAATTTGAGTATGGCGCATCTGAATTGATAAGACAGCGTCGCGTTTAGGAACACGCAAAAAAAACTTGCCATTGAGGATCGTAGAACACGGTGGGTTAATATCGATTTATCGATTTATTGATTTCCAGGATGCGCGGCGCTGGGCGATTTCCTGTACAGCGTTGGCGGTACGTACGACTCTCTGCCGATCAAAGAGATTGAGAGGTATGGAATTAAATATATTAGAGTTAATTAGGTAATTAATTAGTGTGAATGTTCATATTAATGGTGTGGATACAACCCAGTGCGAATAAGAGGTGGGGTAGGAACTAGGTTAATTAAGGTTATTTAAAATTAATTAATTAGTTATGTTGCAGATACAACCCGGTGGCGAACGAGTGGACGTGTGTGGCGCCCATGGAGATAGCGAGATATCAGGTATATTTTTTTATTATTTTTTTATTTGGACTACTTGCCAGAAAAACACTGCAATTTATGTCTGCCAGAGCAGTTATAATGCCAGTGAAACGCTATTATTTTTGGTTCTTTCGGAAACGCCCGGAATGTGACCAGCCAGTTGAACTTGTGCTTCGATGAAGTTACTAGAGTGCGAAAAACGGGTCTTGTTGATATATATATATTAATGCTATTTCGATGAAATAACGGTGAAAACAATATAAAAATAGTATTAGCATGAAACAAGGCGTACAATAATTAATGACAGTTGAGACAATACGGGGACTCTATACGGTGAAATATCATGTGGATTCGAAATATTTATTTCCGTACTAATAAATAAATTAAATAATAAACTAAATAACTTAATTCCAGGCGGGCGTGATCGCGTGGAAGGGTCTGCTGGTGGCGACGGGCGGCTGCGATCGATGGGCATGCACGGATACGGTAGAGGCGTACGATCCGAAGGTACGGTAGCCCCCCTGCGACTACGGCATTACGCTTCAAGGGGTATCAGTAGAGAGATTACGAAATTACGTCATCCGCAAGTTAGGCACCTTTGGGTATACCGTAGTGAGAGCTAACGGTAGCGATATATGGATGAAATGCGGATACCCCAGTTGTTGTACCTTTCTGGGTGTTTTCACTATGGCAAATCGTGCACCCGACACATTCTTGCTCCGATGGTAGGATGTAGAACGGTTGCCATGAATCTGTTTAATATGTTGACCATATATTTTTTAAACGATTTTCCGCCTTCACTCACTTCTGGAAGGTGCTACTGTGGGATGGAAAATATGCAGCGCAGAGATATTTGAGATCGATACCAATCGATTACCGTACTTGCAGACGGATTCGTGGCGCCAACTGGCGCGCCTGCGGACGCCGCGTCGCGGCTGCGCCTGCGCCATCTACAGGTGGGTCTGATCAATGATAAGGCCCCGAATCCTGTTGTAACAAAAGAATGCAAGCCTGTTCAATGGTCAACACATGGGCTATCCCAATGGATTTTCCCATTCGTATTGGGCATTGGACATTAATGATGATGATGATGATGATGATAATAATAATAATAGTAATCATCTACAGGGACCAGCTGATGGTGATCGGCGGATCGGACGGACAGCAGTCGCTCGCCAGCGTTGAGGTATGGTAGGGGAGGTTACGGTAGCGAGGGGTACGGTAGAGGGTACGGTAACAGGGATACGGTAGTGAAAAGTTGTGACCCGGTGGGTAATGGTTCCGCAGTGATCGCATAGACGAAAAGATTCTAACTTGGTAATGTATCAGCGGCATTGTCTATTAAAAGTAACATTCAGATTCTGGACTCGCCCAATGGCACATGGCGTCCCGGCCCGTCGCTCAACACGCCCCGCGCCAACACGAAGGCTGTCACGACGGCAGGTGAGCTGTTGATCTTTGATCTATGAAACAGGAGGGGGCGGGTGTATAGCATACGCGAACAATATGCAGCAACCGTCAAGCAAGGCAAATGCAAGTATGATGCAGTAGTATTAATTGTTTTATGAAACCAGAAGGAGTAGGGTTAATGGGAAATAATTGTGTCGTAAAATGATTTAGAAAAAATTTTGGATATCAAAGTCTATGCGATTGAAAGGGGTGGCTCATCAGCAAAGTTATATTATTGGGAAAACACAAATCTGAACAGAGTCTTAAAGTAATCGTGTTGATAGTTGATCATTGATCATTGATCTTTTTTTAGGCGGCGTCGTCTATGTGCTCGGCGGCTTCAACGGCACGCACTTCCTCAACACGATCGAGCTGATGGAGACCGGTGAGAGTGATCTTTGATCGTTTATCTTTGGCCTTTGGGCCTGGGAAATGAATAATGATTGCACTTCACTATAGTGGAAGTTATGTGGCGTGGCTCATTTGACACTTGTAGTACACTGGCTAGTTGCGAGACTCATTCTTGCTCAGCAGCGAAAGTGAAAAAAAGAAATAATTAGAGTATGTAATATTTTGCGAACTTTACCATCAAGTTTAGCACAATTCTTTTTCCCTTCGTCGTTCTACACAGTGAATTCATCGTGCCCATTTCGGTTTCACGCGCATTATTAGTGCACAGGCTAATGGTTTGAATGATAAAAAAACTAAAAGCTAATCACACATTACTATTAGGATTTGTAAAAGTGTATTATGGATATTCTTGATAATAATAATAATATATATTTGAGAGCTGACTGGCTGGCGCAACTGGCAGCAGTCCGCGGTGGTTGACTCGGTGCCCGAAGAGGAGGAGGAATCACTGGCCGAGATGACGGCAGCCGCGTCCCTCGAGGAGGTCGGAGTATGGTGTGTTCTAGCTGAGCCGGGTTTGGGCAAGGAGGTGGGCGGAGCCTGATGGGTACTGTGGGGGTTCATTGAAATAAGGCAGGTCCATGCAAAACTCGGTTGGTTGTGAGTAGGAATGAGATCGCAAGATATAATTCTGGGCATAATTATGACTATTTTTGTGCAATGATGAATGTTGCAGAACGGTCATGGTGACGCGTCCAACTAGCCAGCAGCATTCGAGCTGCATCGACTCGACTTTCCTGATTTCGCCTACTCTCTCGCCCCTTCTGACCGACGAGATAGCGTGCGGAACGAAGAGATCAATACTCCTTCCCTTCCCCTCGCCTTCCTGATCACCTTATCACTTATTATCTATCTGGTTGTTATTCGTTCCCTCCCGGCACTAGTATACGTCGGCCGCACCCTTGTACACTCATGGCACTCGCCCCCGCACCACACCACACTAGTCACCACACCACCAATATCCCCTCCCTCCGAACCGTGATTTACAAAACCCCCGATTGTTTCGAAAATGCAGCTTACAGCTCAGTTTGTACGAGGTTGTTGATGTTTCCCTCCATCGCTTACCGCCCTGTTTTACTCGGTCAGGATACGGTAGTCCCCTAACTACCGTACTTCCCTCTTTTCCCGCTGCCTGTAGTGCTACCGTATACTCTCCCCACTTAACTCGGTATTCTGTCGGCCGATTGTGCTCTTTGGGGATACGCTAGACCCCCTCTACCGTCCCTCCCCCTCGCCGCACACTCGATCACTTGTGGTGTGCTTGATCTACCGTATGCCCCCCGGTACCTCGTCTCGCTACCCTACCCTTGTATTGTTACGCTCGACCCGCTTATTGTATACTCGAGAGCTCACCAGTAAAATCAATAAACCCCATCCTCTTGACCTATCAAACCCCCATACCGTAGTACCTCACCCACCCCCTTCTTGACTACGGTATCTATTGAATCAATAATTTCCCCCACGATCCCTCCGATTATATCTGTACAAACCCTTTTGCACACAGATCACACCCCTCCTTTTCTTCTCATTGATCCGAGCTGAAAAACTGCACATTTCCCGTATTTGGATGTATCAATCAATAATTTCCCATTTATTGATAGAATGCAAACTGTCTCGCGTTACCACCCTCACCACACTGACTCATTTCGTATTGTATTTCTATCTTCTCGATTATCCCCCTCCTTTTCTCTTCTCAGTTCGAAATCAGAAAACACCACCCCACCCATCTCACTGATCACTTTTCCGCACACATTTCACTCTTTTCCTCCCTATTTTTTTTCCTTTCTCGCCCCCTTTCCTCATCTCCTGTCCCCCTACTTTCCCACCTATTCTTAGAGGCTAGAAGATAGTATAGACTTGGTACTCGTAACTATTGCTCTCTCTCTGCTCCCTCCCTGATCATGCACCCGTTTCGATCGATTGTTTGCTTGTTTTCACGCGTGGAAGAGGCGGGTTACGGTATACCGTACTCCCGCCTCGGAAGCGTGTGCGATGGTTACTGTATGATGAAGGTTGTACACTGGAATATTGATTGATTTTTGTAAGACGCAAAGCGTAGACCAGTCGCGGTTATGGATACCTTTGGAAAGTTAAAATAGGATTCGTAAATCTTTATTTTGGCTAAATCAATAAGAATTCAAAGAAGACGAATAGAGATATTTTTATTATTTCCACATGTGCACTACGAAGGATTCATGATGGCAATAAGAATGCCACTTCATTTCGCATTCGTCCCTACTAGTATCTTTCTATGCGAGAGAGTCGCCTTATTTCTTTCTCTCTTTTGGATATAAAGTTGCCCTCTTTCTCTCTCGCTACATGACTACGAACTGTTAGTAAGCGTATTATATGTGTTGGCATCATCCACTATTGTTCCACGTCAAATGAATCATTGCCTGTAAACAATAGGATGTTATCGAACAAAAATGAAAAAAAGTCAGTACTCGGTTGGAGTCATCGTTTTATTTTTTTTCATTCGCTAAAATAGTCAGTAGTCAATTGATACTCCATCGATTGTCGTACCGTATCATAGAGATGCGATGGGCAGGAACAGTCAAAATAGTCATTCATCGATTGGCTTCTAATCAATTACCGTACCCACCAGTTACAGTAATGCGATGGTGATGGGTTTTGCGGGCGTGCGACTGCCGAGTGGGCGGGCCTGTCGAGCGAACGGATGGAAGATGGGAGTGGCGGGAGTGATGCTGCTCTGGATGAGTGGTGAGTACGGTAGGCAGGAGGGTTACGGTAGGGCTTGAGTGAGGTATGCAATGTCGAGATAGGTTTAGGTGGTTAT
>LS488950.1:8788-19017 GCA_900490705.1 Pristionchus arcanus | reverse complement strand
CAGGAAGGTTTTGATAAAGTGCAACACGTCTGAAACGCATTGTCGTTTGTGCAGTTGACTTGAGGTTGTAGGAACAGTGAAACGGCGAAAACGCATGGTTTATGGTGTGAAGGATATTCAGTTTCTTTGCATATTGTGTTGTGTTCAAATAGCACAGGATGGTCCATTGACTCAGCTACAGGCGAAACGATGACGTAGGGATGACGAAACTAGAAACAGGCTTCAGAAAATGTTATAAGTTATTCATTGAAATATACGAGATTAGGATGTTTTATTTAGTTCTGTAACTAGCGTTAATTGTCTTAGGTGGAAACTAGGTGAACATCCAGAGCGTATGAAACGAGAAAGAGTCAGGGGAAACCGTTCAGAAATGTTTTCAAATATATGATGCCCATGTTTCCAGGAAATAAATCGATAATTGCAGTGCTTCGCGCGCCTGTGCGCCGTGTTCGGCGGCACGTACTGCCTGGGACGACCGGTCGAGGGAATTGTGGAGAGCGAAGGAAGGTACGGTAGTGAGGAGTACGGTTGTTAGTAAGATTAATGGTTGGGTTCTTGGATCGTGTCAATCGCTGGAATGCGATGGGCTAGTGAATGTGGTAAGAGGATACTGTAGAGAGAAAATAGAAGTTTCGGTAGAAACATATTACGAAAGAAATTCATTCATTTTCTCGGATAGTTCATTTTCTTAAAGGATAGTTGTCCCCAGCTTTATTGGATAGTGCTCGATTAGCACAATTTGTCGCATTATCGAAACAGCACTCTGACGGGCGAAACTTTGATTGCAATTGAGAACTTTGTGGAATTTCTGACTTTAGAGAAATAGGTGTATCGTCAATGTGCCAGGGTGCTTGGACTTTTTCCTCAATCAGCAACAACATTTTCACTGAATTTTTCTGGATCACTGTCCTGTCGGAATTCACATTTATTTATTTATGCAGTGAAGCGCTAAACGCGAGGGTAGGGATAAGAAACGGGAAGAGTCGGTTTGATGTTTCAGTTATCATTAATTTTGCAGCGTTCGCGCCGTGCTCGTGGGCGGGCAACGCGTGGAGTGCGCGCACCTGCTGATGACGTCAGCGTACGCTCCGGAGAAGTGGATGAACGAGGTACGGTATTCATTGGTTACGGTAGGTATTGATGGAGGTACGGTAGCTATTTATCGATTACTGCTATATGTTAGGAGGTGTATGCTGATCTGCTGATGACGTCAGCGGTCGCCCCCAGAGAAGTGGAAAAGCGAGATATGATAGCTTCTGATGTATTGATCGAATACTGTAGGGTTACGGTAGCTTAATAGTCGGATTGTCTCTAGTACCAATGGGAGACGTGAGAGAAATGTTCTATCATGTAGTGGGAAGTGGAATATTCGTTGAAGGATTATTGTTAACTCCGCAAGATGGCCGGTGATATATTCCGCATGAAACGAGGAACATGCGAGTGTTTCTATTCAAAGTATAAATGTTTAAAAAAGAGTTCGCACACTGTGCCCGTTGTACATGTGCTTCAAGTAGAAGTTGAATATCCGCAGGTTCTTGCTGGAGCAATGAACGCCACTTTTTGATCTGAAAAAAGCTAATTAATCAATATCACAGGACTCGTCGACTACCGTATCCCGAGCGGTTCTCGTCGCGAACGGCAGCGTGAAGGAGGAGGAGAAGGAGAGTGTGAGTGGATTATTGATTGAGGGGAGGTGAGGGTTACGGTAGCTCTAGGAAGTATCGATGTTTAATGGAATTTGGGATTGTTGATGTGCTCTGTTACTTACTGTTTTCGGAAAATTCGGCATAGTATGACTAGCAATTCGATTATGAGCGAGAATAAGTGCGATTTGTGCAGCGTAGATGAAGCGGGCGGAGTTATCCTACTTGGTCAATTCGCATAACAGAACGAGAACTAATTTCACCTTTCGTTAGGAACATCAACGTACCGGGTGGTGCCGTACCCACTCCTACGAATTCAGGAATAGTGATTGAAACAGTGGTAGGCCGTGGGCGTAATTTGCCTGTGCGTATGAAATAGGCTAGTCCGAAAGAAGATATTGAATGTTTTGTTGGGAACACACCCTTGTAGTACTGCTGTAGCACCAGTGCACCAGGGGTGTCGATGAGGTTCCTGGCCATTTTTATGTTATCGTTAATTGGATGGAGATACTCGAATGGAGGTACAGAACGATTTATTGCAATCTCGATTCCATACCAATCCTATAGTATTCAAGCCGCGCCAACTCACCGGGTTGGAATATTGTTCCTAGGGGAATTTGTCAGTGCAGCTTCCGTTTTCGTGTGATTCGTGCGCCGTAGATGGAGCGTGTATGGTTATTAATTCGGATTCTGGATGGCTTGAATGTATTGCTGATCTCGGTCCGAACAAGACCTTGATAGACGCGTATGGTTTATTGTGAATCACAGGGTAATGATAGCCAATTTGATTTGTTAACAACTTAAATTCGGGAAGTAGACTCCGACCACGTATTGCAAATCTCGTTCAGAACAAGACCTTGTAGTGCTAGGGCTGCATCAACGCGCCGGGTGAAATCGCGCTCACCTCACAATTATGGATTTTTTTGGAATATAGGTATCTTTGGAATATAGGTATCAAGGGGAAATCTGCAATTTATTGTTATTTCAATTTCGAACCAATCCTATAGCATGAGTGGAGTACCAACTCACCGGGTGGGTTTAATGTCCCTGGAAATACCGATGGATAGTATGCGATTGGAAGATCACTTTTTCGCCGTTTAGCTGCGCTGTTTAGTCCCTGAATCCTATGTCGTGGGATTCATGCAACGTAGATGACGCGGAGGACATCGCTATTAATTCTAGAACAGGACGCCTCCATCAATTGAATGTTTCGGACCGAGCAGGTCCATGTAGTGCTAGAGCAGCATGAACGCGCCAGGGTAGAATCGCAACTCACACCAGGGCACTCTTGGAATAGAGGTAGTCTTGCTGCCAATGTCTGGCCTAGTATCCTAATTCGTATGATTGTTAAAGTGTAGATGATCAGGCATTGTCAGAGATTCGGGAGCAGGATACATTGTAGTCCACGTTCCGGACAAGAACTTGTAGTGCTAGAGCAGCATCAGCGCGCCTGGTGAAATTTCCGGGCATTCCTGGAAAATAGGTAGCTAGAAGGGGATGCCTGTTATTTATTATTATTATTTCAATTTCGAACCAATCTTATAGTATTTGTGCGGCGCCAACATACCGGGTGGGAATTTTGTTCTGGAATTGATCAGTGCTCTTGCTGCAAATGACTGTCGTTCTGGCTCAGCTCCCTATTTAGTATTGTTCACGTAGATGAAACGGTATCGGTATAGATTCTGGACTATTCTGCTGCCGCATTGAAGCTATATTTCCGAAGAAGACCTTGTAGTGCTCAAGCAGCATCAATGCACCGGGTGGAATCGTAGCTGTGATTGAGAATTGTATTTCGCAATTTCGCCCAGCTATAGAAGCATTGGAAAAGCGCCGATGCGACGGGTGGGTTGGAATGTCGCCCATTAGAATGCTTATTGAAATTTTGATTCCGAGCACTATTATTAGTGGAACGCCGAATCACCATCCTCATTACAGATCTCCCTTCTCAATCTGGGCGGGCTTGCGCCGGCGGCGGGCGCACGACTGCTGGAGGTCGGCTGGGAGGCGTGCACCGCGCCAAGAGGATACTGTAAGTGCACCGGAGGGGTTGATCGAGGAGTGACTTTATTGATTTTTTTATACCCTTTCTCCACAACCAGCAAAGTATTTGAAAGAAACAGTACAAAAACGTGAAACTCCGTTGATTGTCCCCGCGGATACTGCAACTGCACCGATAACGGTGATCTGGCTTCATTTATCGAAGTCATTAGGAAGAATCCTAAAAAAAATGAGACTCATTGTTACTGTTCGTGCGAATACTGTAGGTGTGGCCGATCGGTGAGCGACTTTATTGTTTCTAAAAAATGGCCTGATTGTAAGAATAGCAGAGTATACGATAGGAGTCATAGTTGAGGATGCGGTGAAACGTGAAACCTCTTTACTGCCCCGCAGATACTGTAAGTGACCGGTGTGGCGATCGAGCGATATTGATTTTATTTGGGCAGATTCAGTGCAACTAGCGGTGTATTCTCAAGGAACAGTATTTGAGCATGTGGCGAAACCTGAAACTTCGTTCGTACCGTTGCTGCTTCTTGAGGGTGGTTCCGGTCGAGCATTAACGGTTTTGTGCGTGTTTTGGATAGAATTAAAGACATTTTCAAAGGAGTAGTATTGAATGGCTCTTGAAGCCAAAATTCCCCTTCCCTAATGTATCAAAATGAAAGAAATTCTTGTCTAACGTAATCCTCCCTACCGTAACCCCCTCCCTCTTTCAGACCTGGCGCAGATCACTGCACATGGCGACGCCGCCGGCCTCGTCGATGACGTCATCGCGACGATGTACAGGAGGGAGGAGGAGGAGACGGGCGAAGGTGAGACGTTTATCGGGCTTTCCGGATGCTCGATACTGTATGATACTATGCAACGATGATCATACATGAAAATTTATTGGGTACTGTAGCGTTCGATACGGTAGGCTAGTAAATGGAGAAGATACCGTAGAATTTACTGTTGGCTGGATACGGTAGATGACAAACTACGGTAGTGTGATGGAGGAGGTACAGTAGGTATTTATTGGGTACTGTAGCGTTCGATACGGTAGGCTAGTAAATGGAGAAGATACCGTAGAATTTACTGTTGGCTGGATACGGTAGATGACAAACTACGGTAGTGTGATGGAGGAGGTACAGTAGGTATTTATTGGGTACTGTAGCGTTCGATACGGTAGGCTAGTAAATGGAGAAGATACCGTAGAATTTACTGTTGGCTGGATACGGTAGATGACAAACTACGGTAGTGTGATGGAGGAGGTACAGTAGGTATTTATTGGGTACTGTAGCGTTCGATACGGTAGGCTAGTAAATGGAGAAGATACCGTAGAATTTACTGTTGGCTGGATACGGTAGATGACAAACTACGGTAGTGTGATGGAGGAGGTACAGTAGGTATTTATTGGGTACTGTAGCGTTCGATACGGTAGGCTAGTAAATGGAGAAGATACCGTAGAATTTACTGTTGGCTGGATACGGTAGATGACAAACTACGGTAGTGTGATGGAGGAGGTACAGTAGGTATTTATTGGGTACTGTAGCGTTCGATACGGTAGGCTAGTAAATGGAGAAGATACCGTAGAATTTACTGTTGGCTGGATACGGTAGATGACAAACTACGGTAGTGTGATGGAGGAGGTACAGTAGGTATTTATTGGGTACTGTAGCGTTCGATACGGTAGGCTAGTAAATGGAGAAGATACCGTAGAATTTACTGTTGGCTGGATACGGTAGATGACAAACTACGGTAGTGTGATGGAGGAGGTACAGTAGGTATTTATTGGGTACTGTAGCGTTCGATACGGTAGGCTAGTAAATGGAGAAGATACCGTAGAATTTACTGTTGGCTGGATACGGTAGATGACAAACTACGGTAGTGTGATGGAGGAGGTACAGTAGGTATTTATTGGGTACTGTAGCGTTCGATACGGTAGGCTAGTAAATGGAGAAGATACCGTAGAATTTACTGTTGGCTGGATACGGTAGATGACAAACTACGGTAGTGTGATGGAGGAGGTACAGTAGGTATTTATTGGGTACTGTAGCGTTCGATACGGTAGGCTAGTAAATGGAGAAGATACCGTAGAATTTACTGTTGGCTGGATACGGTAGATGACAAACTACGGTAGTGTGATGGAGGAGGTACAGTAGGTATTTATTGGGTACTGTAGCGTTCGATACGGTAGGCTAGTAAATGGAGAAGATACCGTAGAATTTACTGTTGGCTGGATACGGTAGATGACAAACTACGGTAGTGTGATGGAGGAGGTACAGTAGGTATTTATTGGGTACTGTAGCGTTCGATACGGTAGGCTAGTAAATGGAGAAGATACCGTAGAATTTACTGTTGGCTGGATACGGTAGATGACAAACTACGGTAGTGTGATGGAGGAGGTACAGTAGGTATTTATTGGGTACTGTAGCGTTCGATACGGTAGGCTAGTAAATGGAGAAGATACCGTAGAATTTACTGTTGGCTGGATACGGTAGATGACAAACTACGGTAGTGTGATGGAGGAGGTACAGTAGGTATTTATTGGGTACTGTAGCGTTCGATACGGTAGGCTAGTAAATGGAGAAGATACCGTAGAATTTACTGTTGGCTGGATACGGTAGATGACAAACTACGGTAGTGTGATGGAGGAGGTACAGTAGGTATTTATTGGGTACTGTAGCGTTCGATACGGTAGGCTAGTAAATGGAGAAGATACCGTAGAATTTACTGTTGGCTGGATACGGTAGATGACAAACTACGGTAGTGTGATGGAGGAGGTACAGTAGGTATTTATTGGGTACTGTAGCGTTCGATACGGTAGGCTAGTAAATGGAGAAGATACCGTAGAATTTACTGTTGGCTGGATACGGTAGATGACAAACTACGGTAGTGTGATGGAGGAGGTACGGTATGGACACTGTAGAATGGTAAAGAACATCCAGATTTGGGGTGAAAGGAAGGTACGGTAGACTGTTTGATTATGCATGTTTGCAAATATCTGATCGCTGATTATTGTGCTGCAAATTCGAAGTTTCGTTAAATTTGAGTTCATGGGGAATCATTGTTTCTACGATAATATAAGCCTTCCAAGAGTCGCTAGATTTAATGTTCGGTAGTGTTCCGTTAGCATAAATTTTTTTAATGAATTGACGTTGGCGGCAATATCGTAGACTCATGGGAATACTGTAGATTACGGTATTCTATTAATTATCGATGTGTGATGTATGATGAGTTGACGTAGGAGGAATTATCTTATTGATAAAATGACCAGAGTACGATGGGTTACTGTATCCTAATCAATTATCGATCCATCAGGCGAAGGCGCTGTTCGCTCGCTTCTGGCCCGACCGCGACTTCCTCCCGCGGGCACTCAAGAAGGAGCAGGAGGTGAGAGAATGGTCTCTTTATTTACATTGTTAGTTGGCATGATCTCTTTCCGGCTCGAGTTGGTGAATTGAGATTTCAATGAGATATTGATAGAACGAGAGTCCACAATAAGTTAGTGAATTCCTGAAGAATTTCATAAATTTTTAAAGTAGTGAAATTGGACATGCTGGTGGATAGTGGTTTTGAAGTGGGGTCTTATGAAGGGCGAACCACTTTTTGATAGTGCGAAGTGCCTTTCCGATCAAAATATTAAAATTTTAAAAAAAGTTATTGTTTTTAAAATTGCAGGACGGTGAGCCATTCGATGCGAGGGACGAGGAGGGAGAAGTCAAGGAAGAAACGAAGAAGGAAGAAGAGGTCAAGGAGGGCAAGGAGAGTACGGTAGCCGAGTGACGACTGCCGATCGGATTACTGTACCCATATTGCTATTCGTATTTATTGATTGACCACGCAGACTGAGTTGTGAATAGTCTGTATACTGCCCCCGTTGTGATATCGCATGCATAAAGTGTAAGTATTGTGTAAAACGAAGGATAAAGTATTTTGGTGTAAGGGAGGAGATGTGTGGAGCCCGAAGTTGGAAGGAATATTGAACGGTATGTGATTGTGCTACAATTATTGCGTACACTTGATAGTAAGACACAACATTTACACTGCCAGGGCGAAAAAATATGAAAAATAAATAAAATCAGTTCTCGATTAGTCAAGTCCGTGTTTGCACACGGTCTCTTAAATTTTCTATTCTCTGGTTCCATTCACGGCTCTGTAAATTTGAATGAATTTCAGTTTTATCATCGTTTCGAATCGATTTTCTTGTTGAAAATCATTTTAACCTCGTGAAAACATGCCTAGACATGCACTGTACTTCTTGCCATCACATATCGCCCGTTCTTGTCGAAATAACTCTTGTTTTCGTGGTTTTTTATCATTGTTATCTCTAAGATCTCTGCAGCTTTCGGCATGATTACATTCAATTTCAGTCAAATTCTTGCAGTAGCCTCGTCATGAGTGCAAAGGCGGTCGAGGAACGTCGTCTCCGACTCGTTTACGGTGAGATTTTCCCTAATTGCGCTTGGATGTTGCGCGTTTCAATTTTGATGCCTCCTCACTTTACTGGTTAAAATTGTCGACTAGGCGAGATAAAGTGGCCTATTCAGCTTTCACCGGGCCTATCATAATTATCGAGATACTAGATGCTATCGACACTGTTGAATGCTGTTGAATGCACATTTGGGCGTGACTAAAGCCCATTCAGCTCGGAATGAGCTCAATTCCCCGGATCTATCCTAATTATTGATTGATCAGATGCTCTGGACAACTACAACTCGAAGAAGGCGCTGCAGGAGTCGGACAAAGTGCTGAAGAAGCACCCGAACATGCAGACCGCCAAGGTTCGTTTCAGTTGTTTTTTTTGGGAAGTCAACCCTATAGCCTATGGACTAGGCATGAGACACTAAACAGTATGAAAGTTCTAGAAATAGTTTCCGAACCTGCAAATCGTACACGGTACCGGGCTTCTTTTGGGGCTTCCTGTTCTGTAAATAGCATAAACGAGAATGATGATCTCATCTAAGTTCTCATCGATAACGTCTTCGTCCAGGTCCTTCGTGCGCTCGCGCTCATCCGTCTCGAGCGACTGACGGAGGCCGCGGCTATTCTGGAGGACGTCCAGGTGAGTCGTTGATCTTCTTTTAACGATCACTGATTATAACCTCAATTTGCCTGTTACTATTCCGCTTGTTTACTTGCTATCACTAATAGCAGTGAAGTTGTGTGAGTATAATTGAAAATAGTGAACATCGAAATGCATCCTCGTAAGCATCACGTGGGGAGTTTTGAGCGTGATTCTGGAATAGGGATCACGGAATGCCTATTGACAACCTCTGTTCCTTGCAGGCGGCGATGGAGGAGTACGACGAGGCGACGCTCCAGGCGTTCGTCCACTGCTTCAAGGTGAGATTCGGTGATAAACGAGGGGTGAGGTTATGATATCATTGAAACCCTAGCTCCCATGGTGTATTATTCTTTTAAAATGTTAGCTGAGCATGTTTCGCTTCGAGATTAGTTTTTATGTTTCTAATCGGAATCGAAATGGAACTTTCAACATATTGCCCAAATCACCATAAAAGTATTCCGACTCTGAAACGACTAAGCACCACACTCTCACTTTTTCAGCTTACCGAACATAATTCGAATGTAGTATCAAATGAATCGATAATTAACCATCGATGACGTCATTCAAATCGATTATTCAGGAGCTGAACCAGCCCGAGCGCATCTGCTCCATCTACGAGAAGGCCGTCACCAAGGGCAAGGTGAGTGTTATTGTTTTTGTTGTTATTATTATTGTTATTGTTGTTTGTATTGTTGCTGTTGCAATACATGAAAAAGTCAAATGGCAATAGGTAGGCACGTTCTTCGTCTGAACAAAACCTCAGAAACCGAGTAGCTTTAATGATTTTAGCTAATACTGTACTACCATTTTCTACTTTGACTGTTGTTGTTGTTGTTGTTATTTTTTTCATTGTTATCGTTAAGGCGGACGAGAGCCTGATGTCGCACCTGTTCATGAGCTACGCGCGCGTCTGCAACTTCAAGGTGAGCATTATGGATTATGAGTGCAACCTAGATGCGCCGGGTTAGCCCTTTTTATTGGGTGATTTGATGGAATGTTAGTGGGATTTATTCAAGTTTCAGCATCGCCAGAATTGTTCACGCATGACCAGAGTTGTTTAACTGATGTCGTAGGTGCATGAATCCGGCGGGTCAATCAGACTGTTTCGATAGATCGATTTAGCATGCTTAACTTGAATATTCTTGCCGTTTTCGCTCTTTGGAGGGGTGTTGAAAACTTTTTTATTTGGCCCAACCAGTTTGTCACGCATTGATCTGGCCCTCTACTCTGTTATATCGGCTAGGCCTGAAACCCAAGTCATCCTGCCCCAGATTTCAATTAAAGGAGGGCGAAAGTCAAAGTTTTCGTAGGTAAACTGGCAGTACATGCCGATTGGCAGCATGATAGCGAAGTGATTCCCCAAATTTTAAAGCTGTAGCTAAATTCTGAAGCGAGATACAAGTGTTTAAAGTT
This sequence comes from Pristionchus arcanus, assembly GCA_900490705.1. Taxonomy (NCBI): domain Eukaryota; kingdom Metazoa; phylum Nematoda; class Chromadorea; order Rhabditida; family Neodiplogasteridae; genus Pristionchus; species Pristionchus arcanus. The sequence goes on along the minus strand of LS488950.1, from coordinate 8,916 downwards.
TCTACAGGGCTCAGGGAAAATCAAGATGCGCGGTGCAAAAGGTAGATCAACATGCAAATTGAGAGAGGGAAGAGGATGGGAATCGCTTCCCCTCCCCATTTTGCTCCTCGCATCTTGATTTTCCCTGA
>LS488949.1:100121-160396 GCA_900490705.1 Pristionchus arcanus | reverse complement strand
TAAAAAAAATTTTCATAGCACCATGAACAAATTTGATACTTTTTTTGCATTCGCATTTGTATAAAAATTGCAAAGCAAACAAACGTTTATGGACAATGCTTTGATCTTATAAAAATGATGTTCATCGCTAACAAAAAGTACACCAATTTTCCGACGGCCGAATTACATCTCAACTTTTTTCGCATTCGTATATAAGACAAAATATACATCTTTAGTCTGGAGCTAACATATGTTGAATAGAAATAGTAAATATTAGGGTTGCAAGTTCAATACCAATAGTATTGCATGCCCTTCCCTCTCTGACCCCGCCCCTGCAATACTCTCGCAAGGGAGAGGGAGAAATGGGAAGAGGGTGCAATACTCTCGCACTTTTGCAATACTATTGCAAAACTGCAATAGTCCCGCACCCTCTTCCCTTCTTGTCCTCATCTAGAATGGTTGAGGAGGGGAGATGGGAAGGGGATGCAATACTATTGCAAGAGTGCGAGAGTATTGCACCCTCTTCCCATCTCTCCCTCTCCTTGCGAGAGTATTGCAGGGGCGGAGTCAGGGAGGGAAGGGCATGCAATACTATTGATCTCGGTATTGAATCGACAACCCTAGTACCTGCTCCCAATTTTTTCTTCCCTGATCTCTCATAAAAACCAACTCCATGCAATCGTGTTTCACGAAGCTACCAAGACCCCACCCACTTCGTCGTTCGCTAATTCTTGCGACGGTTGTGGTGAAAAAAAATTATTGTACGTTTGCGCATTCTCGTATCACCATTACTTCAATACCCGAAAATCCTCGCTCCGCCAATTTCAAAGTCGATTTCTTTCTCAAGTTGAGATTCTCAACCAAACCTCAAGCAAATAAGATTTATCAATCATTCAAAAACAATTCGAATTGATCTTTAAAAAATTCCCACTTGCTCATTCGCGCTTCACCACATCCATAACCTTCCCTATTCTACCTGCCACCAATTCCGTATCTCTATCCTCTCAAAAATCAATTCCCCGCCTCATGAAATTGTCCTGATTGTTGGCAGCCATATTTTCCCTTCTCGGCTCTCTTTCCTCCTCATTCCCTTCTTTCTATTCCTCACTATTATCATGAAATCGTGTTTCACGAAGCTATCATTACCCCATTCGCTACGTCGTACAATAATTCAAGTGTCTCGTGTTGAAAAATAATTGTTCGCTTGCGCATTCTTGTTTCACCCTTGCTTCAATATCCCCAAATTCACGCACCATCAATTTCATAGCCATCGACTTTCGCAACCAACCTCACGAAACTGAGCTTCATCAATCTCTCCATAGCCCCTCGAAATTTCGCAAATGCTCTATCGTGTTTCACCTCATCCTTAACATTCCACATTCTACATACCATCAATTTCTCTTCCCCCTCTGAACCAAATCAACCATACCTCATGAAATTATCCTGATTGTCACTGGCCATCTTATCCCGTCTCGCCTCTCTCTCCTCCTCATCCCCTTCCTCCTCTTCCTGTTCCTCCTCACTCTCCTCTCTCCCTTCTCCCTCTTCCTCATCCTCGCCTCTCTTCTTCTTCTTCTCCTTCTCAAACAGCGGAGGGGTTCGAAGCGCGAACGTCTCGAGGTGCTCGCGCCATGTACTGGAATTGCAATGAATTGTGGATTGAACTGTAAAAGAACGATGTGATTTTGTAGGATCAGTTGTCCTTGATACCATACCAACAATAACTGTCGTACCTTCTACTGTACACCGTACCTCATGTTAGAAGACGATTCGATTGAGAAACAGTACCCCGCCGCCTTTTACCATATTATCCACGAAAGCTACCGTACTTTCTACCGTACCCAACTATACCAGTACTCATTGATGGGCATTGCACACCATGGTAGCTGGAAAATCAATGCCTGCCGTACCTGTATACCGTATCATGCCTGAAGATGAATCGATGGAGGAACAATTCGACGAGCGGCGCCAACTCGTACGTGTGCTCCGAGACGTCCTCGATACCGCGCTGAGATTTATAAATTTAATAATATTTTGCAAAGAATTGAATTTCAAGAACCATTGTATTCTACGACAACGCCGCGAACTTGTGCTCACTTGGAATCTCGAAAAAACGGGTGACTAGATTCAAATTTTCGTCCACTTTTTGCCCCTCCCCTCCTCACTTTCTCATCTTCCTCCTCCACTCACCTCCTCAATTGTCAGTCGATGCACGCTGTCATTTCATTTTAACTTATTTAATTGATCTTTGCGAAAGATATGGACAAATACGAAAGAAAGATACGAAAGATATTGTCACTTCACTTGCAGGCACAATCTTGTGCCCACTCAATATCACGAAGTTTGCTGGTGGTGTAATTCGAATTTCGCATCAGTTTCACGCTCACCGATGCCAAATCGACCAAGTCAAAGAGATATTTTAATTTATATTTAAATCTAACAGAGTACGCGACTAATGACCTTTATAATAAACCTTGTGCACACTCGGAATCTCCAAATCTGCGGGTGGATTGGGACCCCTTTTCTGATTTTCTTCAGTCACATTTTCTCCCCTCACCTCCTCAATAGCGGCCATCATGAGTCGATGGACGGGCACACGCAGCTGACCCATCAGATACGAGTACGGGAACTGGGCTGGACCTGAATGAAGACTGCGACTGCTGAATGAACCAGACCATATCATTGAAAAATACCACTTGGCAATGAAAATGTATGGGAATCTCAGTAAAATGGCGAAAACATACTAATATTACACACAAGAACAATTCCTTGCTCCTTGCATTCTGGACTTTAATTATTATATAATTAATTATTAAATAATCTCACCATCCGTCCACTTCGCAATGACAACTCTCGTGAACGCGAGCAGTGCGTCCACGTGGCCTGCAATAATAATTGATTAATCGATAATGAGACAAATGAGAAAGGCGGAACTGCAATAACTCGGTAGCTCTCTTAAGCACTGATTTAACACTGATTTAGCGTTTCAAGAATGTCGCTTATTGGCCCTATAATCATCCCGTCAGTCTCTTCACCGTATTGACTTGCACGAAAAAATTTATATCCCATTGTGCGCTGCACCCCTCCCCCTACCCAACCATAACCCCTCTCCCCACCTTCTCTCTGCTGCTCTAACTGGATAGGACTTCTATGCGATTCAGGTTTTTTTCGGGGAGAATCAAAACCCGACCCTCCTGTGTTTCACGATTAGGGCATATTGGCTGCTTCGCATACCGCGCTAATGCCGTATTGATGCGAAATTCTAAAAACTTCCTCACCTTGTCTCAGCTGTTCTCCCTGCATCGGGCTCTCGGCCGCTCTTCTCACTATTCCGAACGCGGCCCTTAGCGTATTGTACGCTTCTTGTCGCGCCTCCGCCCCCGTCTCGTTGTCCTGAGATGATTCATTCACTATTATTTAATTAATATTATTGAGTTACACTTGTTGTGAACGGTCGATCAAAACCCGCTGGTAACATGTCCTGAGATTGACTAATTAGCAATTAACAATAAATTACTATTGTTTAAAAGTAATTATCAATAATATTAATTTAGACAGAATTTCACCGCAAAATCAACCCCACTCGCAAATATTTCATTTCATAATACCCATGAAACATCGATGGGCACAGTGAGTTGACAGACATACGGTCAAATCGTTTCAACCGCAACCCATACTTTTCTCACAGTCAGTTCCAGTTCAAAGAACAAAGACCACCCACCATGCCCATGACGATCTCCCACAGTCTTACAAAACGGCACGACCCAAAGATCAAATGTTGAAGATCAAAGATCAATTCTCACCATGCCCATGATGATCTCCCACAGTCGCAGCAGACTTCTCAGCAGCACGACCGGCGTCGTCACGTGCATCAACGCCTTCAGCATCGCTGATAGCTATAAAGCGTTTATATTAAACATAAAATGTATTTATTTAGTTAATTAAATTCGGTTTTATTAATGCCTTTCGTGCAGCAGTCCGATCACTTATCATCGCACTAACGTATGTTGTAGTTATGCAGGAACATCAATTTCTCAGGAAGAATTCATTGTCAGGGATTGGATGTGAAACACAATAGATATTTTTCATGGGTGCGGGGAGAACGAATATCAAGTCCAAAGAGACTGTAATCCGTTTGCAGACATACCAGAGCACCAACCCACCTTGTTTCTAATTGCAACCGGAATCCCCCCCCCTCTCCTCTAACGAGCACATATCCCAATAACACGCAACACAAGGACTTCCTCATGCTACCGTACCCAAGCTTCAAATTCTGTTGCAACCACAATGCAATCATACCATCTTAAACAAGTTTATTTTCATTATCATAATTTAACCGCATTTCTCGATACCGCATTACTAAGCTAAAACTCGCGCACATAGGAAGGCTCACTGTGACCGCTACTCACCTACTCAAAATATAGCGGTAAAACAACAATTTCCTACGGTACTCCTCGAACTACCGTAACCCCGCCTACAGTACCCCCTCAACCTCAATCCCCTCCCCCTACCGTACCCTCTCCAAGTAGCTCTTCTGGGGCGGATCGGGCGCGGAGAAGTCCGTGGCGACCGTAGAAGCGAGAGACGATCGACGACGAAGGGAGGCCTGATAATTGAAGAATATTTACAATTCGATTATTATTCGGAATACGTTTACGCGCGCCACAATCACTGCAACACACCCGGACACTTTCGTTATCTATTCACCGTGAAACCTAATACTAACATGAGAATTACAGAATTTAAAAAAAAATGCTTACCCCTTCATCCTCCTCGCTATGTTATGTTATCAACATGTTTCAAGCTACCAGACCCGTTCGAATACGTTCTTTTCAGCATTTATAATTATAAAGCGAAAATAAATCAACTCACCCCTCCCTCATCATCCTCCTCCTCGCTGCTCGCCACACTTCCGCCTGAATTGAAATCAATGTTTCCAGTTGGCAGGTGCATTGAGGCAACATAAATCTTATTACCCACGAAATATTCTTTATAGACAATTTCCCATACCTATTCTCTCAGAAATAACCAACTATTAAGATCAAAACTAAAGCAGCAATAACATTTATTCCCTCGTGATTTCAGTTTCGAGTAGTTACTAAACAACCAACTTCCAGGCACATTCAGTCGTCATTCCCTCGTGATTCAAGTATCAAATAATTACTAAACAACCAACCCCCTCCAGGCGCAGTAAATCTCTTGATCAGGTCGGTCATCGCTGCCGCAGTGGGGGCGCGCGGCGGACGAGAGCACGCGGCCAGTACCGTCTCTGTGTGCTGGAGGGTCACCTGGAGAGAGAACGATTAACGTTAGTTGAAATATACACAAGGAGCCCCAACTGCATTGTCCTTCTAGGACTTTTTCAACATATCAGGAAATGGTGAAACCATTACCAGCCTAGCCAATTAAACCGAAGTATCATTAATCTTCGCGGATATATTTAGCCGTTTATTAAGGATCTCTCAGGGTGCTACACCACGCACTACCGTACCACATCCTACTGCCATTGTTCGACTCTCTCCATTTATAATTCCAGTTCTCACATACCGTATTTTTCCTCTCCAATAACTACCGTACCACACCCTACAGTCCCCTACCCCCTACCGTAGCTTGGCCAGCCTAATCTGCAATTGTTCCTTATCACTTTACTATAGTCAATCTTGCCCTACCGTAACCTCCCCAGCCTACCGTACCCCACCCTACCTTTGCCAGCCTAATCTGCAGTTGTTCCTTGTCTCTCTCGATGGACGAACACTTGCCGATGCGCGGCAGCAGTGACTGCTCCAGCCAGTGCATCGATGCGAAGAAGAAGATCGAGTAGGGAGAGGCACTGATGAGATAGGTTCATTATTGATTTATTTATTGGTGATTAGCTACCATTTTTTCAGATTTTTGCTACCCATCAATTGGCTATGTGAACGTACATTCAGCTATACCATAATGATAAAACTCCAATCATGCGGGAAATTCAATTCGAAGCCACTGTAATCTTTCAAATTGAATTTGCTGCGATTGTAATTTCGGTGAAATAGTAAATTATTTGTATCACAACAATCGTAACCACACATTGCTAAAACCGCACAAGCCTAGCTATGCCAACAATACAAAACGCCAATCTTCCAGGACTTCAAATCACCCATTCTAACTAGATACCCACCTCGGCGTCTCCTCGTCCTCCGAGTCCGGGTCTGCAGCAGGTGCTGTAGCTGCACCAGTCGACGCAACCGATGCCGACCGACCGGAGCGAGTGCTGCGATTGTCGGCTGTGGCTGCCGTGGAGGAAGAGGTCGGGATTTCCTGAATCATGTTGATGTAATCGGTACTCTTTATGCCTGACGAAAGATATAGGATCGATGCAGCCCCGATCCGACTGATTGGCATTTAGAGTGATAGAAAATATTGAGTTCAACGGTTGACCAAGCTGATATTGCCGATAACTTATCTAATCAGATTTTAGCGAATTGCTGCTACCACGATCTTCCTTTATAAAAATCTTTTTTTTTATTTAAAACCACTTCTCGATAACTAATTACCGTACCATCATCAACACGGCGAGTACGGTAGCCGACTCGTACAGTGACAGTATGTCCTCGCCCGTCAGCGTCTCTGCAATGCTCAAATTATTTTCTGAATTCCCCCCTTTGAAACTTCATTTTCCCAAAACCAGGCGGATTCGCGTTTCAGCCCCACTCAAAGCGCGCTAGTCTCTCCCCTTTTCAATGGCAGGTTGATTCCTACTAGAATCCCAAAACTTCACTCCGTTCACACAATTTATTTCCTCATAATACCTCATACAACAATAAAACCGATATAAATAACTAAGATTGATCTTTGATCTCTACAGATACTCTTCCACTCCCTTCACCAGACTCCTCAACCCGACCATCCATCGGATGCACGTACTCAATTCCTCGTCGCCGTCGTCGATCGAGTTCAGATACGCATCGACGACCTCGTGCACGTGCGACAGCGCCTGAGGGATAATTAGTTTTAATTATTTATTTATTTTATTCAATAATTCATTGGAACAATTTCTTTTCATGGTTCGCTCAGGTTTCAGCTACACTTAGAAAGCTCTTCTATGACATGCCAACTAATTCTGTTGCGATTGTAAACGAAACAAATCGTTTTCTCTGAACACCGATTGATCCAAATTGTGTCAGGCTAGCCGCCGTTTCACCTACACTACAAGCTTCAAGCTTGGTCTCTCAAAGCAGTGCGAATGCCTCGTCTGTTGGAAGAAAACAATAATTCTCAATTTCACAGCCCACTTCCTCGCCCTCAGACAATAAGAGATATTATAGAAAAGCGAAAAAGTCTCCCTCTATCTCCCCTCTACCCCCCCCCCCCCTCGAAGCATTCCTCCAGCTGCACGCGACACTCCGCGATCAGCCGAGACGAGATCGGCTCGTGGCCCAACTGGAAATGATTAATCGATAATGTCTCAAGCGATACCGAATCAGGGTATTCCGCCATTAATTCCGAAATTTATGTTTTTGCCTCACAAATGCTGTGCAGATCGAACGTAATGTAATCCAACACAGTTACGAGGAATCGGCGAAACCCTAACTCCCTGGGTTAAAAAAAATAATAAAAAGTAATCAAACGATAATCAAAGTGATACAATCTATATCTAACCAGGCCACCGTATACCGCCTTTAAACTTAAAATTGGTGTGTTTTGTACTATCAACGTTGTACCGATTGAGATTTATGTAATCACTGATGGGAAATCGGCGAAACCCAAACTAAATGTGTAAAAGAGAAACCTCTGATATAACAATTTCTGTGGTTGTACCCAATGAAAATTGAAATCATGCTATCCACAGCATATGCCTAACAAAACTATCGTAGAACACCTTCAAGTTAGATTGTTAGATTGTTTTGCTTCGAAGGAGAACGTCCTACCATCGACTATTACAACATCCAACCTCTAAAGTGAGACCACTACAACCCTAACTCGCTGGGCCTAAATCTTCGCATCTACGGGTTCTGTGATCCTAACCATAGTTCCAATCCCAAATCCACATCATCGATACAATCACCGTATTCCCCTCCCTATTCCTCCACTAACCGAGTACTTGAGATAGTGCAGCGCCTGCCGGATCCGCTCCACGGGGCTCAGCTTGTTCTTGCGCGGCCGCTTCTTCACGGGAGAACGAGTGCTGCTGAATTTAATAAATAATATTAAATTATTGAAAATTTGAATTTGAATGAGACAAGTGGAGAATGCGTAATGGATGCTAATTGTTTGATAGATTGACACATTGAAGACGATCAAATCACCCAGCGCCATCTTTAGTATATCACACCAGTGAAACTCAAATCAAAATTGTTGAATACAAATAGGGATCAATAGCTATTTCAGATTTTTTTTACATGTCGCGGCCACAACAAATCAAGCAAGCTACAAGCTCTATACATGGAATCCCCGAAACATGAAACGTACATTTTGACATTTTTTTGACATTGTGACATTGGAACGTACAAGGTACATTAATTTTGCTAGTACGAACATGGTATTTTAAAAAAAGAATAAATAACCTCGACGTGAAGGTGAGGGCGGGCAGGACGGAGGGCAGCTCGTACAGGCCTGAGATAGATTGCTGATTATTTAGTTTATGACTCGATATCGCGAAAGAATCAACTCCACCCAGTCTACACGCCTATGTCACACGACCGAAACTCTGTATCCCCAAGTGCTCTAACATTATTTGTTGGAAGCAACCTGCGCGAGATATATTATGAAAATTGATAGTGTTCAAGCAGCACCGACAAGACCAAAATCATCGACGTCTTTGCACAAGCTATAATGTCACTGACGTGAAACGCAACTCTACCGTTCACATTTCTAATTTACTGGAACAAAACACAGCAAATCATCTGCCAACATTTGCGCGCTTCCTCTCCCTACTCTTTCCAACCCGGCGCTCCTAGCTCGCACCCCCTCACCATCTCTGATGATCTCCATCAGTTCATCTATTCTCCACGACGCGCCCGCCTCCAGATACGGTTCGAGGATCTCGTCGTCCACCGACTTCTCCTTGAGGATCGTCAAAATCTGAAAATATTAGAAAATGTTATTTTAGAGAGCACCACGGACCTCAAATTAAAATTTTTTATAGATGAATCGACCTTAATGAAATCTTGAAACAGGTTATTGCCATTTTTGTATCACTGAGGTCAAATTTAGACGTTTTTGTTGCGACTACGATGATCTCCGACTTCTATTAAAGCTAGCTAGCTCTATTCGTATACTCGCCGATTTTTCAAAGGCCGGAGATTCGATGTTTTCAGGCTAATTGAAGTATAGACGAATTCGAATTCTAGCAATGGACCAGCGATTGGCGGAGCAAATAATACTATCAATTCAGAAAAAAATGAGGCCTTGGTTTACCCCTCCAAACCCCCGAACAATTATTTTCCTTCCCATTTCGTAATGCTCTTTTGACGATCAGAGAACAGAGATAGCATGGAAAAATGAGAGGGTCGGCCCTCTCACCCCCCCCCCTCTCATCATCTCCTCCTCACCTGGATGGAGTACTCCTCGAGCATGTTCGACGGCAGCAGCGACCCGATGCACATCACCGTACCGAGCAGCGACGTTTGCTGCAAAGGAGGGAATGTTGAGCGACTGTGAATTATAGTGAATAGGAAGAGCCAAATATCGCGTGATTAAGTGACGACTGGAAGTTACTCGCTGATTCTGTCTTGTATCAAGTCAAACCAGGCAAATCAAGGCTGCCAATACACTGTATACCGAACAGATTCCTCTGTTGTCAGTGAAGCGAGCGGTTTTATAGAAGTTTGAAAAAAAAATTCGATGGATCATCGTCTTATTGTTATAAAAACTTTTACTCTGAAACCGGTGAAACCGGGCACACATGTCAAGGACGCAACTTTTGAGTTTCCACGTCAACCCTTAACCCCAAGAGCCAGTGAGCTTCCAATGATTCAATTATGCGCAGTATTAATGCAATAAAACTGACTCTGAAGCTGGCGAACATCTTCTTGAATATCTTGGACATGAGCTTGTCCACCACCTTCCGCTCCGAATCGTGAGAAGGCTTCCTGCAAGGAATTTCAGTTAGATTCATCGAATACGGTATAAGCCTAGGGCTGGAAGTAAATACGAGATGAATTTCAATGATGATATTGACCACAGCATTTCTGGCTATATATTTTTGGATACCGTACCACCACTCGTAGAGATTACGATAGCCCACTCCCTCCTTCCTTTCAACTCCTTCGCACTACCGTACTCACAATCAGGCGCACACCGACTGTTACGGTAGCCAAATCAATCAATAAACTCACTTCAATTCCTTCGCAATACTCGCCCACAGGACGACGGCGCACTCGAGCAGCACCTTGTCGCGGCGGAACACGAACGCCTCCTCGTCTGCAAATACTTCATTAAATATTACTGACCTAGTTTCACTCAATTTTCAAAAACAGATCCAATAATAATGAGGGATGCACAGACGATGTAGAAAAAAAACTAATAATTATCCGACTATCTTCTATTTGCGCGGGTAGTTGCTCTTTCGTTCTGGCTAATGTCAATTGTCCACCGGAATGGTCATGGCACTCACATTCGCAATGTATTTATATTTGTGTGTATGCACGCAAGTTGGCGTGCTCATGTTTCACCCACAATACTAAAGTCCGACCAATAAAATCAGTAATCGAGCGTGCTTTTCGAAGACAAAAAATCTAATGCATCTAATAGAGATTTTTCAAAGCAATTGAATCATACGCATAGCAATAGTAATTATAAAATATCTCCGCTCACCCAATGGCGGAATGGCCATTGCACTGGCATCCGCAATGCTCGTGTTGCTCATGATACTCGCTCTCAAGTTCATGTTTCACCCACATTGCTAATGTCTGATCAAGCCCAGTTCACTAATTGATTAATGCTCCGCGTTAATGATTCAACACAACTATTGAACGGTTCAATTTCAACAATCTTATCAACATTGGCACTTATTGTAACAAATAGTGCCTATATTTTAGTGTATTTTTACACTCACCAACACTGGTGAGCTTCGATGTCCTAGTTTCCCGGTGATCCGCAAAAGGCAGGGCCTCGAGATCCGCAGTAGGCAAAATAAAAACTACGCAGACCCGCAAACGGCGCGGAGCGCCGATTTTTTTTAAACGAAACCCACTCCGCCGATCCGCAACCCAAAAAGCTAGGACATTAGTAGCTCAGCAGTGCTCACCAAGCGATGGAATGGCCATTGCACTCGCATCCGCAATGCTCGTGTTGCTCACGATACTCGTGTCGAAGCTGGTCGTCATGTCGCCCTCCACCGAGGCGAGATCAGGGCCCCTAGGAATAATATTAATTCAAAAAAAAAAAATTAATAAATTTACAATAAAAAATAGTTAGTCTATTTCATATTGCTTTGGATACAAGGAGCAGATCATGCCCAGCAGGAAGGAAGGAAGCTAAATCATAGCAAAATTTGCACCGCGTGATCTCACGTTTCGCTCGGCTATCATCAACATGTATTCAAAAAATAAACGATACCACGTGGTGGCGATGTTCTCAAAAAAAAAACTCCCTCTAACCATGAACAGTCGCGTTTCACCGAATCCACTAATCACCGAAACAATTGATCATCAATATTAATATAATTAATGAAATTAATGGCTATAATTAATGAAAATAAAACTCACTCGGGCACTCCCTTCCTCCAGTTCTTGTAGACAACGATGCACAGGTTCTTGAGATGCGCGACTGCAATCGATAGTTACCGTAATGCCAATCTTGCTACCCGAATACGGTAACTTATATGGCAAGCCGTTTTACTGGCATAAACTACTGGTAAGTTCATGTTTCACGCGTATTTCGAAAGTTAGACCAACAGAAATTCCGCTGTGGAACGCACAATTCGAGCGATCAAGTTCAACAATCACCAGTTACTTTCTCGATCATGCGAAATTGCCTGACTGCATTAATTTGCGTGTTTGAATTCCACGAAAAGTTCCCACTATTGATCACCGTAATTACTGCCAAATCCAAGCTACCGTACCCCACCGTACTCACCAGCGTCCTCGAGTGTCACCAGATTGAGGGGGACGACCAGTCGATGGAAGGACAGGGCCGCGTTCCTACCGTACCCAACTAGCTTGGCGATCCGAGCGTTCTTCTCGTCCGCTGTGGCATTCTTGGGCAGGAATGACTGTAATGTAGAGACTATTTTGAGTATTAGAGTCGAAAGGACTCGTATTGCTTTCAATGAGCACAACACAAACTTGAGAATTCTATGAAAAATGCAAAGGGGAGATGGATTATCTATCTCTCTCATTTTGCTATGCTCTCTCGTAGAGTTTCGAAAACGAGCGAGTACTCGTCGAAAAATTGAAACGAGTACTCGTTTTCCGAGCCATTCGAGTACTCGTCTTGCTCGCCGAGTGGTCGTCGAATAGAAAGCGAGTACTCGTCACTCGCGAGCACGTGCGTTTCGCGAGTACTCGCCTCATTCCTCTTAATATTACTTTGCTCGGGCGGTGGGACCACGGTTGTACAAGTGAAACATATCCGCCAACTCAACTTTTAAATCAGAATAAATCTCTCCCCAATCATTTCTCATTTCACCGACCGCGCGAGTACTCGCAACGAGCATAGAATGATGCTCGTCGAGAACGAGTACTCGTTTCCTTTCTCTAAACGAGTACTCGTTTTCGCGCAATCGCTCGTTTTCGAAACTCTACTCTCTCGTTTCTCTGACTGACTAGATATATCGCAACATGAAATAATGTAGACTGAAATAACGACTGCAATGAGGGACGCAATGACTGTTGTTTACTAATTGTAAGAGCTTGGGGAACCCTATTCATTATTTCGTGAAGTATTACACACACTTGTGAATGCTATGAAACCAATATTCAGCGGGACTCAAAAGTGACAGGGAACGACAATTTCAGTGCTTTTACTATGGTACCTGCCCCTCACTTACCGCAATCACCAGCTCGACGAGCTTCTTCCGTATCGCATCGCTCGATTCGCACTCCAGTCGCGCCATGATATCGTCCATCGGCACCACTTTGTAGTACTGTAAACGTATAAATCATGATAAAAAAAGATAATGATGAAATCGAACGACACCAAAAATCGATAATTGCTACCGTACCCTGATGTGGCGATGGCATCGCAGCTTCAGGAGCAGATCAACGGCGGCCAGGCGCACCTGTGAGAAGACATTCTTGATTTTGAATCAATGAATCAAATGAACTTCAAAACCAGCACGAATCCAACTACAGGATCGATTTACTAGCCATTTCCTAGTGCACCTAATCTAGATCATTCATGGGAGATTATTCGGCCTCGATTTCACTAGCATCAATTCCACAAACGCACTAAATGTTAGAAACAAAAAATCCCAGGCAGATTCTGGATATTCCACCTGCTCATTACTCTCTAGTTTCAGGAAAACCCAATGTATTGTCGGCAGCGTCACTAATCGTAATCTTCTTGTTGCACCAAATCTACATCATTCCTCGGGATCGGTCAAATATATTTAAATTCCACGTCAAGTCGTAGTATCGTGATAAATCTAACAATAAGCTCCGCCCACCTTCTCACTCCTATCCTCGATCAGCCGAGGCACCATCGCCTTCAGCCCGATGTCCGTCGCGTTGATCGCCTCGGAGACGGACAGCAACTCGGCGAAACCCTTGAATTAATCATATTGTGGATAGTTAAGATTGTCAATGAATAACCATTGTCGTATGGCCAATCTTTCCTTTGTAGTTCACCTGATACTTCAGTCTGCCTGGTGAGCGAATTTGCGAAAAATTATTTTTGTTTTCAGACAATTAACAAAACAACAATACCGCTTCACAAATCTCACCTTTACGTTCTACCCAAAACAACCTGTCAGGCGAGTGGATTATCAAAATAGAGATTTTTTTTCAAATCACCGACTTTTACGTGATGCAAAGTTATCGCCTCGTCCACCTCTCTTATGCATTGCGCTCAAAACATCAACCTGCCAGGCTAGTCCATTGGACAAAAACTCAGATATTTTCCAAATTTTTAATTAAAATAATTTCATTAATGAATTAAACTCACTTCGAGCACGGCAGCACGCACGGGCGGGACCGAGTCCTTCGAGTTCACGTCGACGATCTACAAGGAAATGATTTTTTGTAACGCTACAATCGCCGTCCTTTTACCACCAGGTACTACTTTTCAAGTTTGTAACTATTCCGCATAGCTCAAAAGCTACAGGACTATGTATATTATTCATACAATTTCACCGATTGCAAACTGACCTGGCTCAGCAACTTCTTGATCCAGATGACGTTGATGTTCGGGTAGTAGTGAGCGAGCGCACGGAGAATCTAGACGTAATACGGTAATCAATGGGATAATCTTCACTCGCCGCTTGTTTTCAAGTATTAGGCAGATGTCGTCGATATTCTCTAATAGAAAAGAATCAATCCTCTTTCAGGCTCCAGATTATGGTTTCAATCATAGTTCACCTAGGCTAAACAAATTGTCTACGTTAATGGTAATCCTCTTTCTAGCACCATAGCGAAATTTATAGTAATTCAGGACATTTTCGTCGACATTTTTCTACTATTGGCGAGAGAGCATGTAATACCAAGAGAGACAACCGTACTCTTTTGCTGTACTCCTATCGAATTTAGACGATTTTCTTCGATATTTTGTACTATAGGCGAGACAGTGCGTTGATTTGAGAAAGTCCTCTTGCTGGCTTCCAGATTAAGGTTTCAATCCTAGTTCATCACTGACCCTCTTGCTGGCCTCCTTGCGTATCTCCACGCACTCGTCCACCAGCATGTCCATGAAGTGGTTCAGCTGCACGTCCAGGTTGTTGTTGCTGTTCTGCAATTGCTGTTTATTTATTAAATTTAAAAACAACAACAAAACACTAAAATGGAATTGCCTGATGGCGTCACGCCACGTACATCATTCAAACCTTACGGGCCGAGCAGCAATACGATTTTTTGAAAATGATTATTTTTAAATAATAATAAATAAATAATTCTCGCCTGGGAGCCCTTCTCGATGACGGGGAAGATGCGCACGAGGAGCATGCTGGCGGCGTAGCGGACCTGGTCGTGCGGCGCCTGCAAAGGAAACGCACTCCTCCTTTTTTTCAGACCAACTCAACAAAAATAACAGGGATATTTGAGTTTCGCTCCACTTCCATGCCGCAAGAGTCTAATATCTTTCATTTTAAGATTGAATTGAAACACAACGCGTTTCCCTCTAATTTTCAGGGAAATTCAAGTTTCACGTAGGTTACATGTTACAAAACCTGATAGTTCCGGGACTATTTCCAGAACAAAATTAATTTCACTATAACTTTAAACTAATATTATTCCTGACCCTGTGAGATATCTCCACAACAGGATTTCGCAAAACATAAATGATTCAAGAGCGTAATGTAATCAATTAATTAACATTTCAAATGAATAAAATTACAGCGCACCCTTAGATATCTCCACAGCACCGGCTCGACCGCCCGATAGATCAGCGTGTCGTTCTTGCTCTTGTCTTGCAGTTCAGAGGATAGAGTGAGGAACATCTGAAGAATTTATTTATTTATTTTTATTTCCGCTCGGCTATCGTCATCACATCAAAGGTATTGGATTAGAGTCGTTTAGTATAGATTGTGAAACATGAATAAAGTTGTAAAAAATAAACGATTAAGAAAAAAAGCGAATGAACTACGTGAGGAACATCTAATACGAATGTTTTGCTTTTTTGCATTTCCAGCATTCGATGAATCAAGTAGGAAGTCTTATTAAGTAGGAAGTCTTATTGCATTTGTTATGAAACATGAATGAACCATAATGGAAAAAGTACAGATTACAATCTACCCTGATTTTTTTCCGATCGTCACACTACACTATCATCGCTATTGGATTAGAAGTCGTTTTGAATACATTGTGAAACACAATTAAACTTGGAAAAAAGTTCTGGAAGCGAATAGAACTGATCTTGATTTTTTTAAAAAGCCAACGGTCACTGAATCATAACTACAGGATTCGTTGTCAAATTACATTTGTCATGAAACATGAATGAGCCACAATCTAATTATGAAAATAAAGATTAAACATTATTTAAACAACTCACGCAAAGGAATTTTTCGCCGACCTTGCCCGGCACCAGCATCGCTGCGTCCGCGATTTCAGTCCACGCATTTGTTGCCTCAAATTATTGTATTAATTAAATAATAGCTCAATATGGTGCTTACTTCATGTCTACCGCAGTTCTTAAGTATCCTGATGCCGCACCTAGTCAACAAATCGCCCAAACGTTCCAGCAACACTGTTCAATCGTATCTGCCTACATTTACTTCCTAGTTCATCGTTCACTCAGCAGCAGCTCTTCCGTACTACCGTATCCCCATACCGTACTACATACCGTATCTACCAATACCAATTACCGTACCCCTCTACCGTACCTGATCCGTCAATGGTCCGGTACTTCCATCCCACTCGCCCTCATCCTTGTCCCTCCTGACGGCAGTCTTGTACACGTGCAGCAACAATTCACCCATGTGCTTGCAGTCTTGCCTGCAACAATAAAAATAAATAAAAACAGCAACACAAATTGTACAAAGTGGATACAAATATGGATCGCAACAGCTACCATGTCTAAGTGGCCAGAAATCAAATTTAATTTTAAAAAAATATATCGATAATCTCACGGATTGATATCATCCTTGAGTGCTCTCTTCTTCAGCAGTCGCACGGCGGGTTCGATGCCAATCTTCTCGAATATGCACAGATTCGCCAGTTTTTGACCTGCAATTTAATGTCTGAATTATCTAAAAAGGAAAGCTCAGCAACTTTCTGTTTCACCTTCTCTACTAGAATAGTCGAATTCAGTGAGAGGTAATGGAATCGATCTTACCAATTTATAAAATATACGTTTATGCTCAAAAATTTAAAATGAAGGAAACGAAGACCTAGCACCTTTACGTTTCACCTCTACTACTAGAGGAATTGAAACTCATGAGTGCTAATATCTGACCAATATCTTGTAGAAAAAATGACATTTACAGACCCAACTTCGAGAAAAAGAATACCCAGAAACTTCCTGCTTCAACTCCCGTACTAGATCAAGTAAGAGTCAAGAGCCCCAATGTTCTCTCAATTCTCCAGTAATAAATTCAAAATACCTTCCGGGGACGCGATAATCGCCGTCGTCCACAGCACGCGACGAAGGTGGTTGATCGTCGCCTGTGAGAGGGATTCTGTTACCGTAATCTGATGACACTACCGTAATCGATGAATGGACAAGTTGGGAGATGTTTCAGCGTTCTGATTCATCGTTAGCGTTAGCTCTACTAATAATAAGACGCTAGATGAAGTAACACTGATGGGGTCTAACTACGAGAACCTCCTCTGCACAAAAATTCTTTATGAGCTTGACGTTTCAAGGTTATTACAAAACTATGGAATACTTTGGTGAACCAATTATCGGTCGGTTAGCGCACAAAAAAATAATAAATTAACCTCAGCAAAGAGCTTCTCCGGTTCAGCCACCAGCCTCTTCATGAGCGCTTTCTGCAAGAAAAGTATCATAAAATTATAATAATAACAATAATAAAAATTGTTACTCCACTTAATAACTGATAACATGGGATATGACCAGCTAAAATGTAAGGTATACTCCACGTCAAGCGATTATACAATCGTTCGACAATGGTAGCAGGAAGCCATCGGTAAGGCGGTTGGTAGTACTAACAATAAAATAACGGAAATAAATTAAAAACAAAAAAATACCGATGGATTGTCGCTCTCGCACACTTTCTGGAGCATTTCAACGATGCTCGACTTCTCTTCCTTATCCGCCTTTTCTGCCTGCAACTAATAGAAAATCAATAAATTGGTAAAAATACGAAAACCAATATTACACTGCCCATCATTTTGAAGATTCATCAATATCATAAAGTATACGAAAGTTTTGCGAGAACGATTCTGAGGTCAGATTAATAACTGATAAAATCAAGATATACGAAAAGGATAACTACACTGTCCAGTCACATCCTAGTTTCTCCATCGACCCAAAGCAAGACAAGTTACAAGCAAATTAATTCCTCGGCAGTAGGCATAGTCAAATATAATATCAATCTTACCTTGATCTTTCCAATGGGGATATCATTTATCTCCTCATCCTCTTCCCTCTCTTCCTCCTTCACAGGGGGCAGCTCGCCAGTGAGCGTGCGTTTGGGCGCTCGCTTCGCTTTCACCTTCTGAATCATTACATTCATAGGATCAAAACAATAACAAATTAGTTCAAAACAACAGCATACCATGGATACGACGGAAGAGGAGAAGTCGGAACGATTTTCATCGTTGATATCGCTTTCGACCGACATCTGTCGACTTCTCACGGTACCGCGGCGCATCTAAATTTCTTTATTCATCAACAACATTTTTACAACAAATTAACGCAACATTAATCGGACAAATCGACAGAATCACACATAAACAACGAATCAATGGCAGAATTAGTAAGTGAAAGTAACTTCGGTGGCACGGTAATCCTATGATACATGAATGATGGACTATTTACACGATTTGAAACGGGCTTGGGACGATTAGTGAATGTACAGGTTGCAGCTATGGTTGACTTGCGACTACTGTGGATAAAACGAGGTTGACTACGGTGGGAATGGTGAGTAGGTACACGGTTGGAGGTGGTTTGCTTGCTGGCTACGCTCGGAGGGACGAGGGCTTGAGGTTGGGGTTCCTCCAAAACTTGAATGGATGACGAGTTGGAGCTGTCCAGGCAAATGGTCAAATTTCCCGCGATTGGTTGGGGTTGGGGCTCCGTCAAGACTTGAATTGAGGATGAGAGGGAGTCATCGAGGTAAATGGTCAAGTTGGCGGCGCTTGGCTGCTCGATCGGGGCGGGCTCTTGGGGTTGACTGGCCGGCTGATGAATCTGTGCCTCCGCCCGTAGGCTCTGCTTGATGGCCCGATTGCGAGCGCGCGCAATCCGTCGATAGCCGGGCAGCTTCTTGAGCAAAATCTCGTCACTCGCCGTGAACGAGGTGGACAGCATGCCGGCGGCGGGGTCACATCAAGGCGGGGCAGGGGAGGGGGCTAGAAAATCGATAAAATGCGCAATAAAAATAGAAACAGTGCGCGAAAAACAAAAACAAGTTTGAACAATCATTTTTCGCGCCTGTCAACCAGCACACTCGCGGAACAAGTATTTGCGGAGCGCATCGTACGTCATATTTATTTTTTTAACATTTTATATAAATTCTTTTTATTCAAATTTTGTTATGAGTTACAGTGTAAATTTTTGAGAAGAAAAAATGCCATCAGATAACGTAGTCTAATGATTTTCTTTCACTTCAGTGATTTTTTGCGGACAACTCGATAGCAATCTTCAATTTTCACATATCAACTCCATCTATCGCCGAGTTCTCTGGTGCGTTCACCGAGCAGTACTCTTACTTCGAACTATCTGCCGAGTTCTGCCGAGTAACTCACTGCATCTAAAATTCCTGTTCTGGACGCATCTCTCTCCCTTCCTTTCACTCTCATCTCTCCCTGTGACCCCAATTCCGGTGATCCCCTCACTTCGTCCCTTCCCCTTTGCTCTCCCTTGTCTTTGCACTCATAATTCGCACCTTTGCATCGAGAATCTATTGATTTTCATAGCTACTTTATTCGTCCTTGATCAAAATTCCTACAACAGACAATTTCATTTGTCGAGCAATCTCTTCTATCGATTCATTCGATAATTCAATTGATTTATTGTTCAATCGTCCCTTGAAGACTTTCAATAAAGATCATTCTTTCTGTGTTTCTGACCTACCGTAACCTACCGTAATCCTTCAGAATGACGGGTAGCACAGTGCCCGCCAAGCTGTCCGACTCGGACAGGCAGAAAGTGGAGGAATTACGTGCGACTGTCAAGGAATACGTAAGCTCAGTTCATTTTTAGACATGCCGGCTACGGGCAGATTAAAATCCGGATATCACACAGATTCCTAAAACACAGATCTCGTTTCGAACACTCAGAGATCAAAACACACAGTTGAGATCCGGTAATCGGCCTACCCTTTCTTTCACGTGTCAAGTAAAGTAAAATCTCTCAATCTCGTTTAGTCGTGGTTTTTCATTGCTTATCTCAGCAATCTGTAACTTCCTTTGGGAAAGGCAGAAAAGAACTATTCTGTTATCTACTCTGTGCAAGAACTCAACTGGATTTCGGTGAAAATTTTGTTCAGAATGAGTTGAGTTTCACACATTGTATTTCAATGAATGAATTGACGATTTGCGATTCAGCCAGGGCTAGGTACTCTAAATAAATGAGAATAAACAAATGTTAGGAAAATTCCACGAAAACTACGTTAATTTCAGAGTGTTTAGAGAAATACTAGGTAACGGATGGATTCATTCCAGCTCACTCCCTACTACGATACCGACTTCAATCTCCTCCGTTGGCTGGTCGGACACGACTACAACATCGAGGTGAGATCATTCATAAGTCTAACTTGTTTGTGTTTATGGCACAATAGATCAGTCACTTCGTGTTATCGGTAGCGGAATGGTTGGCTGCTATCGAGATAGTTTTCCGAGAATTGACAAGCACGCAAATATTCTTGACCAATGAAGCGAAGCGATTTTGAATAACATTTTCAGTTGCTCAAGCCCAAGCTGATCAATCATCTCCAACTTCGCAAGTTCGAAGACTGGAATCTCGACGGAATCGCTGCCACACCGAGAAACCATGTCATCCATAATTATTGGAAGGTTAGTGAGCCAATTTCACCTCTTCAGACGCATGTTTGATGCTCTCACAAGGGAAGTCCGTGAACTGTCGCCGAGCTTTTCAAAATTGATTGAGACGCCAAACTAGGGCTCCTCAAGGGAGTGCGAAATCAATTTTCAAAAACCGCTAAATGTCGAAGACGACGTCGTCAGAATCCGAGTACGAAATTGCGCGGATGGGATAAGCACATCTGTGCGCACCACTCCCATCAGCTCAAGTGGCTCATTGGTAGAGCACTCGCCTAGGGATCGAGGAGTTGATGGTTCGACTCCCTTTGTGGGCAAACTTTTTTGCCGCATTTTTCCAAGATCAGGAATCAATAGGAGTCATCGTGAAATATTTTTTTGGACCCGAAATTGTGGATACACAAAGTTGAATGCTTTCTCCGGTATCCAAAACCGTATTCTTCATTTTAAAAATAGTCGTCCATTTTCACTCCTTCGGATCTGACAACGATCACATCACTGCCAAATCCCTGCCTATCACTGCATAGTTTCTAGTATCGACAATATCACTGGCCACATCATGAAGAAGTGAGCAATAGTCGCGTGAAATTTCCTTCATGTCGCATCACGAAAAAGACTACTAATGGTCATTACACGATGATTCCAGCTTCTCTGGTATCCTCCCACAAGTTAGAATCAGCAATTCCCACAAATTGCCTTCACTATTCCAATACTTGATTCCAACTTGTACGTTGATACTAGAAACTATGCAGATAGGCAGGGATTTGGCAGTGATGTGATCGTTGTCAGATCCGAAGGGGTGAAAATGGACGACTATTTTTAAAATGAAGAATACGGTTTTGGATACCGGAGAAAGCATTCAACTTTGTGTATCCACAATTTCGGGTCCAAAAAAAATATTTCACGATGACTCCTATTGATTCCTGATCTTGGAAAAATGCGGCAAAAAAGTTTGCCCACAAAGGGAGTCGAACCATCAACTCCTCGATCCCTAGGCGAGTGCTCTACCAATGAGCCACTTGAGCTGATGGGAGTGGTGCGCACAGATGTGCTTATCCCATCCGCGCAATTTCGTACTCGGATTCTGACGACGTCGTCTTCGACATTTAGCGGTTTTTGAAAATTGATTTCGCACTCCCTTGAGGAGCCCTAGTTTGGCGTCTCAATCAATTTTGAAAAGCTCGGCGACAGTTCACGGACTTCCCTTGTCAGCGATTTTTTTCGTTTTCTAAATGATCTTTGCAATATTACAGTCTCAACATAATTTCTGCAATCACACGTATTGTGAAACATATCTCGTGATCCGCCTCTATATCTGTACAACTTTGAGTGAGCATCTCCGAATAGAGTAAACTTGAACTCGATCGATAATACCTACCGTACTCCTCCCTTCTTCCAGTCGGGACTAACAGGCGAGGCAGGCAAGACGCCAAACACCTTCGTCAACGTCGAGCAAACGGGCGCCAATGACTACTGGGGATTGCTTGCGGCCCATTCGACCACGGATCTGCTCAAGGTGAGGTGTGGTGTGGTGGGAAAAGACAGAAACGAAAGATTTGTTTATCTTAGAACACCGTTTATTTTGAATTCCCACGGCATCTGCTTCAAGTGAAAGCCTTTGCCCAATTGCGGTTGGAATAGGTTTCACGGTTTTCTCAAATTCGAGTTTCAATGTGATAAAATGATTAAATCCAAATAGGCCAGGAAATACACTGAAATACACACGACAGAAACTTCTGTCTTTTTCGTGAACAAAAGTGATTAGTAAAGAAAGGCAAACCGCACTCACTGCAGGCGCGCGTGCACGACCTCGAGAGCATGCTGGCCGCTGTGATGAAGATGGAAGCGAGAACAGGTACTCTCTCCCTCTCTTTCGAGTTGATGGCACGTTTAGGAACTCGCGTTCAGATAGGAAACCAGGAAAAGGGACGTTTCGGAATCCAGTTCAAGATTTGAAAATGTTCTGAAAAAAGGCTGCGAAAAAGGAAAAGAACGTTACTTTTTGAGAATACTTAAACGCGAGTTCCTCGCAGAGCCATCTCTCGAATTCCCCGAATTCCCCTCTTTCGTTTGTGAGAGAAAAAAGAATGAAGAGACAGGAAAATAGCAAAAGATTCTCTCCGGCCGGGAATTGAACCCGGGTCTCGCACGTGACAGGCGCGGATACTAACCACTATACTACCGGAGAAGTGAGCGACGAGTGCTTCAGAGCACAGATTCTCCAATCCACCGTAAATCACAAGTTGTTCCGCAGTTGCTTCGCAAGATGCATGCAAAAAAAAGAGTATCGTTTTCTGAATTTTTAATGCACCCTGGGGGGGGGAGGAGAACGCAATGAGATTACGACAAATATTCCCATTATTTCCGTCGCATCGAAGGTTGAGCACCCCAAATTGATGTAGTCAATTGAACATTTCAGGAGAGCGCTCGTCCATTCTCTACATAATGGACCTGAGCGGGCTCAAGTTCGATCGTAACATCACCACACTCGTGTCTGGTGAGTGCCGCTCAACATGGGGCCGCTTGTTCATTCTGCACACATTTTCGTTAAATCTATCAAACACCATTCCGGATATGTTTCAACAATTGTACATTTCATTGATGCACTCAATGATTTCGATAACTCGACCAAATCCAGTTGTGAACAAATATTTGTTTTCACCCTGCTCTACATATTTCGGAATCTGATCTTTGATCTTCTTAGGCGCCCTCGCCTCCATCTCTGCCTTCATGTCCGATCACTACGTTGAGCTCATCCACTCATTCGTCCTGGTCAATGTGCCCACGTTCATTCATACTATTTGGTAAGGGATACAACTAACCACGGTGACAATAGGATAACGACAATAGAGATACATGCATTCGTCCTGGTCAATGTATCCACGTTCATGCATACGAATTGGTAAGTGAAGTTAATGAAATGCTTGTGGTCTTGGAACAGGGCATGCCCAAAAATACTCGGAAATGAGCATAGGTAATTTGACATTCCAGGACTCTCGCCCGGCCTCTGCTTCCGGAGAGGACCAGGAATAAGGTATTTATCTGAAGTGCGGTGTAATAAATTTCTCTATTTCTCAGGTGAAAATCCTCGGGTCTAAATGGCAAACAGAGATTCTCGAGCTGGCCGATGCCTCCGTGCTACCGTCCTATTGGAATGCTGAGGGAAGCAATGTCAGTATTATGAGATTCTTGGGCTATCTTGCTATCCTGGTTGAAATTAACAAAAAAAAATTCATTAGGTTCTCTGAAAACACCAAACGTGATTTTCGCTTGGTGCCTGCAAATCGCTATGAAACAACTTTACCTCCACCTCTTCAGGTGTTTACTGCCAACATCGAAAGGGGAGTGCCCGTGCCGCAAGAGTTGTACTACAAAGGTGGGAAATATACAACCTTTCCATTTCCCAAAGGATAAACCAACCATTTATATGAAAAAAATACTAAATGTTGATACAAGTTTAATATTTTTTGTACCTTGCAGGTTCGATGCCGGCAGATTCACAGACCCTCTCCGTGAAGGCAGGAAAGATCGGCACGATGGACTTGGAGTTGAAGGAGGTTTGAAAAAAAGTTTTTCTAGCACAAGAGACTACACCATTACGCGCATGCCAACAAACTAACGGCAGTACAGTACAATTGCATTGCCATATTTTCCCGAACAAATATTCCATTAATTTAGAAAAAAATTACAGATATAAATCGGATAGATTTCATAACAAACACATCAGGGTCAGTCCGTCCACTATCTCCTCCATGGCGACGGTCAATTCGCCTTCGCCATCTATTACTCCGACGATCCAGTAAGAGACGGCGAGGGAGTCGGCAAGTGGGAGCGATGCTATCCCCTGTTCGCGGTCAGTGATCTTTGATCTTTGATCTCTGAAAGGCGAAACTATACTGTAGTTTTGCAGAAGATCCCGGGCCCGACGACCGTGCCGCTCAAGGACTCGATAAAGATCCCGAAATCGGGCACATACAGGTGATCTTTGATCATTTTGCGATATTTCAATGGTTAATCTTTGATCTTTGCAGATTGTGGTTTTCCAATGAGCATGCCTGGTTGCACACACTCAAGATCACTCATCAGCTGCGTATTGAATAACATATCGACTACCGTAATCAGGAGCACCGCCGATTGTAGACTGACTTTATTGATGCTTGAATGTATTTAGCTTGCATTGCTCAACAAAATAGAATCTCAGAGTATGTAAAGAATAGCAGATAAATATGAATGCTCAATACGCAAAATGTGATGGATCATAAGAGGAAACTGCTACTCAACTGTCTGCCTTTCTTTTCACGGTAATCCACAGATTCAGAAGATGATCATTCTCGGGTTCCTCGTCAAGAGTGGCCGTGACCTCACCAGTCTCGTTTAGCCATTCCGTCGCTTCTTTCCAGTCAGCGCGACGTTCTGCCAAATCTTTTGGATGCGTTAAAAATGCGACTCCAGTGAATTTCAGTGTCTGAACAGCTTTTGAGACGTCGATGAAGAAATCGTCAAACACTGAAACAAAATTCAGTCAGCCTTTTTTCAAATTAAAAAAAATGAAACTATCACCTCCCACAGGTTCGGCAATTTTACCGGTCATTCGTACACATAGAAGGCTTACGGAATGGTATTTCAAGAAGTTTACTGTATCTTGTGAAAATGTTATTTTTCTATTAAATTCATTGATGAGTAGCATGGGATACGGAAAGCTTTTTTTGAAAATTGAATTTTTAAATTTAAAAATCAAGCATGACTTACAAAAAAAATGTCTGATCTCCTTTCCGGAAATAAGCATGAAATCTTCAATTCGTCAATTTTGAGAGGGTGAATTGGAAATTTATATAAAAGAGATGCCTCCGCATTATTCATTATCAGAAAGAGTAATTCGACGGAATTGCATCGATCAAGAACTTGTCTCAGAAAATCAATATCCTTTCCAAAGTTATTAACTATTTGTGCAGGATCGAGCAAAAACTTCTGCAGTTTCCGTCTGTGATACTCATTCAAATAAATTGTAACCAAGTATATTCAAACTCACACAAAGGTCATCTGAAGCCGGCAATGGCTTCCCTGATCTATTAGGCGCAGAGGGTTTATTCTGCATACCGAAATATTTTTTGAATGCAACGGGAAATGCAATGTTAATTCTGATCTTAGTGTAATTCTCCCATTTGCAATAAAGTCTCTTTATGGTCGGATGTCGAGTGCGGTCGTCAAGATTTTCACGAGCAAGAGTGTTCCATCGAGGAGTTATCTTTAACCGTTTTTCTTTAACCAAAAAGATAGGGTGCAAGAGGGGGAAAACTGCATTGAATTTGCATCGCTCACCAGCTTTACGTCATCGATAGAATTCAGCCCGACTTCGATGATCTTTCGGATGACATCGCATGGTAAATTGCAGAGATTCAGTACAACGTCTTCGTTTGCAGACATTGGGAAGCGAGATTAGAGGTTGATTTTCGCAAAAATAATAAAAATTATTTATGCCAAAAGTGATCAAAACGCGTCGGTTCGATAGGAATGCCTACAGGAATAAGTTGTAAAATAGGATGGAGCACTTCCAGAGGGAACTGTATCTGATATCTGAGAATCAACAGTGTCAGATAAGGAATATCAGACGCGGATCTCATGTATCTTTGTACGTATGGTTCATTCCGAGTACGATTGAAAGGCAAAAACATTGATTACTGATAATTATTCCCCGTCGAAGCAAAGCGCCAAATCAAAACGACAGTATTTTTAGCGCATATCATACAACAACAAGATAGGCGATGATGGCAAAAATTCCTTCTTTTGACTTATACTGCCTTCTTTTCTACGGTGATGCATATGTCAAGCTTATATTCTGGCCTCTCCTCAAATTTGGCCGTTACGGCCCCTGTCTCGTTTAGCCAATCCGTAGCTTCTTTCCAGATAGTAACGTTCTCAAATGCGCTCCCAAATATTTCTATTGTCGAGACAAAGAGAGATGTTTCGATGATGAAATTACGGGTAGCTGAAATTTATTATTGTTTATTGGATTTGAAAAGTTTTTTACTCACTTTTTAGTAATTGCACATTGGATAGTGTGAGAGATACAAGTCGCACAGCATTGTTTTTCACGAAGCAAACTAGTTCCTCACTGGTTATACAACTATTTTTATTTTGGTAATCATATAATAAGTAAGAGTTGTCAGGGATAAGATCCGATGATAAGAAATTATAAAATTATTAATGCTCATTTAAAAGTTAGTTTAATTTATTTATTATTTATAAATCACTCACGCTTCATATTTTGAATGCAGCGTTGTGTCCAGTTCATTTATATTGAGATGTCGTTTCACACTTTGAATTTTCTGAACATGCGATCCATCGACATGGATCTCCATCTCTGTTTCGAATAATTTGATGGAAGAACAGCGATTGAATACACGTCTCAAGGTATCAATATCACTTCCTTCGCCACTCTTCAGTTGAGCAGAATCGACATCGAATACCTTCAATTTCAAAGTGTAATTGTGGTAGCATTCAACTGCTACATCAATACTGTGTTTAGCGCATAATACGGATCGTTTTAGCTCATTATTTATTATTTCTAAAATTCTAATTACTAGGGGGTTTTTGGAATAATAAGCGGAACAGTTTAACATTTTGCGATATCGTTTATCTGCAGCATACAGTAGTAGACAACTTACATATCTTCCTCCTGAATCATGAAAATGAGAATGAGTACTGTTTACTCCGAAGAATTTCATGTATTCAACGGGAAAGACAATTACCATTGTAATTCTACTTTCGTAACTTATAAACTTGCAAAACTTAATGGCCGGTAGTCGCTCTCGGTTTGCCAGATGTTCATGAGCAAGAGCATTCCATCGAGGAGATATCTAAGAAAAAAAAGAAAAGAATTTCAAGCGAATAATTTCACTTGGAGGGTTTTAAAAAGTTTTAAAGAACAATGTACATTTAAGGATTTATTTTTTCCCCAAAGATGCTCCGTAAATATCAGTATCTTCTCACCACTCGCATGTCATCGAGGGAATTGATATCAACAATGGCGATGATCTTTCGGATGATATCTGAAGGCAAATCGCCGAGATTCAGGACGCCGATTTCTTGTGCGGACATCGAGAGACGATTGAACAATAGAGACGATTGATTTTGGAGAAGAGTAATATTTAACCCACTAATGATGCTCAACAAGATGCTAGCCAGAAAAGAGCGCTGCCAGTGGGCGCAAACGAAAACGAAAATTTCTACTCTTACAAATTAGGAAAATGCAAAATATGTAAGTGCGATAGAGGTCTGCATGGACCGTCTGAGCGAAGGCATCACATCTCATGAGGACGATTTATTTGTCAGTTAATATTTTTACTCGTCGTTATCACTGACAATTTGTGCATCGTGCCTCGGGACAAAGATTTTACACTGTCAAAACCTTCCCACATCCCCGGCCAATTTCACTAACAACGTGATACGTAAGACGTGTAAGACGTGATACGCAGAATGTGTGCAGCCCTGAATCGATTGTGGGTTGTGCACGCCTGTTCATGCATGTTTGTGCATGTTTGTGCATGTACAGGAAAAATGTGTCAACATGAATGCCAACTGAAATCATGAGAAAGTAGTTTATTGGAATAATTATATTTAATCGGAAACTTTTACTGTTACAAACTAGTGACAATAACATCAATGCATTAAATCGATCGGATAATCAAACAGTTCGCATTGCTTTCTGTTGTCGGCCTTTCTTTTTACGGTGATGCACATTTTCATCAATTTCCCAATTCGCATGGGATCTTCGTCGAGTTGGGCTGTGATCTTTCGTCTCTTGTTCAACCACTTTGTCGCTCCTTCCCATAAAGGCCAAACTGATTCCATATCCTCATCGGTTTTAACACTTTCCAGCACAACGAACTTAATTTCTGAGACTGCCGATGACACGTCAACGAAAAAATTGTCCGATTCTGAAATATACATGTTGGGTCTTTAGGCAATTTAAGATTTTACGTTACCTTTC
Organism: Pristionchus arcanus; assembly: GCA_900490705.1. Taxonomy (NCBI): domain Eukaryota; kingdom Metazoa; phylum Nematoda; class Chromadorea; order Rhabditida; family Neodiplogasteridae; genus Pristionchus; species Pristionchus arcanus. Next base: position 131,671 of record LS488949.1, on the reverse strand, counting down.
ACAAATCCTACATCAAACGATGAAAGATGCAAAAGGCGAACAGTATTGTCTTTCACGAAGTTGACGATTTCATCACTAAAAATGATATTGCAATCTTTTCACTTATCATGTTTACAAAATCAAAAAAAAAAGATAAAAGAAAGTGATTTTTTTATTATCATAAAGGTTTGCTTAAATAAAGACTTACGCTTTATATCTCGGATATTCTCGTGTGAACCGCACTTCGTCGATTTTCAGAGTGCCAATGAGACTTTTAAATATCTTGAAATTCTCTTCATTACCCATTTTCACAGTGAGTAATTCGACGGATGAGCACCGATCAAAAACCCGTCCCAAGAAACGAATGTTATCTCCATTGACATAGAACTCCTGAAGTGTGTAACTGTATTTTTGATTCTCGTCAGTTGTAATTATTTTTAATGGATAACAACTCACATTGCGATCATCTGAACTCCATTTATTTGCGGTGATCTTATTCTGCATTCCGAAGTATTTCTTGAGTTCAAACGGATACGTAATGCTCAATTTAATTTGACTAAAGTCACTGCAATCACAAATGCATTTCTTGATAGCCGGAAATCGATCGCGATTTCTGAGATGCTCATGAGCGAGTACATTCCATCGAGGAGATATCTGAATAATTGATAATAATACTATATATTTACATTATATCTAAAGCAAAAATTGTAGATGTAAATTAATGAAATGGTAAAGGGGAAAAATAATTATCATCACTAACCAATTTCATGTCATCAATAGAATCCACTCCAACGTCGATGATTTTTCGAATGACATCCGCTGGCAAATTGTCGACATTCACAACAGCGCCTTCTTGTGCAGACATTACAGATGGAGAGAGTAATGTGACGGGGATGAGAATGAGACTGATGTGTATGGTTGAAAAGAGGAAGGAAAGCCCATGGTGATTCCGATCTGACTGGATGTGTGTAGAAACTGTGACGGAACAGTGCCAGAGGGCACGACGGGGCAGTGAGCAATCGAGATAAAATTTATAATACGCATGATATTGTACGTCTTATGCATGTGTAAAGTGTAGATTTGACAAATGGATTCGAAACTATAAAAGACCCCCTTTATCCGTTCAATTTTCTAAAACCAGATACTGTGTGTAACCCGGAACGGATTTTATGCAAATAATAATTTTTTTGCAGAAATTTTATCGGTGATTAAATTATAATAATCATTAAATACGCAAGTATTTTTTCAGGAATATTATCGTTGCGCGGACAGAGGGATTGACAGTAACAGCAACGCAGTTATTCGATTGTATACCCGAACAGCTCATATTTTTCAGTTCTGCGCCTTTCTTTTTAAGGTTATGCACATACGAATCAAGTCCTTATTTTGCACAGGATCTTCATTGAGTTTGGCAGTGATCTTTCCTGTCTTGTTCAACCAATCCGTAGCTTCTTTCCACATAACCCAAACTCTTGCCGTTTCCGCATTAGTTTTGACACTTTCCAGAAACACAAACTGAATTTTGGAAACAACCGGTGCAACGTCGTTAAAGAAATTGCCAGATTCTGAAATATGTAATTATTCAGCCGAGTCAAAATTCGATGAGCTACTCTTTTTTCACAAATACCTTTCACAAATTGCACATCAAAAATTGAGAGACTTAGAATGCGCACGTTGTTGTTTTTCACGAACTTGACAATTTCATCACTGAAAAATTGAAACATATTCACATTTGTTTTCACAATAGGCAGCATTAAATAAAAAATTTCATGAACAAAAAAAATGAATTTTAAAAAATCACTCACGCTTTATTTTTCGAATTAAATCCGGTGAGTCGCATTTGGTTGATTTTCAGTGTGCCTGTGATGCGTTCAATTGAATTAAAAGTATTTTCATAATCTATATTGATAATGAGAATTTCGACGGAAGAGCACCGGTCAAAAACTCGTCTCAAGAATTGAATATTTTTCCCATTGAATTCCTATAATTATTGTAATTTTCATTCTATTCAGTTGTAATAAAAAAGATAAATACATTTTTACAACTAACAGAACGATTCTCTGAATCCGGCAACTTTGTTCCATACGTTGCTATGGTTTTATTCAGCATGCCGAAGTATTTCTTGAATGCAACCGGATAGGTAATGCCAATTGAAATTTCTCTAGCATCACCCCATACGTATGTGCATCTTGTAATTGCTGGTAATTGATTTCTATTAAGGAGATGCTCATGAACAAGAGTCTTCCATCTTGGAGTTATCTAAATATTTAACGCTTACAATTTATTATTGAGAAGTGGCTGTGATGAATGAATGAAATGAAAAATGTGAATTTAATTATCACAACTTACCAGTTTAACGTCATCAATAGAGTCCACACCAACTTCGATGATCTTTCGGATAACATCGGATGATAAATTGCCGAAGTTCCACATAGCGTCCACTGAAGTTGAAATGAAAGAAAGGAGAGTAAATTGGTCAGATGGGAAGTTAATGCCAAAAGGAGACGCGGCTGTCACATTCTATTGTGCATACGGTAGATCTGACACAGATACCGTCTCTTCATTTTGCATGCTCTCTCGTCTGTCTCATTTTTATTGGAAAGGAAGAAGTGATTTGCGAGTTGGATTACTAAGAACGCAGAAAAGTCTGCTCATTGGGTCGACTGTTTCACAGGAATAATCATGAAAGAATTGTTTAAACAATTATTTTTTTGCAAAAATTACGCTTGTTTTCTTCACACCACAGCCTATCCAGCAAAAGAGTAGAAAATAGCAATGAAAAGTGTTCGCAGAGACGGATTTCTTTATTTGGATTCTCCTCTTTCAACGGTAATGCACATTTTCTTTTTATCATTATAGGAAGGCTCTTCATCGATTCTTGCTGTGATCTTTGATCTTTTATTGAACTTTCCTGCCTGCTTCAACCAAATCGAAGCTTCCTGCCACGTAGTTATCGATTGGGTCGAGATGCCTCCAACGAATTTTATGATCGAAACGAATGATAATGCTTCGATGAAGAAATTCGATAATGCTGAAAATGAGGCCGTTCGCGTAAGAATCGAACAATGTTTGGCACAGCTCAAATACTTCGATTCTCTGAAACTTTAGTTTTTGGGGTTCCCAAAGGTGCTGATGACGATGGGGATACTCATTTTGCATAGTGAGCCACCGTTGGCTCCAGATGCCATGACGTCGAAATCAGTATTTCTGAGTTTTCTACGTTCCAAAAGGTGCCAATTTTAGGCGAGCATGATAGTCTGGGTGAAATCGCATGCCGAACACGCCTGTATATTTCATTTTGTATAATAAACAATAATAATTTTATAATAAGGAACTTTTCGCACAGTGGAAACTTGTCTGCGAAACTAGTCTAGATCGGACCGGAATTCTGTAAGGATTCCAAATTTGTTTTACTTTTAATTTTTAAGCGTTCCGGTAAGGTTTTATGATTTATATAGTGTAGTGTCTTGTAAGTAAATTGTGCTCTCTTTCCACCTGTTGACTTCCGAACTTTTATTGATCCGTGTCTCTATCCCGAGGGAGGCGAAAGAGCATGGGGAATGGAGAGAGCACAGAGACAGGGAAGAGGTCAAGGTAGAGAGACTCGCGTAGATCAAGAGATCGGAAGTCAACAGGTGGAAAGAGAGCACAATTTACTTACAAGACACTGCACTATATAAATCATAAAACCTTACCGGAACGCTTAAAAATTAAAAGTAAAACAAATTTGGAATCCTTACAGAATTCCGGTCCGATCTAGACTAGTTTTGCAGACAAGTTTTCACTTTGCGAAAATTTCCTTATTATAAAATTATTATTGTTTATTATACAAAATGAAATATTCAGTCGTGTTCGGCATGCGATTTCACCCAGACTATCATGCTCGCCTAAAATTGGCACCTTTTGGAACGAAGAAAACTCAGAAATACTGATTTCGACGTCATGGCATCTGGAGCCAACGGTGGCTCACTATGCAAAATGAGTATCCCCATCGTCATAAGCACCTTTGGGAACCCCAAAAACCAAAGTTTCAGAGAATCGAAGTTTTTGAGCTGTGCCAAACCCTTTCAGATTTGTCCGATTCTTAGGCGAACGGCCTCATATTAAACTTGAATATTTTCTTCACCTTTTATAAGTGAGACATGGAAATTTGAGAAATATAGATTTCGCACGTTGTTTTCTTTGACGAAGTTGAAGAATTCATCAGAAAAACCTTTTATAGGATCTTCGTAAGTGTTCATGATTATGAGATCACTGCGAAAAGGATTTTAAAAAAAATGTTAAAGCAAAACCATTTACATTCTTTGAATGTATAATATCACTCACGCTTTATCATTACAATAAAATCCTTCCAGCCGGAGTTCATCTATTTTGAGAGGTCCAGTTACACGTTTAATCGGATTGAAATATAATCCACCACCATACATGTTAATATTTATTTGGAATAATTCGACGGAAGAGCAACGCTCGAAAATTCGTCTCACAAAATTAATAGCCTTCCCTTCGCTTCTCATTAGTTGATCGCGATCGATATTTAATTCCTGCAGTTTCAATGTGTAATTTTACTGTTGAAACTAATAGCTTACATAGTGGTCATCGGCAGAAAGTAGTTTCGTGTTATGTGACTGGTTTCCGAAGAATTTCTTGTATGCCTCGGGTAAGGTAACGGTAATTGTAATTTTATATTCGCAGCTCCAGAAAAAATTACACTTTTTAATTGCCGGAAATCGCTTGCGGTCTCCGAGATACTCACAAGCGAGAGCATTCCATCTCGGAGTTATCTGAATATTGGATGCTGGCTAAAGTCGAATCTCACAAACTACTCACCAATTTCACATCATCGATGGAATTAATTTCAAATGCGATGATCTTTCGGATGATATCTGATGGTAAACTGCCGAGATTCAGAACAATGTTTTCTTGAGCAGACATCGAGAGACGATGAGTATATAAGGAGAAGGTTAATGGTGAGTATCAGTGAATAATGAGTTCTAAATGCTAAATGAAACGCGAAATGCGCGGATTTTTGATCTCCAGTCATTTTCAAGCCACACTGGAGCTCTACCAGTGGGTGGGGCTGGGTCAGACAGATAAAAAACGCAGACACTCGAATTCAATAAAGCAGATGAGACGTGCAAGTGGGATTACTAAGAACGCAAAAAAGTCAGCTCATTGGGTCGATTGGTTGACAACAGGAATAATCGCACCGGAGGTGTTTAAATGCATTTATAAAATATTATCCTATTTTTGATCACACTGCAGCCTGTGCAGCAAAAAGATAGAAAGTAACAGTGACAACTGAATTCGCTCATATGTATTTACTGTATTCGTCGATAATGTATATTTCCTGTTATAACATTATGAGCAGATTATTCCCCGAGTTTTTCTGTAATCTTTGATCTTTCCTTGATCTTTCATGTCCGATAGTATTCCGATCTAGTTGCATGTCCAGACTCCTCCAATCTGATCTGAAGATATCCCATTTCATAAGATCATTGTTGAACCCTACCAGAGGGTAGGATCGGTCACAGAGTTCAAGAGAGTTGGAGACTGGTGTGTTGAAGGAGGTGCCAGAGGGTAAAGTAAGGTTAGATCAAAGCCATAAAACAGATCGGATCGTTGATTGGAAGGTTGTATACTGTCCCGAAAAGGTATATAAGACCGTCGATTGTGCTCTGAAAAGCAATTATCGAACTGTTTGTTGCGATCTGTTTTATTTTATCATTTTTCACTTTGAATTTTCACTTGTTGACCATATTAAAGTTTTGCTGAATTTATCAAATTTCTTCGCAGTCTTATTCTCAATGCATTCTATCAAGACTGAAGTGAAGAACTCGATTCCTGCCGAAAATTTGATGGCGAATCTTCAATCAAATCAGTCATCTATGAAGCGAAAGGCAGTGAAGGAGGTATAGGGACGAGATTTTTTTTAGCACGATACACTTGCACATTATGCAAAATTTGTTGCCAATTTATTTTTAATGTTAACGTTCTTGTTTTAGGAGCCTACCACTGTCGATTCGACTTCGCATTCTCCGGTGAAAATGATCAAAACTGAGCAAGACATAATTGCCACTGTTTCGAGTGCTCTGAAGGAGAATTCCCCATGCGAAGAGACTAATTGTAAGCCGCTCCAACCAGCGAATAAAACGACCACTGATTTCGACTGGAGTCTCCGTAAGTTTTTATCGTTGCTCTGCATTTTTTTGCCCAATTCACGATACCAGTAATTGGTTCCATTCTTTGCAGACCACAACTTCTGGAATTCGAAATCGACGGATTCGAATGCTTGCCCGAAGTGTGGCGAATTCGCAGGAGCCATCGACCCTGTGAGAAGAGCTCACTACATTCGGGTACGTTGACTAAATTTTCTCCTTCCTAAGAACTGCATGAAGAAAGGTAGTGATAGAGTGCTCAAAATGTGTTGCTGTCTCTTCATTTCACATACTCTCACTCCACTCAACCGACCGAGAGAGTGTGTAAAATGAAGAGACGGTGACCCGAATTACGCACTCTAATTAGTAGTATCGTGAGAATATTTTCCATTCCACTCGTATCTGACCTTTGACGAACGTTGGCCGGGAGGAGGCGGTAGATCAAGCGTCCTCCTCCCCCCTTCCCTTCCTCTCTCCCAGACAATCAATAGCTCGCTAACCAGCAGATTGAGTTTGCTGAGCATTTCAAACGCACGATTTCATCTTCTAAATTGCAGTATCACTACGACATCTACTACTCGGTGATTGGCCAGCGAACAAAGGAAGTGTGGATTTCCCGGAAATTGGGCGGCCGACCCGAGAGGAATCCTCGTGCGAGAGTCTGTCTCAACTGCCCACAGCAAAAGGGGAATAGAAGATTCTTCGATGGAAGGATCAAACTGCTGAAGCATATTGAGAAGGTGCGAATTAATGATTATTTGGATTCTTCACTGGTATTTCTAATTTTCTAATTTCGAAAATATTTCTAATTTCAACGTAAATATTTTTAGGAGCATTCTGAGGCATTCACCAAACTTCAAGAAGAGTACGCCGAATTGTCGACTGAAGCGAAACCGGACGATGCTGCGCTAAATGATATGCTGGTTCGTTCAGTTTTTTTTTATCTTTTTAGATATAAAAAATTAGTATATTGTTTACCTTTTGTCTGCTCAACAAACTATAAAATCGAGTTGACACTTCACCTATTATTTCACATTTTTCAGACGGCCATTACTCGCCCTCAAGAGCCTTTGCCTGTCCAGAAGCCAAAGGAAGAGCCAAAGGAAGTGGAGAACCAAAACCGAAAGAAGCTTCGCCCGAAAAGAAAAGAGACGATCATGTACCACGGTCCTCTGACCATGTTCAATTCATTGCCTAATGAGCAATCTCTACCCACTCCCCAACCCATCCCTCAACCGCCACCAGCTTCTTTAGAACAGCTTAACATTATTCCTCAACTCCTTCCTCAATTTCCCCTCATGCCTTTCGATTTTCATCAACCTTTGAACTTTTTAATGCCCTTTTCAATCATTCCGCAGTTTACTCAACCATTTATGTTTAATCCTCTGTTGTTCAATGCTATGCCGAATTTGTACGCCCAGCCAAACACGTTCCTGCCCCAACAACCAACAGTTATTGATTTAACTGCAGATTAATTATTTATTAATTATTAATTATATTTATTATTGAGAAAGTTGTGAAGATAAGTAACTTATTTTTTAACGTTTATTTCACGTTTTTCATTCATTCCACGTTGGCTATTCTGTGGAATTGGCGCAAATAACTAATACATGAATCATGAACACCATGATTGTTCATATTTGTATCAATAATTAACTATTAGAGGTCCGTATTGAGCGAAATATGGAACGATATTGGGCTGGTTCTGAACAACAAAGAGAGGTTGTGTGAATTCAGGGATGACCACGAAGGTTGGAACGAAATTGAGGGGTTGTAAGAAGTAAATAGTAGGCATGATGGGAAGGGCCGACGAAGAGGATGAAATGGGAATTGCGAGAGGCAAATTCAAAATAGCCGTTGTGGAATCGTTTGGATGCAACGAATTATTGTCGTTATTGTTATCTGCCACAACTTTATTTGCCGGAGAGTTTCGATGAAAGGATTGACCCATCTGAATGTCGAATTTCTCAAGGTGAACATGGGGGAAACGAACCAACAGTTTGTGGAGATTTTTATCTTTCACGTTTCCAATGCGCGCTATAGCAATATACTCAGTCCTGAGTGTTGAAAATTCGTCCGGATGTGTCTGAAATATTCCAACTACAAACGATACATCATTATTCAAACAATTTCTCACCGATTGTATATGTTTTAGCAGCCGTATTCTTCCAATATGCTTTACCGATCCATACTTCCCCTTACAATGGAGGCAAACACGTCCATCCATAAAGCAAATGATAATAATTACACCATTTTAAAATAAGATTTTTTGGATTGCTCACCCAATTTCTCACGACCAAGGTTCCGGTTCAGCCAGCCCTCGATAAATCGCGATTTGCGAATCATTGAATAATAGATGTTGTAGTGATGCTGAATCCGAAAGACAGTTGATGTGTTTCTCGTGTCTACTGGTTACTGGAAGTATCAGTTACCTCACTATGCCCCGTTAATAAATATCACGCCTGTCACGAGAAAATCGAGCTGAAGATGGGAATGGGGCGAAAATCGAAAAATGAGCTAGCATCAGTTTTGGTCACCTCTAGGCATGCCCTGACATCTCCCAAAGTCACATTGTTCATGGATCACTTTGGAGCTCCCTACACCAGGTCGGTATCCTGGAGCCCCAACTTTGACCGGCATTATCTCGGTTCTGGTGCATTTTGGAGAAAAACTACTCTAAGAGATACCCTACCTACTTTTCGATCCTTTATCGGTCTGTGCCGGTTAGAAGTCATGAAAGTGCTTCCGAACGGCGCTACACTCAAGAATGCATAACTCAAAAATTTAGGAAATGGAGGTGCCCAGTTTTCTATATGTTGTGCGTCTCGTCGAGCTCCTTCGAATGAGTGGTTTATGAGAAATATAGATCCATGGAGCGACATCATTTAGCCCATTGAAGCGTTTGAGATTATTTGAAATCATTTTCACACAACGAAAAATAGAAAAGTACATTCATTCCGCACAAACCGTAGTGAAATGAGCGGTGTCGAGTGGAATTTGTTGTTGAAATAAATCTTCAAATAATCTCAGACATTTCAATGGGCTAAATGATATCGCTCCATGGATCTATATTACTCATAAACCACTCATTCGAAAGAGCTCGACGAGACGCACAACATAGAGAAAACTGGGCACCTCCATTTCCTAAATTTTTGAGTTATGCATTCTTGAATGTAGCGCCGTTCGGAAGCACTTTCATGACTTCTAACCGGCACAGTCCGATAAAGGATCGAAAAGTAGGTGTGGTATCTCTAAGAGTATTTTTTCTCCAAAATGCACCAGAACCGAGATAATGCCGGTCAAAGTTGGGGCTCCAGGATACCGACCTGGTGTAGGGAGCTCCAAAGTGATCCATGAACAATGTGACTTTGGGAGATGTCAGGACATGCCTAGAGGTGACCAAAACTGATGCTAACTCATTTTTCGATTTTCGCTCCATTCCCAAAAAATGTCATTCTAGCTCGATTCTCTCCTGACAGGCGTGATATATATTTCGCAAAATTCATTTAAAAAACTAGTTTCAACCAACCCGAACGTAGTGATGCCTTCTCATTGGTTTAGATTCTGAAATAAATGCGTCACATTGCGGACACGCATTCGTTTCGTTAGCTTTAGCATATTTCTTTCCATTAATATAATCGTAATCTGCAATGATTCCCATATTGTGATCGTTATAGTAGTAGCAACTTAGCAAATGTCAAAAACCGATTTACTGAAAAATCAAAATTATCTCGCTACATAATTTGACAGATCTAACGAAAAAATTAGAGCATGAACTCACGGATGTTCCCATCTCTTTCGTTATTATCAGTTTTTCCACACAACCATTCGTACGGTCGATTCATTGTTTGCCCTATGGGTTCCTGCTCTGAAGTGTAATCGAAGCGACAAGAGTTTTTTTCGGATATCACTAGACAAGGCAAGATAAGTAAAGGCATAAGCTACTGAAGATGAATAAAAATTGCTGATTATCACAAATATATCAGAGCCAAAGAGATATCGACTTCACGCGCCTTTGAAAAAAAAACCATCGTAAAGTCACTGCAAGAGAAAAGAGACTGAAAAGAAGAAGCAATGCATAGGATAGTCATCCTTTCCCCTCGTCTCTTCTTGCCAACCGTTCCGCTTCAGTCTCTTCAAGGGTGAAGTGTTTCCCTGATCATTCCTCTTCCTTGATGTCTGAGTGACGAGAGAGTAGGTGGAGACGAGTACTTCGCCCCTTGTCCTAGACTTTGTCCTCAATAGCAACCAGTAACTCACTTCTCCAACGAATTATTTTCTCATCAAGACTTGTATGTAAAGAACAGACGGGAAAGTGTGAACAATGATAATTAAATACTAAATATTATAGCAAAGGAAAGAGACTGAGAAGATAATGGGAGGTCAACTAGAAATACTTCCTTTCCCTATCTTTCCCTTCTTGCCAACCACGTCAGCTCCCTCCGTAGCATCGTTCGGACAAAAAGTGAAATTGGATATGATGGTTTATCAATGTTGTAGTTTTCATATAATTAACGGCAATATATTAAATTATAATTCGGTCGTGGCACGAAGGTAAGTTCCAGGCCAGTCCACCAATTCTTGTGAATAATTGTTCTTGAATCCTTCCTCAGTTTCTGGTGAGAATAATAAACGTTTATCCGATGTGATCAATTGAATCTCTATTCCGAATCGAGTTCATGTAGGCAACTGAAACATTACGAATTAGAACAAAAAAATCTTATAGTAAATGCATGACTACAACGGGAAAGAAGGAATGAAAGAAGTGAATGGGAGGAGAGCATTCGCCCCTCCTCTTCCCCGGAAAAGCGGAGAATGGAATCGTACAGTGGCTTTTTTACCCAGCTCTCGTTCAAGCATTTCAGTTTGTAATGATTGTCCTCACAGTACTCACAAAATCCAGTACAAAAAGTACAAAAACAATACAAAAACAAAAACAGTACAAAAACAAAATTGTCAGAAAATTCGGCTCTGTACGGAAACGGGGGTCCCAAAGGAAAACGGGGGTCCCATCAGAAAACGGGGGTCCCAATATAAAACGGGGGTCCCATCAGAAAACGGGGGTCCCATCAGAAAACGGGGGTCCCATTAGAAAACGGGGGTCCCATCAGAAAACGGGGGTCCCATTGGAAAAACTGTGTCCCAAAAAACTTGTGTATAGTTGTATCATTCTTCATTTCTGATGTTGCCTATTCCGCTGCCTTTTTTACTGTGATACTAATGTCCTGCTTCACTCAATAACCGCATAAAAACGATAATTGCAACTTCAAAGGAATATTAATTTCGATGCAATAAAAAATTTTCATTCAAATGTCGAGGCCTCTTGTACAATAATTAGGCGAGAAAAAACGTCAAAAAAGCGCTATGGGGAACTGTCTTAGCAAGTATACACAGAAATAATAAACTTTTATGGGGCTCATCTTGGGATGAGACCTAAAAAAATTGATGGGACCCTCGTTTTCTAATGGGACCCCCGTTTTCTGTTGGGACCCCCGTTTTATCTTGGGACCCCCGTTTTCTGATAGGACCCCCGTTTTATCTTGGGACCCCCGTTTTCTTATGGGACCCCCGTTTCCGTACAGAGCCGAAAATATTCGAATAACTTGAAAATTATAGTATACGTATCGTGAAAAATCTTTATCATGGAACATTTTTCAATAATGAATCCGGTAGCTGCGGGAATTCGATTCGAACACGAACACATTACTCGAGCGCTGTCGCTGTTTCTTCTCGTAGTCAGAGATATCGACGCAAGCACCTTCTTTCCGCGACTCCAAGCGCACATCCGGTCCTCCTCTTCGGTCACGGTATCACGTTTCTTGTTCGTTTGAACGAGATTTTGTAAGTCATCGGAGTAGATTGTCATGGTTTCGAGAAATTGAGTTGATATAAGCAACTGCAAGGTATCAATAAGAATGAGATTATGAGGATCAGAAACAATAGAGAGAAAAGAAGTGAGAGAAAAAAAGCGAGAGGACTCTCCGTCGACTATAGCGAACGAATGGAGGGACTCTGCCTGCTCCGTTGCCTTGCAGTCACTGGCAACGGAGCAGTAAGCGGAATCGAACAGCGGCTTTCGTCATTTGGCTAGCTTCTTCAGCCGATACATTTCAGAGCGTAATGAGCACTAGCACACAAATTACTCTGCAAAGAATTGAGAAAAAAAACGCTTTTCTGAAAGCTGCCCAAGCGAAGTGTACGGATCGTGAAAATTCTTTATCATGAACTTTTCTCAATAATGGATACTGTAGTTTAGTGTGTATCCGACTCAAAAAGTACGTAATACTCGTGCACAGTCTCTCTGAATCGGCTTGTCCTCAGAGATCATAACGAGTTCGATGACTTCTACACCGAATGCATCAAGGCCACATCTTCGGCGACCGTGTTAAGATTCTTCTTCGTTTGAATGAGATTTCGCAATTCATCGTGGTAGAAAATCCTGTTCCGAATCGAGTTAGCGTAGACAACTGCAATGTCTCAGTAAAAATTGGCAATCAATAACGGAACAAGCGAACAAAAAGGGAGAGGAAATGAAGAGACTACAGCGAACGAGTGGAGGGACTGCGCCCGATCCGTTGCCGCGTGCCATTGACAACCGATGCATGGAAGAAGAACGAAGAGAACAATCGTACAGTCAGAATGAAGCAGCAACACAAATTGAATTTGAATTGAAAAGATAATCAATCTGCTGAAGAAACTAGCAAACTACGCTCGCTGCGCTCGCTCCGTTTGCTAGGTGTCGCCGGGTTATCCCAGTCATCTGCAAACGCTTCGCAACTCTTAACCAGTCATTTGCAAACGCCCTATTTCTCACGAGTCTTCCGCGAGCGTGAAAATTTATTTTTAAGTTTCATTATTTTAGGTGAATAGCGCTGCGCTCGCTCGTTCGCTAGGTGTCGCCGGGTAGCGTTTTATTAAGGTTTTATCTCAGTCATTTGCAAACGCTTGCGAAAGGCTCGTGAGGCCGACACTTCGTGGCTCCATCCCAACTTTTTTCGGATCGCTCTCGGCCTCACGAGCCTTCCGCAAGCGTGAAAGCGTATTTTACCATTTTCTAGCCAAGTACCATTTTCTTCTCACAATCGATTAACAACATAATTCATTCATTTCACCCAGTGAACTACGCTAAACGTAGGACTCCATCGATTTAAAATAAACGTCATAAATCTGACCCAGTGAACTAAGTTTGACCTAGTCGACAACTTTGCTATACGGTGAAAGTGGTATGGTATCGATTTATGACAAAAGTCATAAATCGAAAAAGATTTGGTTCTTCACTTGATCAATTCGGCCGAAATTCCAGCGAAAACGGCGTGAAAAACAGTTTTGTAAACAAGTATTTCGTCATATTGCACAGTGATGACGAAATTGATTATCGATTTTTTGAAACTTTCGATTATCAGTCGTGGTGGCACGCACTATCGATTTGGTCGAGTTTCCGGCGTAAAAAACGAATTATTGCATCATCATTACGTAATATTGCATAGTGGTGATGAAATAGGCTACTGATTTTTTCAAGAATTTCATGACGAGTCATATGGTTCTATGGTTCATTACGTGATCGATTTGGTTTAGTTTGAGACAAGTTCTACGCGAAAAACGGATTATTGCATAATGATGACGAAATCAATTATCGATTTTTTTTGGAAAAAATTTTCTCTACAAGTCTTTTGCTGAAGGAGTTAGGCTTGGAAACGAGCGAAAAGGGCGATTTCGAGCAATTTCAGGAGCGTGACATACATACATACATACATACCCACATACGGACGGACAGACAGACACAAAAATTTTATAGTCTCTTAGTAATTTCGAGTATTTTTGTAGCACGTCCCAACTGTTCAGCTTCTAGTGTTCGAAATTAAGAATATATTATTTTGTTGCGATCTTGTTTCTTCCATGATTCCGAATAAAAAGTCCAGTGTAATGATAAAACAACGTGGTTGATAACATTAATTTTATGCAATGAAAATAATCACAGAGAGATAAAATGTTCTTGAAGCCAGCCGCGATGCTGAGATGTAAAATCCACTCCTCTGTATTGTTTTTGTTTGTTTTTTATTAACATGCTTGGAATGCGGGAGGAATGGAGTGACGGCTACTGTGTTCTCTTTGGTAAGATAGTATCCGTGGGCTGCGCGGAGGAATTGTACACCATTTGATCGAGTTGGAGTAGGCAACTGAAATTGTACACTGAATCTAGAAATATTTTTTAAAAAATCAAGCAAAAATCAAGCGGAGCTTGGATAATGCAGAAATCGCACAGCGGAAAGAGGAGGGACAATGGAAGGAGTAGGGCCTCCCTTCTCTTCCTTCCTTCCCCTGCCCACAGGTGTTCATGCCAACAGTCCGCCTTCCCATCCTCGCTAGCAACGGCAAAGGAGGAGCGATGACTCATTCGTAAACTTACTCGGAAATGATACGAATTCTAAACAAATCAGAGCTTTTCGTTGAGCGTTGAGCGCACAATACTGGTCGCCGTCTCTTCCTTTCACATACTCGCTCGTCACCCAACCGGTCGAGTGAGTGTGCGAATTGAAGAGACTGCGACACGAATTGCGCACCCTACTGCAGCGGGTTCTCGAATGGAACAATTCTCGATGCTCTGTCTCGAAATCTTCTCGTAATCTGAGATCCGGATGTAATCAGTGTTTTCCTAGGTGTTTGTGCTTGGTGACAAAACGGTGAGAGAGAGAGAGAGAGGATAATATGCATATTGAGGGAGAAACACGATAATAGCTCTCCGTTTAGGCAATGGCTCTGAAAAAAATGACCTCCCTCAGAGGACACGTTTCCAGCGCCAGCCATTACTTCTTTTTTCCCTCAAATTATTCCCACGGCCTTCCTTTTACTCCTATGACTTTTGCGCACGGGTTCTCTCGCTATTGCGCACTCTCTCTCTTGCAGTTAGTCCCTAGCCCTAAACGGTAATGGGATCGGAATGCGATTTATGACATGAGAGGGACAGTTCGAAATTAGGGTAAATGGCTCTCCTCATTTCACATGAATCTCATCTTCTCTGACTCTCCGCTCGCAATCATTTTTCATATTAGTAATTCAATTTATTCCGCCTGACTCTCTAAAAACCCAGTGACATGCGTCTTATTATAGGTTTCATCAGTACCGAAGAGGATGATGCTACTCTTGGCACTCTATTCTTCATTGAATCACTCGGACGGATGCATTTCAACTCCAACAGAAGGTCCTTCGATTCCCTTCATCCGTAAGTTGCTTAATTAGGTAAAGCTCCCCACACTTGAGGTGAAAATTGACAGTCTGTGTCGTGGTCGCTGTTCGTGCATTATTTTTATTGAGTTTTCAATTAGGAAGATACCCACTTTCAAGGTACTATAGCATTCATTTTTTTCAGCCTGCGTGTCATGTGATCCGAGCCTGGTCACCTTTTCTTCCGGCTTCACCAACGACAGCATCTCCAAAGATAACGGATGTCGAACGCGAATGCTTAAATGCGAGGCATCGGTAATTCATATACTAATTCATGAGACGAATCGTGAGAGAATCGACCACGCCATGGCGGTAGAATTAGGGTCATTAGCTAATTAAACAACATATTTAGAATGAAACTCCGAATTTATCATATCGATTCTCATTTTCAAACAATCGGTAGTCGGAGCTTTCTCTTTAAGGGACTTCGTCCTATCTGCCTGCACTAAAATGGGCATGGATTTCTTTAAAAAATAATATCAGCAAATATAACATCATTTTTTTATCATATCAAAGGCCCTTCGGAAAACTATATATAGAAACTATATATATATAAAACTGTATATATATTTACACATTTAGATCGACTACGTTGCGGGCACAATTCTCGGTCCCGCCACGCTTGTTCTGACGTGCAACACAATGAATTCGGCGTGGATGTACATGGGCACAGTGATCACTCAAGCGACGTGCAGTCGTGAGTCTAGTTTTTGAGTTTCAATCAGTAAACATTTTGATAAATGATTATAGCAAAATAATAACAAACACTCAAGGAATCTAATGGATTGCTCCCGACATTCAAACAAGGAATGTTTCCAATGTCCTGTTTTGTGTGGATTCACAACCTAAGATCATTTTCCATACCTATAGTTGCAAATGTTTATCAAAATTTTTAATTATGGACAGGCCCACTTACGAGACTTTTGATATACATTCTCATTTTTCAGCTTGTGCGTCATGTGATCCGAACCTCGTCACTGTTTCTTCCGGCTTCACCAGCGACAGCATCTCGACCCTCAACGGATGCCGAACGAGAACTCTGACGTGCCCTACCGTGGTATGTTTTCTATTCGTTGTTGTTGTTTTGAGTTATATTTTCGCTCTTTTTTGGATCAGAATTAATCATATCAACAAATTTTCATGGAATTTCCACTTCACCTTCTAGAAAATTTCTTTTCATGACTAATCGAGTGATTTTCAGACGTCCTTTGCATCCTACTACTTCCTGCAGGGTCAGCTCGACAACTTCCTAAGTAGGTTCTATCATTAGGGTATCTGCAAATCAAAAATTTACCATAGTCACATTCTGCGTTATTCCCATACCAATAGCACCAACTTGAGGCGAGTCATGTACGTGAATTCGAAAAGTGATCATGAATCCAGCACAATACCTCCTTTTCCCTTCCCTCCCTGGGCCACCTTTCCCTTTCGCTCACACCACACCTCACCTCTCTAACAATCGCGTGCTATCTCTCCATGCGGCAGCATTTACCCGGCGATCACAAGTCATTAGAGTTCGATATACGGTTATTCGTCTCTTCATTTTGCGTGCTCTCTCGCCTCTCTGACCGGTGAGAGAGCGCTTGAAATGAAGAGACGATTACCTGTATTTCGATCACCAGTGATTAGTCCTAATGAGAGCCAATTCGAGCCACTGCGCAAAGTGGGAAATGTACCAGTCTGGGCAGGTCATTCAGTTCGGAAAGGCCGTCCTCATTTCACAGGAGTCTACGCTGCCTTTTGCAATTAGAAACGTTTGAAACTCAAAAACATGAAACAACGTTGGAAACGTTTGAATTTCTTTGACTTTGTCTTCTTTGAAACAGCACGGGACCAAAGTTTCACCGCGGGATAAAAAATATCGCAAATATTATTCTAAAAAGATCATTATTGAAAAAAAAACAAAATCGCACATTCTTCGTTCGAAATTGATCTATAGATAATGTTCGAACTTTAAGAATTTCATATTTTAGACTGCGCTAAGTGCATTCCGGACACAATGTATGCCGATAACATCACATGCCTGAATAAGAGTACAGACATCTACAACGCAAGTGATGCATGCATGGAGGTAAGGGCAAGGATAGTCTGATATGATGTGTATGAGATTTATTTTGAATATTATCAAAATCGTCTCATTCATTAAGTGATTAATTAGTGAGTTACAGGCATGTTTTCGCTGCCCTCCAAATTCAAAGTTCCAACTCAATCTTGTGCCACCAAGGAAGGAGGCCGAATTTGGATGGCAGGTAAGATAAGCGTTTGGAAAAGAAACTTAATGAGCACACATAGGAGATGGGCTTCCGAATGATCTGCCGTGGTTCGCCGATTGGAAGATGGGTGCTCACTGCAGCACCCCGAACTCAGCCCAACCCTCCTACTGCATTAATTAAATCGATCACCTGCTATTCTGAAGGTTTGGCTCCATTTTTTTGAATTACATCCCTTCAAAACGCAAATTAGGAAAGCAGGAAAATAAAAAAAAAATCCTTTCAGAAAGTGATATCGGTTGCGAGGATATTCCGTCTGTCATGCTTCCTCAAGATTGCCCGTCAGCCCTTCATTCAGGTAATACTTGTTCTTCGTAGGAGCCATTAATGAACCGGAAGAAACTCTTATTATATCAGCCACCCCAAAAAAATCGTGTTGAATAGATGCACAAAGCCACTTGCTTTCAGAATGTCAATCATGCCCACCGATTCTGATCTACGTCCCACCACACTTCCCACCACGTTGACGATGGAAATGGAATCGATGGAGCAAATTGATTTCCCAATTCCCCAATTTCCCATCATACCTCTTTATTACCCTCAACCTATGAACGTTCTACTGCCCATTTCGATCATTCCACAGTTTTTTTTCCATTTTTCCATTCCAACTGTTTAAGCTCAACCCTCAGCAGTTCAGTGTAAATCCGAATTTGTACGCACTTCCAAACATTTTGCAGTCCCAACAACCCACAATTATTGATCTGACTGCCGATTTATTATTTATTTAGCATTCGAATAGTTCAAAAATCAGAATAGTATTTCCTTTCATCAAACGACAATCCTAGTCAAATTCTTGACAAGGGAAGCGCACAAGTCGTCTCTTTCAGAACCTAAATTTGCTATCACCAATCGAAAGGTACCCCTCTGGGAAGTGCGATTCCCTTGTAAGCAACTGAAATATCTCAATAAAATATGATTGTTGGGAGCCAAACAAGCAAAAAAAAAACAGAGAGAAGAGGGAATACAGAGCGGGAGGGGGGAATGGAGCGCAGCAAGAGGCTCCCCGTCGACTATAGCGAACGAGTGGGGGGAGTGCGTGTGTGCCACGCTGCTATTGGCAACGGCAAGCTGCCAGAATGAGGGAGAGGGGAATCGTACATGAAAATTTAAAGCGCACCTTCATTACTGCGTTTATCGCAAGAACGTTGCTGCAGCTCATGATCTTTACAATTCAATCGAACACCAATTCTCTTTTCAAAAACAATAAGATAGGTATGTGTAAGATAGGTGCAAAGATAGGTATGCCTGCACTCGAAAGCCCACACACTCAATCCGTTGAGAGATGCAGTCGCGACGCCCGACGTGCTCGATATGCACACGGAGTCCGGAGTAGACTCTGCGCGCATTGGATGATCTCGCATCTCTCATTTCGCAATGCTCTCTCGTTTCTCTGACCGACGATAAATGAGGCGAGGTGTAGAGAGGAGAAAATTGTATCCTTGCAATGCTATCCGAATTTGAAGCCGTTAGCTCTGGATCATGGTTAGCAAATTCTGGAGCCTGAAAAGTCGAGCCGCAAGCGAGCTCGAGGATGTGTCCTCTGAAATTCATCGGAGAATAGGAATGTGTATTGTGGAACTCAAATTTCACGGTTTCTACAACCGAATCTCGACAACCCGTGCAATAACTGTATCTCAAGATTGTTTCGGCGTTCTCAGCGAACTAACCCCTGCATCACTTCCAGTGAGCGAACGAAAGTGAGAGAGAACCCTTGCGCAAGAGCCATTAATATGAATGACAGTGAGCGGAGATTGGACATAATGCGTAATGGGGGGCTGTTCTGTCTCTGACCTTCCCTGAACGGGATGGAAAGAAATGGATATATGTAAGGCGGAGATGGTGGTAGGTGGCTGACAGTTCCACTCAGCGAACAGCTCACACCACAAAGCTTCCATGCTCCCGGCTGCATGGACCTGTGTGCCCACGGACCCGGGAACGATGCCCGCGATGTCAAGTGAGTTAATTTTACATGCGGTCGATATAATTGTAGATGGTTTTTTTCTCGAAGTAGCTTCTTAGTTCTTTTTTGAGCTTTATGTAGTACAACACGGTAATTGATTAATTTCTCAATTTTGCAACTTAGACTGCGCCAAGTGCACAAAGGACTCCTTCTACGAGGATGGCAATGCGTGCCCAAACTTCGGGGAAGTATACGGTGAATCGCGCAGTATGGCGTACAAGGATGAAAAACCATTCATCTACAACTCCGGCGATGTGTGCATGGAGGCAAGTTTGATACTTTTATGTAATTTGTGCATCAATTGCGAATTAACTCAATTTATTCAAAACTTATTCTGTGAATTATTAATATGTGATGTTGCAGGCCTACATGAACTGCCCACCAGATTCGGAGGTCTACATAGTGACAGAGAAGCGCGATCTGAAGTTTCCGCGGGAAGAATGGAATGTAAGCAAAACCATTGTCCGAAAGTATGCCTAAATGAGTTATTTGCAGTTCCGACTCAAATGCAGTTCAGTGGATATCGGACAGTGGTTTCTCTCATCGCCAGATCATCTACTTCAAGAAAGGTTCGTTTTAGGCTTTATTTCTAATCAGGAACTCATATTTCGGCTCATAATCTTATTTTACAAAATGCAGCAATCTATAGAAAACTGCTTCAGAGCCCTGTGGAAACTGCGCCGATCCTCTCCCTCAAGGCAAGAGCCCCGACGGCTGTCCCTCTGGCTACAGCTGTTCAGAGAGGTGAGATGTTTTAACGAATCTTTAACGCCGCAGAGAGATCGTGTTTGGTGCTACCGAAAAAATACGTTTTTCGGCATAAAAATATCTCCAAATCTCTGACAATGAGTTAGCTAGAGAGTTAAAGAGTTCGAAGCTGTGAAGAACTTCGTAGATACAACAAATTCTGGGTACAAAAGTGATATTCTTTCAGAAAACGGTGGAAACGGCCCGGGCGGATTTTACCCCGACGATGGTCTCTTCGCATTCAATCTAATCGACGGATCTTTCGTGAGTAATACGTTTGGAAATTCGGAAAAAATAAATACAAACTATGTCTTGTGAGTGTTAGGTAGAGATGGTTGGGCAAAAATAGTCTCTTCTTATTTCATGTCTTCCATCATTCCACAGATGTGAAAAACAGAGCTAGAGAGAGATAGATCGTGATTCATATAAACCCCCTCCCTCAAATGTATTCCTTGTAGGATGTCCTTACGCTTGACCAACTCGAAGCGAATGCTCCCGGACAAGGCCCTGTCTGTATCGCCGGAGATTGGAAATACAACAACAGCGGTCAACTAATACACGACCAGAAGATAATTTATGTTATGTCCGTGTCCGCTGTATGGTTTCCCCCCGTTTCCTCTAAGTTCATGTTGTCCAGATAGCCCACGTTTTCTGTCATCACTGATAAACACCTTGTTAGTTCACTCATCTTTCTCGCATTGCCCCCGTATTTCATTCGTATAAATACCCTGCCTGCATCCGCAGATAAATCATACATTCGAAGCACCAACTAACTGAGGTTCCGAAAAAAATGAGCACTAATTCAACCTTAGATGTAGATCGGCTTTTCCGGAATGAACAAATCAAATGAATTGACGAGAGTTGTAAGACCAAGAGGAAGTTGGCCTTCGTTAGGAAGGATGAAGGAAAATATGCGATAGAGATATCGATAGCCATTGAACAGTGACTGTTGGAGGGTCTTGGAAGCGAGATTGGAATGGCAAGAGGATAGAATTCCGTTGACGACTATATCTGCGGTTGCAGTCAGAGGAGAGTAGATGCCCCTTTCGTTGATCTGAAATTTAAAAAAAAAATCTCACTTTCTGCGACATCGGGATATTCCAGTATTTTAAAATTAGCTGTTCAAAATTTTGTGTATTTCAATAATGTAATGTGTTTCAATTGCGCGTACCTTAGTGACATTGGCGACTCTGCCGATTTCAAGCGCTCTACGTGACGAATGGGCGGTGAGTAGACAGTGTGAAGTTGTGACTTCCTTCGCTCTGAAAAAGGGTTTGAGAGTCCTTACATCTTTCGATCACTCCGTATTGAGTTACTTCCTTTGTAAAAATCAAAGTATTCTATGTTTTGCTCGAATATTGGGCTATTCTTCGCGCCAGCTCCCTTTCCGAAAAGCTGCGCGCAAATAATTGTTGAAATTTACATCACCTCACTGGCCGGAGCGTACGTATGTCATCGCAATCAAATACGTAGATGAGATGTGAGTTCGTGAGCTTTACTGAATTGTTGTTGACCTGAAAAATATAATAGCAAAGTGAAACACATAGTACCATTTTCACTAGCGAACGTTGTCATATCACAATAAATTAATAAATTACACTTTCCCCCGTCCTAAATATACACAGGAATACAATTGCACAATAGCATACCGTAGAGATAACGACGAATTCGGCCAACAAATTTTCGTCTCGGTGCAGAAACATGATGATAGGAGAAAAGGTGATCTGAAATAAGTGAGCTGCCGAACAGGATAAGCTGATCACGATATTCTTCTACTTTTTATGCGCCTTTTGAAAGATCTACCTTGCTTTTCGAATTTCACATCACTTCGAGTTTCATGTATTTTTGGTTGTAGCATAGGTGGAAATAGAAAAGACTCCGAAAGTAAGCGTACCATGCCCATCCCGTCTTCGACACTCAATACTTCATCGCCTGTCTTCAATTCGATCATTCTCTTCGGTCCATCAAGGGTTTCGACAACCAAATCTCCCGAGAAACACTCCCTATCGCTGAAGAGCCCGACTCGATCGAATAGTGTTTCCTAGAATACGAATATAATTTATTTTGCCTGATTTCTAAACACACAATGAAATAAGTCCTAAAAATTCAAGTTATAACTTACCAGTGGCGAGTATACCCTATGCGGGAAAGGCGCTTGTCCCGGATATCCCGAGCCACCTGCAGTCAATTTATTAGTAGTCGCGATGATTAAATTATAATTGTTTCCGATAATGTATGATTGTGGCCGGAGGCTTTTTTTTGTTCTAACCGAGGTTTTCTCCGTAATCGATGTTCGAGAGCTCTTGCTCTTGCTGTTGATCGTTGATATTGTACTGAACCGGCGTCTCGTAAACCGTCGTGTAATAATCGCCAATTCGAATCCTTAAATAGTTTCACCTCCAGGAACCCATTTTGCCCTAACAAAGAAGTAGCATCATGTTTTTCAGAGATGTTAGCGCTAGGGGCTTCAACATTCTACACCCTAACACACATGCAACAACGTTTGTGAATGTTTTTCAAAAGAGATGTTCGAATGATCAATTCACTAGTTGTTGGATTTAAACAGGCTCACTCTTAGATGAATGAACACATTTTCATGCATATTTATTTTTAATTCATACTTGCACGAAGCTGCTTCGTCCTTTTGATAGGTAGCAAACATCATATCGCCCTTTCCCATCAAAACTTCAAACGATTTGCCTGTCGCTCGCTGTACGGATTGCTGGAGGATCTGAAGAAGGAAATCATTCAGAGTGGTCTGGTTCGATAAATACTTTCGTTATTCTATTATACTGCTTATGAACAACAATACCTGAGCAATGTCTCCCAGCCTCATGTGTGTGCTTGAAGTAAGCGGGCCCACCACGTGTCCCGTGATCTGCAATTACATTTTCTATAGAATATTTCGCGAAGATAAACAATTGTGCTTCTTTTTTCTATGGTTGGTCTATCCACAAAAATTTTCTCACCCTTCTCAGCAGATAATTCTCGCATCCTCCAAAATTCATTCGTCCGACCGCTTGTCTCTTGAAAATGCGATTTCTGCTCACTTGGTGCTTTTCCGACGAGTATTCTGTGATATCCGGTGATAATATCGTGGTCTCCGGGACTGCTGTTGTCGACGATACTATTACAGATGGGGATGCGGTAGTCTCGAAGGCTTGTGTGCTATGCATCAACGAGGATACGGTAGTTGTCGAGGCGTGTACCGTAGGTTTCAGGGCAGATACGGCAGCCTCCGGTGATGGTGCTTTCGTCTCCACGGAGCACACAGAAATGGGAGGAGGTCTTGGGAATGCGGAGCATGTGTCGGCCCTCTCGCATGGCAATTCCGACGGGAGATTCGAGGGAACGGGGAAGCAAGGGTCACTGGCTACTGGTGTGACCAGAGAAAGAAGAAAGAGGAGTGTGATGAAATTTAGTATCATGTTGAGAAAAGTGAGAGAAAATGACGAGATATATCTCTCTCGAATGATATCGAACGCGCGTTCACTCGAAAAGTTGCGAAAGGATGCCAAATTGACCCAGTTCAATCACCTTTTTTCTGCAATCTTTTTTCTCACTTTTCACCTCGAGCTGCTAATTACGGGGGATATCCGTTCCCTCCTGTGCTCCGCTTTGGCGAGAAAGGGCAGAGGGGGCTTTCAGGCAAACGCACTATCTGTTGCAAAAACAGACAATCGCAACACATCACGCGTGATTGCTTGATGGCTTTCTCTCTAAAAAAACATTATAATTGTTTGAACAAGTGAAAGTGTTTATATCGGTGCTCCTTGAATATAATTGAATTGCAGAATCGGTGGAGAGATCAACGATTAAGTCTATCATGAATAACTACGAAACGTAATGCGTGAAAGTAGTGCACTATATAAATATCGGCTTGGTCGGAATAAACAAATCAAGCGTGCTTGCAAGTGAAGTGAGACCGATCGGGAGAGAACCTTCTTCGGGTAGGATAAAGGAGAATAAGCGATAGAGATATCGATAGCCATTGAACAGGGACTGTTGGAGGGTCTTGAAGGCGAGATTGGAATGACATGAGGAAAGTACGCCGTTAACGATGATATCTCCAGTTGATGTCAAGGGAGCGAAAATACCCTTCTCGAACACCTTAAATTACTAATGTTTCTATTCATTATGACAGATGTTCTCGTATCAATCAATACAGGTTGCATACCTTAGTGACGTTTGTGACTCGGCCAATACTTATTTTTCGAAAAGGTGACCGGACTGCTATTAGGCAGTGCTCAGTGGTGACTTCCATCGATCTGAAATGAAAGATTGCATAGTTCATTTTTTGGATCCTGCCTAGAAGTATGCCTTTTGAAAAAACAACTGAAAACTGAAGAATAACGAAGAAACCACACAAATGCTAAACATCACTCTACCTCACGAGTCGAAGCGTATCTGCGTTCTCACAGTCGAAAACTTGAATGAGATGATCGTTCGTGAGCTTGACAGAATCGCCGTTTGCCTGCAATATCAAATTTAGATTGCATGATTCACGAATATGAGAAGTAATATTCGAGCTTACAAGCGTGATGACGTTGAATTCGGCCAGTCGCTTCTCATCGCGATGCAGAAACATTATAATAGGTGAAAAGATGATCTGTCAAGATCAAATGGGGAGTAACATTGATGAAATTGGGGCAATAAATCAGTTAAAAGTGCCTTCATAACCCACCATGCCCATTCCCTCTTCCACACTCATCACTTCATCGCCCGTCTTCAATTCGCCCATTCGTTTTGGTCCATCAAGAGTTTCGACGACCAAATCCCGAGAAACAGGCTCCTGCACCTCCGGCGCCTACGAAGTCGGCTGCGTCAACGTTCAAGCCGTCAATGACGGTTTCCTGGAAGGTTTTCCTTCCCATTTATCCTGAAAATGACCAAAAATGAAAATGACCAAGTCAAAGTATGCCATTTTTTTCTATTTTTAAAGGTAACATTCTTTCAAAAAAAAACAATTCTGTGTTGAAATTTACCAGTGGGCCGTATACTCTAACAGGAAATGGAAGTTGTCCCGGATATCCGGAGCCACCTGAAGTCGATTTATTAGAAATAACGATTGTGTATCGTGCATCATTTTTAAATCGAAATAAGAATATTTTAAGATAAATTCAATAACCGTTTTTATCACAGTTATGCACATATTGATACATTCAAGGTAAAACAAATGGACGATAATACAAAGCACTCACCGAGATTTTCACCGAAATCGATGTTCGATAGGATCTGCTCTTGCTGTATGTTGTTGATATTGTACTGAACGGGCGTTTCGTAGACCGTCGTGTAATAATCGCCGATTCGCATCCTGAAGAACAATGGTCAAACAATTTCTCAAAGGATCAAATAATTCGAGAATTTTCTCTAATAATCATCTGTTCTCCATGAATTTTATCACTTCATTTCAGAACTGATTTTCAGAAGAGATTATCGTGCGTTTGAAATGCTCAGCAAATGAGATGTGTTGGTTAGCGTGCTATCGATTGTCTGGGAGAGAGGAAGGGGGAAGGAAGGGGAGAGGAGGACAGTTGATCTACCGCCTCCTCCCGGCCTCTTCCCTTCTCCGCCCCCTCGAACGTTCGTCAAAGGTCAGCTACTAGTGGAATGGAAAATAACCTCACGATAATGAACTGATTCTCACTTGCAACTTCCGGCCTCGCTCATGAGATGGGATGCTACCATCATTTCGCCCTTTCCCATAATGATCTCGTGCGATTTCCCAGTTGCTCGCTGCACAAATTGTTGTAGTACCTGTGAAATGATTGATGGGCTAAATAACCATACTGTCTGTGTAACAGGCCATACTACTTCTTCATGACAGTTAACTACCTTAGCGACGTCTCCTAGCATCATCCGATTGTTCGACGTTAACGAGCCCACCACGTGTCCCATGATCTGCAATTGTATTTTTGTAGCGATAAAATGATACACTCCTCCAAAACTCCCACGTATCCATAGTTTTTGTTTGACTGAGATGTGATTAGTTGGCTATTTTTAAACTATCAGTTTCATAATACTCACGAAAAAGTTTCGATAATAAAAAAAACACTGTCATTAGCGAATCTTCGCCTACCCGACTGAGCTGATAATTCTCGCATCCTCCCAAAAACGTCCGACCGGTCTGCCTTTTGAAGATGCGCTTTATGCCCATTTGCATCTGGACATTTGTGACGTCGAAGTGTTGCAACGAAGTCTCCGGGCGTGGCATTCTAGTCTCACGTAAGGATACAGCAGTCTCTTGTGAAAATACGGTAGTCTCTGAGGGAGTTACAGTGGTTTCCGATAAGTGTACGGAAAAGTCCGAAGCGGGTGCCATAGTTGCACACATTAGCTCTGATTGCAACTTGAGGCCGGGAACGCAAGGACCATTGCCGATCGCGATGATGACTTGTATGATTAGTGATAGAGCAGAGAGCAGAATGTTGGGACGCAGCATGATGAGGGTCAAATGGAGAGAATGCAAAGATCTCGCGCTTGAGCGACATGTAAAAACTTTAGATTTTAACATTCCATTTCTCTTTTGACCTTATTATCTCAAGCTGCAGTACGATGTGATACGACGCCACTCAATTTCCGTCTCTCCTATGGATAGCAAAAGCTGAAATTAGAGATAGTTCGAGATCTCTTCACACTGTCTCTTTCTGTCGAGACAAGTGCGAAATAATGGCGAACATTTCTTTTAGCTAGGCTAGGACTCTGAAGCACAGGCAACGAGCGAGGTAGTGTGAAAAATGAGGGAGAGCGCATTCGCTCCCGCACTTACCTGAGTACTTAGGACTCCTAAGTTAGGAGTTGAAGCGCTGTGGATAAAAGTGAAAGCGATCATTTGAACTATATCAAGGGAAATGTGTAAAAAGAGATAGCTTTTCAATCGCAACCTTCACCCTTATCGTCTAGCCTTTTCTCGAGTAACTGGTGCAGTTGGTCTTTTCCCACGTCTCTTATTCGTTCCTCGGTTGAGCACGGAGCGACGGACGTTTTTGGGTGTTTAAAACATGCAAATTCAAAGTCATCCCAAGTAGCAAGCACATCATGAACATTCGCTGCTCAATCGTCACTTCTCATTTGTACCTCATCTCGTCCCGTTAATTACCCCATTTCAGATCAACCGCAATCTCGTTTCAACCATGATGTTGTCCCTGCTACTCCTTTCCACGTCCATGGGACGTGCATGGGCCTGCTTACCCACTTCTCCAGCAACAATGCCGCCCGTTCGTATGTGATTTTGTAACTACAACTACAATTACAATTACAATTACATTTTCAAAACTGAAATTTAAAAAAAATTTTTAAAAAATGAACAAAAATTAGCTAGAAGTCTTCGATAGATTTCGATGGAGATCCGTCGTCCACGAAACTAGGGGGGGGGGAGGGTAAATAAGATGAAACGTAAAATATAAGGTTCAATATCGATTTCCATTTCAGTTTGCGTATCATGTGATCCGAGCCTGGTTACTGTATCATCCGGCTTCACTGAAATCACCTCCATAATTAATGGATGTTTAACGCGAACGCTAACTTGTCCGACTGAGGTTTATTTTCATCTACACCCGCTTTGCTTTCGAGATACAAGATATTTTTATTTGCTCAATCAGTTTATGATGCAGTTATAACTTCTTGAAGCTTCAACGCAATTGTTGAAGGAAGAACGATCGGATTAAAATCCATTTTTTGAGATAGACTACGGCTCGGGCGTAATAGCCGGTCCCGCAACGCTGGCGCTGAGATGCAACGCTGCGAATACGGCATGGACGTACAATGGTGCAACAGTGACACAAGCGACGTGCAGATGCAAGTTATTTTGTTATACTTTCTAAAATTTCCACATTTTAAATAGTAAATTTTTAAAAAAAACGAACAAAACAAAAATTCGCCGAGAAACTTGAGTTTGGAATGGGATTTTATTCTGTTTTTTTTATTGTTCGTTTCACTTCAGGAAATGAATTTGAAACGAACTCTTTCAGTATGTCAATTGTGCACCCAAGGCATGATTTCACTCCCTCCCGGGCCTCCCGGCTCTCCTGGAAATCCCGGCTTCGCCAGTGATATCACGGATGTGGTGAGCGGATGCAAGCAACGCACGCTGACGTGTATGGGTATGAGGACCGATACGTACATCAAGGTACAATCATCATTTTTATTGTCACGTAATCAAATATTTCTTGAAAAAATAGGGAGCACCAGCTCAGATTTTTTTCGCGCTACTGTAGGAAGTCACTCTCTCTCTCTCTCTCTCTCTCTCTTTCTTTGGCCGCAGCTAGCAGTTTCTCGTTTCTTCTACAATACAAAACCAAGCTTCTTTTATAATTTAGCCAATATAAACATTTTTCTTCTTTATAGTACAACTCAGCTGCAGGAATGATCTCGGGAACAGGGGCAACGACGCTGGTTGCAACGTGTAACGCAGATGGCACCGCATGGCTCTACTCGGGTACACCCATCACTCAAGCAGAGTGCAAATTCAGTGCGTTATTTGTGTGCGAAGCACCTATATATCAACATTATGATTTCATGAACATGCATAACGTATTTCTATGAAATTTTGATGGATTTTTAAATTTCACCAAACATTTTTATTTTCATATGGAGCGTGTGAATCAACGGATTTAATTAGAATGTCAACCCAACAAGCGAACCTAGAGCGCAATGGGCAACATTGTATCGTTACGCCATCAAATTTTCTTTATAACGAAACACTTTTACAGGATGTCAGGAGTGCGATCAGAGTTGGATTTCTACAAGCATGCTAAATGGGAACATGCTGACAGATTCGACTGAACTTTTCAACGGATGCAGTCGGCGAACATTCACGTGTAAAGGTCTGCCCCCGATGGGCAATACGTGTGTGTCTATTAAGGTGAGGGTTGTACTCTTAATCAATTTTATCTTAATCGCTGAAAAAGGCGAAAAAAAAGGGCGTTTCAAGATGAAGTGGGATGGAAGTATGTATCTCCAACTATATGTGAATGGCATTCTTTACCAATGGGTCCACCTAGCGTTGTCTTACGACTGCAATATCGCTTGGCGTGGAAACACCTTTACATTTTTTAAACGTTTCGTTGCGCTTCGGGCGTAAATAAAATATTATTATTATTATTCTTTACAGGTCGACACCAATTTGATCATCTACGATTACGCTGACGGCGCTCGCGATGGAGTAGCGAGTGTCTACTCTACTTGCATTCCCGCGGGCAATCAGTGGCGATTGTACGCCGGCAACTTTCCGTTCGCGACGATTGAGTGCAGAAACGAGGTCAACAATCCAGTCTGTATGCGTTAGAAATCTCAATTTATATCAGTGCTTT
This sequence comes from Pristionchus arcanus, assembly GCA_900490705.1. Classification (NCBI taxonomy): domain Eukaryota; kingdom Metazoa; phylum Nematoda; class Chromadorea; order Rhabditida; family Neodiplogasteridae; genus Pristionchus; species Pristionchus arcanus. Next base: position 102,027 of record LS488949.1, on the reverse strand, counting down.
TGCCTGAGAATCGCACTTTTATCAAGATTTTCGGTACAGCAAAAATTGTCCCTTCAGTTTTTTACTGATTATGATAGCTTTAGCTACTCTACATCGATTTCTCTTAATGTCACGATATGTATGGCACTGATAAACTGATAAACTACTCACACGGATGTACATATTTATCACTCGAGTCCCCAAAGAATTGGACAGAATCAAGGGTTGTTTGGCACAATATATGACCCTACATTTGCGTTTAGGTCCTATTGCTTACGAGCACGACTGATTCATTGTTTTGTTTTTGTGACTTTTGACATGCATAGCGAGAGTGAATGGCGGTTACTGTCCCGGTACAAAGAATAATTTCTTCTAATCTTTTTTTAGCAATTTTCCACACTCTGAGGAATTGCACACATTCAACCGAGTTGGAGTAGGCAACTGAAATAACGTTAATCAAGCATTAGTATACTCTAAACAGGCAAATTTATATTGGTACGGAAAACATAAAGCGGGAGATCCTGGAGGTCAGTGGAAGCGAATGATTTTTCTTCACTCTCTCCCGCCGCGCCCAACTCATTCCAAGTTGTCCTTATCTATCCCGTTAGCAGCGCTGAAAGAATGACCCAATTGGAGCGAATCAAACAAATCAACAAAGTTGAAAAATAAATGGGAAATTACATATCTCCACAAATCAAATCAGTCAATTCCTTTCCATTCTCATTCCTCCATTTCGGTGACGACGTAATTTACAACTCTCCTCTTATCTTCAATCATGAAGCGAGCGCGTCTCCCAATTTTGCGACTTATCGGTCGTAAATGAGAATCGATTGAGATAAGGACACAGAGGAAGGAAAGGAAAGGTACTGAATAGCCTTCTACTCCTTCTTTCTCATCAATTATGGAGGAACCTCGTCCGCTTCGGTAAATGCGTCAATCGGCTTATCATTCACTTTTCTCCCTCTCTTAATGCCTTAGATGGATTATGTGATTACGTCTTTCTTATCACTATTCACACTTTTGCGGCATGGACAGAAAAGTGTCTCGTACTCAGTCGAATAAAGTTAATAGAAGCGTTTCGTTTAATCAGCCAAGAAAAGTTACTAGAGGCTTCTCCTTTGCTTCTATTGCAAGTTGGAAACTTCGGTAGATCACTATATTTTTAAATCCGCTTGTTCAATCAATATATGATTTGTTTAGAGCTCGAGACAAGAAGGATGTTCTCTTCTACACTCACTATGAGGAAGTTCTGGCAAGAGTTCGCCCCTTCGGTCCCTATCAAATATTTTGTTGCATCGTTATTCTCTACGCGAGTATTGAATGGGCAGGTGAGCTATCGCGTTCTATTTATACCCGTCTTTGTCGATCCTTGAATCTCACGCGACCGGGCTCATACGTTTCAACATTTATTTTTACTCATTATTCATCCATTTATGTTTACCATTGACATTGATTAAATGATTAGGAAAGTAGCGTAGGCTCATTCATTCTATTCCCTCTAAGTGATGACATCACCGCATTCTTATCTTCAATCTCTGTGTCCGAGCCAATTCTTTGGGGATGAATAATATCACGCCTCTCACCTAAGAATCGACTCAGAATGACAGGATTTTGTCAGCGAGTGAAATTTCGAAGTTGAGATTTCGACTGATTTGGGCCCTACCAGACCCCTCATGGTTCCCCAAGAACGGAATAGTGCCAAATATCATTCCCGGCTGAGCTGCAGCACCGGTCGGCTGCAGCATCCCAACTTCAAGGCATTTTTTCAGCCCTTCAATGAAGTCCCAGAAAATACTTTTGTGAAGGAGGTAGGGCTATTTTTAGATGCTCTATCGACCTACGTCGGCCGTTTTTCGAAAACTGATCAATGAACGCTGCTATACGCGTTGAGCTATATTGACTAAACCGCTCGAAAAACTATATTTTT
>LS488949.1:83302-94844 GCA_900490705.1 Pristionchus arcanus | reverse complement strand
AATATTATATTATGTTTATATTATTATGTTTATATTATTATTATGTTTATGTTTATATTATTATACAAATTATCATTATATATTATTCACATTTATTTTAAGCGTGTTAAAATAATTTTGTTTCAGATTGGCAGCCGGTCACAAGGTGGTTCAGATGGAAAGAAGGGAGGAATTGAAGAAGGATATGGCTGCAGCTGAAGCTGCTATTGAGAATGGAAAAATCGTCGATTCACCATGGATGTTCAAGGGTATTCATTCATACTACGGTTGCAGTTTCGATGATTTTGCGAAGGGTATAGGGTAGATCAGTGAGAGAGTGTGTCAAATGGAGAGAGCTTCTTCCGCCGATGCAATGTCAAACAGAATCCCTAATTCATACGTCTTCATAAAAATTGACTAAATATTCAGGTGATTCTCGCAAGACGAGTACTATGGTCGTTCCTCAAGGAGAAGTATTCGAATTGGAAGTGATCAAGACACTACAGAGCATTCCTGATGTTGGTTTTTCTTATTCGCTGTCTAAGCAATGATCAAATTGTGGAACTTTTCTGTTTTTTTTTGGCCAGGCTATGACTCTGAATGTGAAAAGGTTGGGAATGGTGATAGGAAGGGAGCACTCTGTGAGAATGTGATCTTCTTTGTAGACACTGATGGGAAGTCGTAAGCAGACTAAGAATTCACTGAAAGAATACGAAAATAGAGGATACAACTATGATGATGATACGGAAGATTATGCGAGGGAGTTCAAGAAGGTTCGCTTTATTAAAAAAAATTATTTGAGTCCTAAACTCTCTTTTTTTTTCAGGAAAAGGAGCGTAAATTCCACGAGAAAGAGTTGGAATTGGAGGCTCGATCGAGACGAAACTCAGCCCAATCTGCTGCAAATTGGAAGAATCCATCGTGGAGTGATAATGATGCCTCTGATCAAGAGGAGATCAAGATGTAGAATTGATTATATTCTGTGGGAATATTACTGTACGAATATTCCTCATTCTCTTTCTCGTTGTAAATATTCAATTGTATGCGTATAGGAGTCGAATCACGTCTTCACTTTGTTGTATCTACTTGCTAATAAAATAGATAATTATGGATATGAATTCAACTTTTCCTTAATCGTCAGTTGACCCCTTTCATCTTCCCTCGTTCTCAAGCAATGCGGAATTTCTTCATTTGCGCTTATCACCACTACCCTACGTTCCCTCGAGACCTTTCGCTTTCGCACGTCTAGCGCGAACGATGATAGCACCCGTACTCTTGCGACCTTTTCACATGTTCTAATGATCAAATTTAGACTCGATTATGCTATTCATTCTGTTGCTCCTCTGTTCTTCGCTTACACATGGGTGCATACCAACATCTCCAGCAGCTATGCCGCCAATTCGTATGTTATTTCTTCGAACAAAATAAAAAGATACTTATATAACTTAGCGATAATATTCTCCAAAATACTTCAACATGCTGCTTCTGAATACATGCGCCATTTCTGCGAACGATAATGGAGATAATAAATGCGTCAAAATCGATTTCGTGGGATGCATCGACCTCATTTTCAGCCTGTGGGTCGTGTGATCCGAGTCTGGTCACTGTTTCTAACAACTTCATGAGCGACAAAAATTCCATCGTAAACGGATGCCTAACGAGAACGCTAATCTGCAAAGCCCCGGTACCTTTTTCGCTGTTTTATTTTCAAATTTCACCCTCGGTAGTATGATAAACGAGTTTAACGTTTTATAAGTAGATTTTATTCAGATAAACTACGTCTCGGGCTCAATAATTGCCGGTCCCGCAACGCTTGCCCTGACATGCAACGCTGCGAATTCAGCATGGATGTACAATGGGGCAGTGATCACGAAAGCAACGTGCAGCCGTATGATTTGTTTTGACCTGAATTTTTTTAGCTAGAAAAATATACAAAATCAACGAAAACACTAATTCTACAGGCTGTCAAGACTGTGCGACGGGTCTGATGACTAAGACCATGAACCCTGGGACCACGTGGGTCAACCCCGAATCAACGTCAATTGTCAACGGGTGCAGCGTGCGAAGAATTACGTGTGTTGGCCCGCCCCCGCCCGGCATGTGCATGTATATTTCGGTATGCTTTTTAGCACTTCCCAATTTATTGGCCCAGCCTTTTCTCGCCGAGTATTTCTTCCCTATCATTCTCATTCCCGACCAATTCGCATTCAAAGCTGCCGCCTATCCTGAGCCAAAAACATTTTCCTTTTTTAACTATATTTTTAACTTTATTTCATCTTGACACAAGGAGATGACGTTTTTTTCAGCACATTAACGATGTGACAGTTGCCTGGCATTCATTCTAGATCAACATTGGTAGTTCGAACGTGGTCGATGCAACTCTTGCTGCTGGAATGTTGATCATGGATCTCACATGCAACACTGCGGGTACAAGCTGGAGATTCCAGAATCCGTCGTTAGGAGGAGGTCCCTATCCGGTGTATACGGTACAGTGCATGACTGTTCCCACCGCAACATGTATGATCGGTGGCTAGACATCCCTTTCTATCGTTACCAAATAAGAATTGTATAGCACTGATAAACCATAAATGTATTCAATTCAACTTATTCATGTGAGGCATTAATGCCCAATGTCAGATGAGGACATATCGGTGGTCCGTGAATGTTTATTGAATTGCAGAGAAGGAGAGATCAAAGGTTTAATTTGAGCAACATGAAAGTATTGCATTAGACAAATATCGGCTTGGCCGGAATGAACAAATCAAGGACACTGGCAAGTGTAGTAAGCCCAATAGGCAGAGGACCTTCGTCGGGCAGGATAAAGGATAGGGAGCGATAGACGTATCGATAGATATTGAATAAAGACTGTTGGAGTGTCTTGAAAGCGAGATTTGAATGGCAAGAAGATAGAACGCCGTTAACGATGATATCGCCAGTTGAAGTTAATGGAGAGTAGATTCCTCTTTCGTAGACCTAAATACAGAATTATTGATGTTCTATAGAACAACTTATCAAGAACCACTTCTCATGGCATTCTATGTACGGCCTGTATCATATACCAAAAAAGATTGCGAAAAGCCAGACCAGCGTATACCTTAGTGACGTTGATGATACGATCGATTTCGAGTGTTCGTACGGGCGTTCGAACGGTGATCAAGCAATGTGACGTGGTGACTTCCTTCGAACTGGAAAACAAAGTACTCAGGAATTCCAACCAAAAGGTGAACAATAATATCTGCAAAACAGTTCACTCTACATAAAAAATAAAATGCGTGTTTTACCTCACAAGTCGGAGCGCTCGAGTGTTCTCGCAATCGAATACGTAGATGAGATGGTCGTTCGTGAGTTTCACCGACTCGCCGTTGGCCTGACAATGACCTATTGGACAAATTGCAAGCAAAAATGGCGGCGAACAATGATTACAGCAGTGAGTTCATGCTGAGCCGCATATTGTAGCTAGAAAGATCTGGCAATAAGTACAAATATTGTTGCATACCGTTGTGATCACATTGAATTCCGCCATCCGTTGCTCGTCACGATGCAGGAACATGATTATGGGCGAAAAGGTGATCTGGAATGAGTAGCCAAGAAAAAAGATCCCTACATCGAGGTGACGTGTATGAATGCAGGAAATATAAATGAACTTACCATTCCCATTCCCTCCTCCACACTCATCACTTCATCGCCTGTCCTCAATTCACTCATTCGTTTCGGTCCATCGTGTGTTTCGACGACCAAATCTCCCGAGAAGCACGCGCCTGCGCCTCCAGCACCGACGAAAGCAGCGGCGTCAACGTTCAAGCCATCGATGAAGGTTTCCTGAAATGCGAACGTCCCCTCTTCAGGAGTACCGAAATGCATAGAGGTTCGGAGAGCTGACAATTGTCTGAATTTAGTCATCAATACTGTTTAATGCGGAAAAAATAGTTAAATATTTACCAATGGCGTGTATACCCTGACATCGAACGGAACTTGTCCGGGATATCCCGAGCTGCCTGCAATAGATGTGATTACAGCGCATCAATTTATCACTCACTTTTCTAGTTCTTTTAGAGCAAATCATAGAAGTAGTACACACTCACCGAGGTTCTCCCCGAAATCGATACTTGACAGCTCTTGCTCTTGCTGGACATTGTTGATGTCGTAATTCGCACCACCTCCACCTGGAGTCTCGTACACTGTGGTGTAGTATTCCCCAATACGAAGTCTGGAAAAAATTATTTCTTAATAAAAATATCGCTTTATGATGGGTACGTAATACGATAAAAATCATCATTCTTTTCATTGCGAAGCGCGTTCAAACTAGTGATTCCCTCCCATGAATTGGTGTCTCAATTTTCACAATCAAGGGGTGTTAACAAATAAGTCATGCCAAAGTCAAACCTGCAACTGCCAAAACCGCTCATTTGATGGGATTTGATCATCATATCGCCCTTTCCGATCAATACTTCAAACGGATTGCCCGTCGCTCGCTGTATTGTCTGCTGGAGAATCTGATGAAGGAATAGTTGAATACGGTAGTATGAAAATCATAAGCCGTTCAATCAAATCGTAAGCCGTTCAACTACTAGTAAAGTAGCGAACCTGGGCAACATCTCCCAGCTTCATCCTTGTGTTCGTAGTAAGCGGGCCAACGACGTGTCCCATGATCTGTAAATAGTTATTTCGTGGAAAGCAGAATACAAAAAAAACAGTAGACTCTTGAATAGCTTTCTAACTGGAATAAGGAATTTCGCACAATTGTTGTTCTCAGGTTATGATCACATGCAACGAGTAAGTTTTTTAAGCAAGTTTGCCACTATTTCTGTTGCACGTGTTCTAAGATCCAAATGGGGGTAATCGTCTATTCCATGTACGTGTATTTCAACGCACTCTATTGAGAGTGACGAGAAAGTAGGTGAAATCAAGAAATGTTGATGAAAATGGTACTCACCTGACTCAGTAGCGGATTCTCACATCCTCCGAAATTCGCCCGTCCAACCTGCCTCTTGACGATGCGATTTCTGCTCACTTGAAGTTCATCCAACTTTTCATACTCCGAGGAGAAATCGGAAGTATCCGGTGAGGAAACAACAGTCTCCGGGGATACTGTAGTCGAAGATGAGGTAGTCTCCAACAGGAGGGTCTTAGCTTCGGAAGATGGTGTGTTGGGCTTCGAGGTGGAAACGGTTGTCGTAGAAACATGTGCCGATATCGTCAGGGAAGAAGCAACTGTTCTACTAGATGGAGGCATGGTAGCATCCGAAGATGACGCTTTACTCTCCATGGAGCATACAGATATCGGAGGAGGCATTGGAAAGGAAACGCAAGTGTCGACCTTTTCGCATGATGGTTCCGAGGGAAGATTGGAAGGTACGGGGAAGCAAGGTGAGTGGTCTATCTCACTGATTACTTGTGTGACTAGTGTGATAACAGGAAAGTAAATGATAAGAAGTATCATGGGTAAGTGAGAGGAAGTGACGAGTTATCAAGCTCGATATCTCTCTCTCGAATGAGATATGGAACGCGCGTTCGAGCGAAAAAGCTGAAAAGAAATGCCAAGTGACCTAGTTGAAACTTCCTTTTTTCAGCTTCTTTTCTCAGTTGTACTTTTCACCGTAAAGCTACTCACTACGGGGAAAAGTGCGATCGTTGAAACAAATGAACTATTTGCAAAGAAAACGACGAATTTTCCTTTTCCCTCGGGAGTAGAGGACGGATATGCATTCAATTGTTTAAAAAATCGCTTGGAACATACTTGTCAACTCTTACTAGCCAATCTTGTGTTACTACTCTATGCTTTAAAATTCAACTTTCTTTTGAAACCGTTCAACTTCCGTTCAACTTCCTTTTTTTGCTTTCTTTTCTCAATTGCACTTTCCGCCACAAGCTGCAAATTACGGGGTTAAGGTGGAACTGTTCCCTATTCGCTAGGGAGAGTAGGCAATGCTTCTCTGACTGACGAGAGATACGACAAGATGAGGAGACGTGAACATTGTTCATTGCGATGTGTTTTGTTCGTTGAAACACACGCACAATTCGCAATAAAAAAGCCAAAGATCATTGTAGAATTAGGTTGAAGCTAATTATTGCTGATCATTGCTCATATAATTCACATTTTTTTACGCTAATTGCCGCGCTTTTTGAATTCAGGTTATATTGGGCATACCACATTAGTCATGTATGCAACACTTTTTCAATGTTCCGAATCGTTTGAACAAGAAAAGCAATCGATATGACATTAAAAATAACATTTCTTCATGGTTTCCTCATTAAAAATAAATGGATTCGTGATAAATGCCAAAGAAGTACATGTTTATATATGTTAACATGTTTATTTATATAGGTGGTACTCGAATGATATTTATTGCAGAAATTGTGGAGAGATCGAAGGTTAAATTTGTGATTAACAATTGCGATTATTCCGTATTAAATTAGATAAAAATCGGCTTGGTCGGAATAAAGAGATCAAGGACGCTGGCAAGAGTAGAAAGCCCAACAGGAAGAGAACCTTCTTCAGGAAGGATAAACGAGACAAATCGATAAAAGAATCGGTAGACATTAAAAAGGGACTGTTGGAGGGTCTTGAAGGCGAGATTGGAATGACAAGAGGAAAGGACTCCGTTGACGATTATGTCGCCCGTTGATGTCAATGGGGAGAAAATGCCTCGTTGGTAGATCTGAAATTGATTATTATTGTCCGAACTGACAGAATGTTTTTTGTACTTTGTGTATTGGATCATAGAGGACATGACTCTGGATGAGTGTAGAATGGTTCATGAATATAATACCTTGGTAATTTTGGTGACTTGGTCGACTTCCAGCATTCTCTCAGGTGATCGGACAGTTATCAAGCAGTGCTCCTTCGTGACTTCCTTTGCACTAAACAAAAGGAGTCAGGCAGACAAATAAAAAAATCGAAAAAAAAACACTTTCGCCTAAATAATCAGCAATGAGCATAAACTACGGAAATAAGACGCAAATTCACCTCACAAGCCGAAGCGAGCGTGGCTGATCGCAGTCGAATACGTAGATGAGATGCTCGTTAGTAAGCTTCACCGAGTTGCCGTTTGTCTGGAAATAAAGATTATGCTACATATCTTGTAACAATATCACGGAAAAGGGAACGGCAAAAAATATTGTAAGATGCGTACGGTTGTAATGACGTTGAATTCCGCTATTTGATGCTCGTCACGATGCAGAAACATAATGATGGGTGAGAATGTGAGCTAAAATAAGTAAATAACAATAATAAAGCAAAAAGGCCTATATCAGAATCGAATAGGAAGTTGCTCTAAGTACGCACCATTCCCATTCCCTCTTCCATGCTCAACACTTCGTCGCCCGTCTTCAGTTCGCTCATTTGCTTCTGTCCCTCAAGGGTTTCGACGATGAGATCTCCAGAAAAGCAGTTGCCTGCCCCGACGAGATACGCGCCTTCGATGCCAACACCATCGAGTAGCCACTCCTGCAATTTGAAACTAACGAAAAATTCAACTGCTCAGTATTGACAATATCTGAAATATAATATCTGAAAAAATTTCGATAAGGAACTTATTATTCGCTTGCTAATTATTGACAATTTCCAATAAAGTAAATTTCTTAAAAAGTTCTACCACGTCCTGCTAAGCTGCTCTACCAAGGGACAAAAATATCTGTCTTGCTCGAATCTTTTAAGAAAAAAATGGGAAAAACATTAAAATGGGATTCTAATAGGCGAGGAACTCTATAGAGAAAAGGTAGTACCAGTGGCCAATATGCCCTGATGGGCCACGGGAGTTGTCCTTCATAGCCAGAGCCGCCTGAAGTAGATTTTGTCGTTGCTAGATGTTATCAATTTTTGATGCATCTCAACTAACTCACCGAGCTGTTCACCGAAATCGATGTTCGAAAAGATCTGCTCTTGTTGCGGATCATTGATATTGTACCCGCCCCCGCCAGGCGTCTCGTAGACTGTCGTGTAGTATTCGCCGATGCGGAGTCTGGAAATGAGTCATGTTCTCATAAAACTAACTCATTTCACGATACATCATCATCATCTTTAGCAAATCTCAAATTTCGTTGCAAAACGTGCTCAAACAGATAAATCACGCGAAAAGAGAAGAAAAACAATTCCAAATTCAAACCTGCAACTGCCAAAACCGCTCATTTGCTGGGATTTGATGATCATGTCGCCCTTTCCCATCAATACTTCGAACGGTTTGTTCATTGCTCGCTGGATGGTTTGCTGGAGGATCGGAAGAAGGAATGATTAAATACGTAAATCGATCAATTCTACCGTAATCTTATGATAATGTGAAAATTGGTTCATTTCTTGTTAAACAGAGATCTTTTCTAATGCATACTAATAATTATATATTTATCCATACCAGAGCAACATCCCCTAATCGCATTCGGGTGTTGGTCGTTAGTGGGCCAACGACGTGCCCCATGATCTGTAAATACACATTATGCTGAAGGCAGGCATGATTTGACACATAATATACGCTAATGAAAAGAAAAACTTTCAAAGTGGAATAATAAAATCTGAAATTACATCTGATTGTGCGAAAAGTGTGCGCAAGCAACTTTGTCCCTATTCCTTTTCTTGTGCTTCAAATGCGGGTCACTTCAATGCACGTGTTTTTCAACACACCCTATTCAGAGTACCGAGAGATTAAGAGATGTAAATACATGCGTCTCACCTGACTCAGTAGTGGATTCTCGCATCCTCCGAAATTCGCCCGTCCAACCTGTCTTTTGAAAATGCGATTTCTGTTCACTTGAAGTTCATCTGCCTTGTAGAAGGAATACTCCAAAGAGTGGTCGGAAGTCTCAAACAAGGGTGTGGTAGTCGGTGAGGAATCGTCGTTAGGCTTCAGGGACGTTACGTTGAGCGGAGAGGAGTATTCCGTTGTTTCCGGAGATACCGTAGTCGTCGATGTGGGTACTGTAGTTGCGGAAGGTGATGAGTTAGGCTTCGAGGAGGATACGGCAGTCGTCGAGACATGTGCCGAAGGCATCAGAGCAGTTGTTGGCGACGTTTGAGGCATGGTAGCATCCGAGGGAAGTGTAGTCTCCAGCGTACATACGGAAATCGGGGGAGGCAATGGAAAAGCGGCGCGTGTGTTGAGATTTTCGCATGGTTGTTCAGAGGGAAGATTGGAGGGGAAGCATGGGGAATGGTCAATATCACTGGTTACTTGTGTGACAATTGAGAGAATAGGGTAAATGATAGGAAGCATCATGGGTAATGATGTGTTATCAAGCTCGATATCTCGCTCTCGAATGATATCGAACGCAAGTTCGAACGATAATGCTGCTGAGAGATGCCAAATGACCTAGTTCAATCTCCCTTTTTTCTCCCTTCTTTTCTCAAACGAACTTCCCACCTCAAGCTGCTAATGACGGGGTTAAGGTGGAACCGCTCCTTATCTGCGAGGGAGAGAAGGGGGAGAGGGATGCTCTCATTTCACAATACTGTCTCGTTTCTCTGACTTTCGAGGCATAAGTTAAAATGAATAGACGAGCACATATCGGGAAGATGTGCTCTGTTCGTTGAGCCAAGCACACAAATCGCAGTAAAAAAAAGCAAAAGATCACAGCAAAAGATCACGATCTAGATTGAAGAAAAAACACATTGCACGCCACATTGCAAGAATTGCTAATCTCTTGCAATAAATGAGACTATGTCCAAAAATTGGTCAATCCAAATTTCGTGCCCTCGAAACAATCAAGAAGGAAATGCAATGTCTCAAAATGGGTAGACAAAATGCGGTGCATCCAAAATATCATATAATGTAGCTCAATAACTTATTCGATAACGCTTTTGCAAATTAAAATAATCGAAATCCTCAAAATTGTCATATAATGGCATAAGCACACGCGCTTGCTCCTCAACCTTTGTATTTTAGAACTGTCGAGTTAGCAACGGCTACATTTTACACTCTAAAGTGTTCATCCGATTCCTCGATGTCCTTTTCACGCATCTTAAGTCTCGAATAGAGTTCGAAATACTGGTCGTCTCTTCATTTCACAAGCTCTCTCTCCACTCTGGAGTGGCGATTACCCGTATTTTGAACTCTAATCACAACATTCCGTTAAGGTGAGCACGAGGAAGTGCACACTTCCTCTCGTTCACTTCGCTTTTCAGGTGATAAGGGTCAAAAGAGGGGGCGTGACCCGGAAACCTAACTGTTCTGGTGCATAAAAGGAGTAGGTTGAAGTGCATCAAAAGAAAAACTCATCGAATTGTACCCTTGAATACCATAATTCACAATCATTGCGTATCAGGGATGATCTTTCTCCTGCTGCTGATCTCGTCTACCATGCAGTCAATCAGAACGTGCATACCAACTTCGCCAGCAGCCATGCCTCCACCTCGTATGTTACCTAAACCATGAAACACTGTTCGATTGGAACCAAGAATTCGTTTGCGAGCGTTTGCGGTCTTTCCCAAGTGAATAGTTCTCGTTTTAAAGCTGAGATATCATCAATTGGATGTGTCGAAAATCTAGAGCTAGAGTGATTATGAGGAACTGTGTTATTTGTCTGAGTTCATTCAGTCTGTCAGACGTGCCCACTGTTCTTCATCGCCCCCACTGGTCCGTTTGACTCCGACATTCTCTCATACGACACCAACGGTTGCGCAATTCGCACACTCACATGCAAACGTCCACCAACATCGACTATCGCCGTTCTTTTGGTACGTTCTTATCACGGCTCTTCAAAATGATGCATTTTATTCCTGGGTGGTTTTGTCCATCGTTGTTCGGACTCAACAGCTCAGCCGTTTGATCATAACTAGTCTCTACATGATCACTATTTTTCTTCATTGACTATTTCTTTCCAGTTCAACCTCGTTGCAAGCCCTTCTCGAGTCAACATCGTTCAACCAACCGACATCATCGTTGCGGTTACGTGCAACGCTGCCAATTCAGCGTGGATCTACACACCGGCTACAGGCGGAAGCATTGTGGTCCAATTTTCACATTGCAATCCTGCTTGTGGTAACTTCTGTGGAGGCTAAGGCGCAATGACATTTTTTTTTATTCTTCACGCCCACGCCAACATGTCAAAGGAAATATATAGAGATATTTCGTTGAAACTGCCGTTCTCTGTAATTTTCTGTTTACAAGTGATATTAAAAAGCTAACTTTGTTATATGTACATACTACATGCATGCATGATTGACTAGAACAGAGAATATGGGACGAAGTGTGATGCAAGCCAATATGAAATGAAGGAAAGCTAACTTAAGAAAAAGTACCAATGGAAATGTCGGGCCAGATCATTCGACCTTATCACCTCGATCGTGCTCGTGCGAAAGTGTATCGGTAGAAATTTATTTATCGGAGAGGGCATGCTAAACGTGTAGAAAAATTTTAGTTCATGTACTACGTAAAAATACGAATAATTTTTTTAAAAATTTTAATTAAGAGAAATGAAAGGCAGTTAAATGGAAAAAAAATCTTCTATCTCCCTGTCGAAATTTCCTTCTCTTGCCAACCCGAGTGAAAAGATAAACAGGAGAAGAGATATGTATGAGCAAAAAGAGAGAGGAATGTTGAATTAGGTCAGCTAACCCCCCCCCCCCCCGCAACTT
>LS488949.1:65886-83297 GCA_900490705.1 Pristionchus arcanus | reverse complement strand
CCCCCCCCCCCACGCAGCTTTTCCCATAGAACAAGCTTTCATCATTTCCTTCTCTCTCTCATCATGTTGCTGCCTATCATTTATTTTCCTGCTCTATTATTGATCACACATGTCACCAGAGCGATTGACCATTCGCCTTGCTTTCCCCTCCCTTCGAACCTGCCCTCCGATCTGACATCGTGCGAGAAGCCCGGCCAGTGCTCCGCTTTCCCAATGCCGCCCGCAATTTCCGTATGCTCGCTGGAGACAAAAGGACATTACTCGAAAACTACGGAGACTATTGTATCATCCCTGAAGCATACGGAACATGCTTCAACGACAACCGTATCCACGTCGAGGACTATAGTGCCTCCTTCGGAGACTGTTGTACATTCCTCAACAACAACGGTATCGCCGGAGACCACCGTAGCCGCACCGGAGAAAAGTGAAATATCCGCGGAAAATCTCGATGATGCGCAGCTTCAAGTGAGCCGAAATCGCATCTACAAGAGACAGACTGGGCGAATATGGCAGGGTGTGAGAATGAACAGCTGAGCCAGGTAATAAGCTAGTTCAAAAAAAGTTTGTTTTGGTATAATAAGTTAGTCCTGGTTTTAGTACTATATTCAGTACTAAGATAGTACTAAAACGAGCACTAAAGATAATACTAAAACTAGTACTCCATTCCAGATCATGGGGCACGTGGTGCGTCCGCTCACGTCCGACAATCGGATCAGGCTCGGAGATGTTGCTCAGGTACCTTATTCAAAATATAGAAAATAATTAAATTTCCGAATTACCGACCTTGATAACACGGACTAAAAAAAGTGGAAAAATTGCAGATTCTCCAGCAATCCGTGCAGCGAGCAACGGGGAAACCGCACGAAGTAATGATGGGAAAGGGCGACATGATCACCAAATCATATCAGATGGACGAAGCGGCTATTTGCAGGTACGGAATATAATTGTGGATGAATGCTTGATTTTTTGTCCAAAATTTGCGGAAAATTATGTGCATGGAAATAATTTTGAAGCTCTCTGTTTTTCTTTGAGCCATTAAGTAACGTCACAATGTTACTCAATTATTTATAGGTTGCGAATAGGCGAATACTACACGACGGTCTACGAGACGCCCGGCGGAGGTGCGGGATACGATATCAACAATGTGCAGCAAGAGCAAGAGCTTTCGAACATTGATTTTGGCGAGAGGCTGGGTGAGTACACGGCCTATTCACGCCATAATTAACGATTTTGTGGGCCATTTTTTAGAATCGAAAATGAAAAATAAGAAGAATCTTCACTACAAACAAATCGACTACAGGTGGCTCCGGCTATCCGGGACAATCTCCTTTCCCTATTCGGACATATTCCCCACTGGTAAATTGTATCATAATTTTTGTCTTGAAATATTTCCATTAAGTTTTTACTAAGTTTTTCATTCACGCATTATGAGAATCAAATTATTTTTATAGGAACCACTGTTCGAAAGACTAGGCATCAACATCAATAGGAGGGAATGCTTTTCGGGCGATTTGGCCGTCGAAACAAGAGAGGGACCGAAGCGAATGAACGAATTGAAGACAGGCGATGAAGTGTTGAGTGTGGAGGAAGGAATGGGCATGGTGGGTTGGTCGTAAGGTTAAAAAGGAAGGCTGTTCCCCATGCATTGTTGCAATACTAGAAGCTCATCTTCTTATGCTAGTGCTTAAAATACCTGGATATTCTTCATCCTAAACTGACTTCTCATCATTCCAGGTCACTTTCTCTCCAATAATCATGTTCTTACATCGAGATGAAGAATGGCTGGCAGAGTTCAACGTGATCACCACCGTAAGCATTTCGATTGAACTGTTTTTTTTTATAAATCCTATCTTCTTGATATTTTGTTGCGAGATAGCTTCCTAATCCTGTATTGCCAGGCAAATGGGGACTCCGTGAAGCTCACAAACGAGCATCTCATTCACGCATTCAATTGCGAGAATATACTCACGCTTCGGCTCGTAAGGTAATGTGTTTTTCGCGAAGCTTTTGTTTGCGGTTCAGTTGCGCGCGTATGAGCTGAGTTGTGTAGACGATATTTTTCGAGTTTCACATATTTTAACGTTGTCATTTCAGAGCTGAAGAAGTGACCACTGGGCACTGTTTGATCACCGTCAGCTCACCTCGTCGAGCGCTTGAATTCGACCGCGTTACCAACGTCACCAAGGTGCTCATGATTTTTTTATTTACATTCATTCTGGGTTAGACACTTTTATGATCTACAACAGGGACAGAAAAGAAAAGAAAATTTTTATTTTATGTTATGTAAGTGCAGACCTCAATTCCAGATCAACCAACGTGGTATCTACTCCCCCTTCTATCATCGTGCAATCTATCATCGTGCAATCTAAACAAATAGTGCACTTCAATAAAAACATCTCATACAGTTTTCTAACAATAAGGGTGTCTTCAAAACAAGGCATAAATCAGCGAGAATTCAGCGAGAATCGTAGGAACATTTCAAAACACCACAATGATCATCACTTGAGTGGTATCGCTGGTGATTCCCATAATGGTGATATAGTCTCATTTTCCCACTCATCAACCCACCATATCCTTATGTGATATCCTTTCACTTTTTACCAGTATGCGAAGGTTTCTAGACCAAAGAGGTTAACTATGCGTTACGTATCGAATGAGAAAGATACGTTGACCCTTTGATCCCATGAATCTCATATCTCACGAGATTGAGAAAGTTACTTCATATCTTATCACACAATCTCACGGTTGAGAGGAAGGAAAGGGAAGGAAGAGGAGAAACCTATCCACTTTGATGATCTTCAACGTATGTTTGTGAGATCTTTTTTTTCTGCTTGTTCTGATCGTTTGTTTCGAACGATTAGGTTTGATAGAGCATATAAACGTACTTCCGTGTTTTCACAACTTTTAAAAGATAAATTTCCTCCTCCCGACAGCTCGTTTAACTCACTATCTATACGTCAGATCCTTTCACTTGTTGCCACTTTTTCAGTATAAATATTGTTTCTTCCTACCTAGCCAACTCGTCCTTTATCTCACAAGGCATAATTGATGACCAATGTGCAAATTCACTAAGAATGACAATGTTAAAAGTGGGCTAGCTCCCAATGGATCCTAACTTTCAACATTTCTCCTTTCACCCTATCCTCTCGTCATTCTCGCGAGATAGATGAGGATCTTGTACTAATTTCCATCGCAACCTCATTATCGGCAAGCTCCCTTGCGGGGGAGTGTGACGGAAGGAGGGAGAATGGAGGAAGATAAGAGATTTGTGGCTAGCCATACCTTCTTTTGCTAATCATCGACGAAAAAACAGTCTGTGATGCTATTTTTACTACTGATCTTCGTCTTGATTCAATCTGCAAGTTCATGCATTCCAACGTCTCCTGCAGCAATGCTACCGATCCGTATGTTCTATTTTTTTCTTTTTTTTCATCCAGTGAGCCAGTGATTTTAAAGTAACGTTGCTAACTCAGTCCTCAATGATATGATGCATCACCGCTGACAAGGACATTCAGAATAAAATAGTGATTCTAACTCGTTTCAGCTTGTCAGACATGCCCCAGGTTTCCTGCTTCGTTTTTCGTATCCGATAATCCCGCTGTGGACGGAAACGGCTGCAAAGTACGCACGCTCATCTGCGGCAGCGCCACATCGACGAGCACCCTTATCACTGTATGTCATTCCGATGGATAGTCAAGCTCTCTCACTGCGCAATGCTCTCACGGTTCTCCCACTGTCGAGGGATAAGGCGAAATGAAGAGACGAGATTTTGCTCACATTTCGTGACAACGTTCCTTTCAGTACAACGGCGCCACAAATATCATGGGCACCAGCCAATTAACGTTCGCTGTGACGTGCAACGTCGCGAATACAGCCTGGCTATACAATGGCGTCCCGATCACGCAAGCGGAGTGCTTCCAACGTATGAGTATTATCTATCGAGGAGGCATTCTTGCACTCTCACCTCCTTTCACCCCTAACCGTTTGTGGTGTTACAGCCTGCCAGTCATGCCCAGCCATTGCTGCCACTAATTTTGCATCCGATATCAACTCTGTTGACGCTAGCGGATGCTCTGTGCGTACACTCACGTGCGGCACTAATGCCGCCAGAATCAGGGTTTGTTTTTGTTTCAGAGTTTCTCAGATTGATGTCTCTCAAAAGCTCTAATTGTAAGAAGATTCTTTTCAGTACAATGGTGCTACCGACATTAATGGTCCCACCACATTGACGTTTGCAATGACGTGTAATGCAGCGAATACGAATTGGATCTACATGGGCATAGCGATCACGCAATTGGAATGCTTTTCACGTATCTCTCAAATACACATTATTCAGTTTCATGGACATCTCCATAGATTTCACGCAAATTTCAAGGACAGTTCTGTAGTACTGATTTTTTGAATATTTTTTTCTCAAAAAATGTTTAGACCGAATATTTCAGCCTGTCAGTCGTGCCCAGCCATTGCTGCGACTAATTTTGCATCCGACGTAATGTCCACGGACGCGAGTGGCTGCGCAGTTCGCACACTAACATGTGGAACAAATGCTGCGACCATCAGGGTTTGCAGTGTTTTTTTTCCGTTATCGATTCGGGTTTTCAAATGATTACATGATCTCATTGTCTGATATATCTAGTTGAAAAAAATTTCTATACCTGAAATTCTTCTTTCAGTACAACGGCGCTACAGACATCAACGGCCCGAGCACTCTGACGTTTGCAATGACATGCAACGCAGCGAATACAGCATGGATCTTCATGGGTGTTCCTATCACACAATTGGAGTGCATCGAACGTATGTCCATTCACATATATACCAAGGGAAAATTAACAGCCAGTTAAGGTTTCTGGTTTCGCCCATAATTTCAATAAAATTAGATTTTATAAACTCTTTATAACCTCATTTTTAGCCTGTCAGACATGCCCTCCATTCCCTGCCACAGCTTTTCTCTCTGATATACCCTCGTTTGATGCGAATGGCTGCGCAGTGAGAACGCTCACTTGCGGTCCCGCCACTTCGATGAACACGCTAATCAGGGTATGTGCTTTTTGGATATCCAACCTGGGATAAATGATGTTGCGTCTTCCACGTTGCAAGCATAAAGCCCAATTTTGTGGTGCTATGCAGTTTGCACGAAATCTATCATTGATTGATGGATGATTGATGGCCACCTTTCTCAGTATTTTGATTTTCCACTTTTCAGTACAACGGTGCCACCGATATCACCGGAACTGGAACGCTGATGTTTGCAACCACTTGTAACGCCGCGAATGCGGCATGGATCTATGGAGGAGTACCGATCACGCAAGCGGCATGCTCTACACGTAAGCTTTTAATGAGTAGGGGGTAAACGGTAAAGGTCACCACGTACTCAAGGCACACGAAGTCCTGCGGAAGCCCACTGCTTGGCAATGAAGAGATTCCGCTCCTCAACGCCCCACCAACTGTTCATTCCTCCTCTTGAATCGGCGGGTCAGAGAACGACGAGAGAGTGTGTAATCAAGAGAGACGTAGAGAGAGATTGGGGCCCGAAGTTAGATTGGGAAAGACATTGAGGCGCGTCACTGAAACAAGGAGGACTCTAGTGCTTCTCAGGCTAATTTCATTGCGTCTTCTCGGCCCTATTCAACTCCTCCTAGCCGAAAATATATTTTTGTTGTTGGCCTAAGCGCTGGAAATGATGAAGAGGGAAGAGTAGGAGGAACAAAGGATCGGTCTTGAGAAAAAAACGAAGTGGGCTACAAATACTTAGTTTATCGGCTTTTTTTTGCAGAATTTGGAACTGTTTTCTCTTTTTCAAGCGCATCGTTAGAAAGAGAAGCATGGAAATAGCCGAGTGGTCAGGGAAGAAGCGTGGTATCAATACCAACTTCGCAACTAGTGACCGGAAAGCGGAGGGAAATGGTGGTTGCGACCTCGTAAGTGTAAATTCGAGTAATCAACCGCTCTCAATTCGGTTCACTTTCTTATCGGTTAGACAAGACGAGAGAGTGTGTAAAATGGAGAGAGTTAGATCGTCGATTCCCACCAGAAATCCAATAAAACGGCGGCCGATAATGGGCCGAGCGAGATGAATTGCAGTGAGAAGATGGAAGTGGGGTGCAAATCTACGGCGAATTGGTGTCTGGGACTACTGACTGAATATTCTATCAATTTCTGCCGACTTATCTTGGATAAAAATGATGAAAAATAGAGAAATAAGAACCTCAGGCGCGCATTTCACAACGCCTGCCAAGCACAGACTCCAAGGCTTAGTGCTTCTCAGAGGCCGCCGGCAATAACTAGCGCTTTTATGGTCAATAAGAATGGTCTCGAGACAATTAATGGAAGGCGAAAATCAGAGTAGTCTGACTGAGGAGATCTATGCCGCTATAAACTGCTTGTCTATCTATCGAGAAGACAAATTCAGATATGAAAGATATGAAAAGAAGCAGTTGCGTAGAGGATTCTAATGGAACGGTCACGCTTGGATATTGACAAGCAGAGGATAAGCTGCTCTCTCCATTTTATACGCTCTCTCGCCGGTGAGAGAAGACGAGAGATCAGGCGAAATGGAGAGAGTCAGACGACGATCGACGTATCGTCAGGATTATCCGTGGACGTCTGCGAAGACCGTCAACGATGAGGCTTGAATTCGGGATTGGAACTCTCTCAATTTTCCATGCTCTCTCGTCCGCTATGACCTGGGCTCTCTCGATTCAGCATGATCTCTCGCCCACTCTATCCTCCCGGAGACTCCTCTGGTTTCTCGTGACTAGTTGTAAATTAGTATGCTGACTAGTTGCTGGCGGATAGGGAAATCACTAGTCAGGGAACTAATTTACAACTAGTCAGCAACTAATTTACTACTAGTCGGGGATAGGCCCCGCCCACTTTTGAAATCGAATAGGTACTGTATTATTGATTGATACCGTATGAGTGATCCTCATACTGTAACTGCTCCATGCATGGTAAGACCATGTACGGTAGTCACATTCAAAAGGCTTTCCCTGTTGGGGATAGCAATCGACGGCATCCACACTCGGGAGCCATCTGATGATTCAGACCCTGATCTGAAGGGGGCTGAAAAATAGGCCCTTATAGGCAAGGCGCGTGCTAGTCACGACGGGTAGGCAAATAGCCTCCCAACTAGTTGCTGACTACTTGCTAACAACTAGTCAGCAGCCAACTCATCAGCAACTAGTCGGACAATTAATTTACTACTAGTCAGCTCAGACTCCGCCCACCCCAACTAATTTACTACTAGTCACGAGAAACCAGAGTAGTTTATCGAGATTTTGAAGTTAGAAAACGCGATATCCTCGACAAACAGAGGGAACTGTTGAGTGGCCTCCAATACTGTATCCCGTATCCCCTCTACACATAATGTTTTGAAGCAACTTATCTCCTCCATGATTTACGTTCTGCATGTAAAAGATAGCGATATGTTCTTGTACGAAGATAGTCGAAGCTGAAACAGAAATGGATCTTCACAAATTCATTCCAAATACTCGAAACTCACGAATAAAGAAGAGAGGAGAACGAAGTTGTGAGAGGCGACCGATGCTCGCATCCCCACTCAGCCGAAATGGCCTAGCACAATGAAGCAATTAGATAGATTTCAATTTCCCTAAATTCATTTGTCTCTCATTCATTTCGGCAGAGTGGGGATGCGCGCATCGGTCGCCTCTCACAACTTCGGTCTTCTCTCTTCTTCAATCGTGAGTTTCGAGTATTTGGAATGATTTGCGTGATGATCCATTACTGTTTCAGCATCAACTCTCTTCCGACAAGTTCAGATCGCCATCTTTAACCCAGGAGAACGTAAATCATGGAGGAGATAAGTTATTTCAAAACATTATGTGATGAGCACCTCTTCCCAGCATTAGGAATGGGGAGGGATTACAATACAACATTTTGAGGATCGAATAACTTTTTGACTGGCTCGGGAACCATGAAGTACCTCCAGTCGGTGGGGATACGGGAGCGGGGCATAATGGAGGTCACTGAACAGTTCCTTTAGCTTGTCAAAAATCTCGCGTTCTCTAACTTCAAAAACTCGATAAACTACCAGCTAAGCGCTCCAAGGGAGAGTAGAATGAGTGGAGAATTACGCGTTTTCACAGTGGAAAAACGCGTAAAAACGGCCGGCCCAGTCTGAGGGGAGAGGGGAGGAATGAGTGGAGAATTACGCGTTTTCACAGTGGAAAAACGCGTAAAAACGGCCGACCCTGTCTGAGGGGAGAGGGGAGGAATGAGAGGAGAATTACGCGTTTTCGCAGTGGAAAAACGCGTAATTTTACAATCTGAGATAAAAAAAAAAGTAAAAGATAAATGGAGGGTGGGGGAGTAAAGGTAGTAAGGTGGTGAAGATACCAATCCATTGACATTCCTCTACATTGTCTTATCGTTATTATACAATCGATAAATGTGATTTTTTTCCAGCTCCGAAGACGAGAAAGCTGAATCCGATTGATGAGGCTACCAGGATTCAGAAAGAAGTTATGAAGAGAACTTGATTTCTTCAACCTCCGCCCTGATTTCATGTTCAATAAATATTATTGCCAATTACATAATTGTATTCGTGTGAAATATCTCAAGAATAAAACAATTATGAGGAAATAATTAACATGAGAAAGCATCCAGAAAAAATTACACAAAAATACGAAAATAGGAATAAATAAAATAATGTCTCATAAATATTACACGAAATTGTCTCTTGCCACAATTCTTCAAAATCTTCCAAAAACTGGGCACTTTTCCGATACAAAATGAGTGACTTTTCTTAAACTGACTCAACGTCTCGGCAATTTTAGTTTGACCCGTTTTATATTAAAATTGAATATTTTTGTATTCTCTTTCAAGATGGCCGAAACTTAGAAGGAAAAATGGTTATTTTCCCTCTACTTTACATTCAACATTCATTTAACATTTGCAGGGCCGCGTGTTCCCCAATCCCAGCTCCAACTTGGCCGTGGGAAATGGCGTGGCCAGTGTGATGACGTCAGTGACGTGTAATGCGGCGAACACTGCGTGGATCGGCATTCCCATGGCCGGAGGAATGGTGGCAGTGTCGGAAGTGGCGTGCGCCTTCATGTCTTGTTCGCCGGTGCCGTGCGGATAATAGGAAGTATCGATTGTTGCCTTTCACTCATTTCTCTTTTTACATAATTCAATTGTGTCATTTATTCTGTCATTACCAAATTTGACTCCTCAACGTACGCTGTTTCATGCACACTCGTAGCTCATAATTCATCAGTAGCGCTCGCTATAATGTCATACTATGGTCAGCAACATCAGAATGCATAACAAATTCGGGTATACGAAACGGAATTCAATGAAGCAAAGATAATTTGTGGCTTACTTGAAGTGCATTCACCAATTCAAAACGACAACTTGACGGAACGCGATGGCGAGGGCGGTAAGTGTGAGAGGTGCGATTGAGGAGGCTTTCTCCATTGACCTCCTTTATTTCCCACCCATATCATTTAACCTTTCTCACTCGGTTCAATGGAACAATTGAACTTGATTTCAACGAGGGAGAAATGAATCAACTTTGGCTGATTCTTCTGAGTTTATGATTGTTCCGATCCAAAAAAAAGCATCCAAAACATAACCGTTATCAGAACGAGCTTAGGTCGAATGAAGAACATCTGTAGGCGTGGTAAAAGGTAAAGGTAAAGGCCATCCCGTTAATCAAGGCTCTTGCGTCCTGCGGGAGATCATTATGAGGCCAATTCAGTCCGGAGGGCCTAATCTCTTCTTCGGACCTACTTTACCGCGTGATCTAGTCACGTCCAATTCCCCTTTCGGGCGCCTTGGTGAGGCGGGGACGGTGACCGGGAATCGAACCCAGGTAGAATGGAATGGGAGGGCGCGCCATAGACGCGCCCGCTACACCACTTCGGCCTCAGTGAATATCTCAGTTCAACTTTTGATTGTCACTGCAAAGGTTTCACTTACAATTAGCACAGAATAATTGGGAAAACGGATGCAATTACTTTTGTCACGTTCGCTGTTCGGGTGACCAAAGGAACACTATTCTCGTGCACATATAAACCATTCCAGCTTGAGAGATCAAGTGTTGATCGGTCAGAATGAACAATTCGTATTTTCATTTTCCATACTCGCTCTGAGCTGTGAGAGTAATGCTTCTTCGGAGATTCATTGTTCACCTACCCTAATGTTTTCAACGTTTTAGTCAATAATATAGTCAATAGATAGTTAATAGTCTTTAAAACCATACAAAAAAATCTTAATCAGTACCAGCAATGGTCCTGGTCCTGCTGCTCAGCTCTTTTTTCTTGGAGACGATCGACGCGTGCATTCCAACTTCGCCAGCAGCTATGCCACCCTTTCGTACGTATTGTTATTATTATTATTATGTTTCATTATTATTTTTATTATTATTATTATTATTATTATTATTATTATTATATTATTATTATTTCTCTTTCTCATATGAACTCCTGAAGAAAGAGAATTCGCTTCAACAACGTGAACAATTCTAGTCCTCAAAGAAACGCCGGATTCTAGCGTTTTGAAGAAAATTTCCTGAATACAACAACTAATGTTTTTGTGCGTTTTCAGCCTGCCAGTCGTGTCCACCGGTCAAGATTCTTCCAAACATGGTACCCGCGCTTCCGCCTCCCTCTGCCGGTCCGATCTCATTCAACTCGAACGGATGCGCAGTGCAAGTGTACACTTGCTACAATCCCGATATGCAGCAAGTTTGGATGCATGTAAGTGTCGGGTCTTTTTGCTTGCAACCTCGGTGCCGCAGAGACAGTGTATGAAATTAAGAGACCTTCCACGAGAAAGCGTAGTAATGCTGTGTACGGCTTTTTTGCAACCAACCCCAATATTCCGTGGGTGATGTTCCCATACCAAGGGCTGATACCTGGCCCAATATGAGCGCTTCTGATGCACTCCCCGAAAAATGCCAGCCCCGACCCAAAAAAATAGATTTTTTTCATCGCAAAAAAATTTGCTCTCTGAAAACTTTTCCCGAAGTATTTTTGCACGTAGATTACGAAAAAAATACTTAGAAAACGATGCGATGCGTTTCAAAGTCCGAAAAGTGAAATTTTCGTCGTTTTTCGTCCCTACTGAAAAAAATTTCTCTCCGTGACAAAATTTCACTATTATTTTCGAAATCTACGTGAAAAATTACCCCGGCTCTGAAATTTTCAGAAAATTTTATAAATGCGCTCGGGAGTTATTCCTCTTTGAAGATGGCGCATTCGACGGTTTTTCACAAAATGGCACATACCGGGAGGGCTCATATTGTTTAGCCGAAGTTGGTTAGGCCTCAAATGATGCTTTTTCGTCATTATGAACCTTTAGACGATTTTTAGTCAACATTTTGGCCATATTTGTTGACTTGACTCACCTCGATTTTTTTCACATAAGGGTCCCCCCTTATGTGAAAAACCTGGTTGGGGGTCATATTGGAATTGACCACAATAACATGTATGATTACACTAAAAGTAACATAATAATAAATTTTAAGCACCCAAACATACTTTTTGTTAGATCGGAGGTTCTATTTCAACATGACCCCCAACCAGGTTCATCAGGTTCAACCAGGTTCAGGTTCAACCAGGGTCAACCAGGTTTTTAGGTTTCCAATCAGGTTTTTCATATAAGGGGGACCCTTATGTGAAAAAAATCGAGGTAAGTCAAGTCAACAAATATGGCCAAAATGTTGACTAAAAATCGTCTAAAGATTCACAATGACGAAAAAACATCATTTGAAGCCTAACCAACTGTCAGCTAAACAATATGAGCCCTCCCGGTATGTGCCATTTTGTGAAAAACCGTCTAGTGCGCCATCTAAAAAGAGGAATAACTCCCGGGCCCATCGATAAAATTTCTTGAAAATTTCAGACCATAGGTAATTTTTCACGTAGATTTCGAAAATAATAGTGAAATGTTGTCACGGAGAGAAATTTTTTTCAGTAGGGACGAAAAACTACGAAAATGTCACTTTTCGGTCTTTGAAACGCATCGCATCGTTTTCTAAGTATTTTTTTCGTAATCTACGTGCAAAAATACTTCGGTAAAAGTTTTCAGAGAGCAAATTTTTTTGCGATGAAAAAAATCGTTTTTTTGGGTCGGGGCTGGCATTTTTCGGGGAGTGCACCAGAAGCGCTCATATTGGGCCAGGTATCAGCCCTTGGTATGAGAACATCACCCACGGAATATTGGGGTTGGTTGCAAAAAAGCCGTACACAGCCTTATCCCAGAAGCTACGTTTTCTCGTGGAAGGTCTCTTAAGAGACAATTACTCTATTTCGCAGACTCTCTCGACCGGGTGTGAAAAAGTATAAAACGCAAATATTCTGTCTTCCAGTATCAAAACAACGGCATCTTGGCCGATAGCCTGGGAGGATTGGCCAGTCTGACGGTCACTGCGACGTGCAACGCAGCGAATTCGGCTTGGATGGGCACCGACAAAACGGGAGCAACCGTCGTTGTCACCCAAATATCGTGCTCATACTACTGTGCTGGTGCCTCATGCATTGGCTAATAGGCCGCTTACTCATTTGTGATATTGTGCATTGGCTGCTAGTTATTATTTCTTTCAAATTATCTGGTTCAAAGGTTCAATAAATAAATCGAGTTCCGGCGAAGAAATCGCGAAAATGAATTGTATTTCGCAGGACACTGTAAGTTAAAAATGTCGCACACATGCTTTCGAAATTGTAAAACTACGCAAAAAAAACGACCCAAGAAAACCACTGATGATACAGATCAACGCGCTCGGTTCTTCAATGGTCTGCTTGAAAATGCAACAAGGACAGGGTGAATCCAGATGTCGAAATATTTGCGAAAAAAAGGAGAGATTTTGTGAGGAAATGAATGAAAAAAGTTCGCGGGCGATGGGATCTCATTCTGCTGACCTCATTCATTTATCCAACCTTATCATTTGACCTTTCCACGGCTTCCATTCTCGAGTAAATGCAGAACGTTTGCACTTCCGCTGATCCCTCTCATTTCTCTCTATTCGTCAATAGTGTCAACGATGATATTTCTTGTGCTACTATTCACTTCCTTCATGCAGTCAATAAATGCGTGCATTCCAACTTCGCCAGCTGCCATGCCACCACCTCGTACGTTTTTTTTACTATTTGCTTTGTGGAGCTCTTACGAAAATAAAACTGCGTCAAGACAACAACCTGACTGAGCAGTTTTTTTTTAAATAAGATAGCGCATTCAAACGACTGACAAAGATTTGTTCAACCGTTTCCGTTCAGCTTGCCAGACATGCCCACCTTTTCCGCTGAGGCCTCCTGTGAATCCACTGGATCCGCTAGAGCCGATGGTTTCGGAGGGCCCTTCCTCCTTTGACGCGAGCGGATGTGCTGTGCGAACCTTCACGTGCAACAATCCAGCAGGACAACTCGTTAATTTAGAAGCAAGTCTAGTTGAAACTGTTTTGATCCCTTGTTTGATACATGATTTTCAAATTTACAAACATTTTTAGACATGAATGCCAACTGAAGAAAAATTAATGGCAGCGGAAATTTCGAATATCACGTTTCTATTGTGATAAATTCTTACGCAAATTTTCAGACCGCGAACGAATGGCTTGCCAGCAGCATGGGAGCGCCGAGCGTGACGGCATCTGTGACGTGCAACGCTGCTAATTCGGCATGGATTGGCATCCCAACAACGGGAGGCACCACTGTGGTCACGGAAATAGGATGCGGATACGGAGCGTGTTGGCCTGTCGCATGTGGTTAATCGGCAGTTTTCACTCTCGACTGTTCACATCAGCGCCTCAAATTTTGTGCCGTACGATTTGTGATTGCTGATAAAACTTAAACTGTCACTCTGCTTAATCTCTGTGTCTGCCAATTATTTGATATATTTTTTTCATATTTCAGCTTATCCACATTTTTCCAACCACCACTGCATGGAAAAGGTGCTCAAAGTGTTCCAAAATGGAGCGATGTGATAGCTCGATAAAAGGAAAAAGCTGCAAAACTTCCTCATTCATTGAGAAATCTCTCAAGTGACCTGAATAATTCATCACCCATATCCCCTGGCTTCTCTCAAATGATCCGTTCATTCCAGTAATTTGTTGTGGAACGGCTTCATTTTGTCTCAAATCACTAGCACATCTTGAGCTATCCAAGTGCCGTCACTTCATCAATGTTTTCTCTATTGCTCCTTCTCCTCATATGTTTCATGAAAATCACCAACACGTGCATTCCTACATCTCCGGCTGCAATTCCACCCATTCGTATGTTTTGTTTTAAATATAAACATTTCGTCAAATAGAGTCTGTTCACTATAATCGTTAGTTTAATTATTATTCATAAGAAGTTCAACTAAACTGATAACTGATGCATGATAATTGTTGATATCGATCTTTCATTAGATGGATCAAGTTTCAGCATGCATGTCATGCGCGCAGAGCCTGATGGTCGTCTCTTCCAACTTCGCCGGCGATTCCACGACCTTTGTCAACGGATGTCTAGTGCGCACGATAACATGCCAAGCAGCGGTATTTATCCCTTTCATTAACCATACCGAAAAATGGGTTTTAACTGAGTTTTTGTAGATAAACTACTAGAGACCGCCTATCGAATATATTCGGTATTGGAATGACGAGGAATGACGTATTATTTGAATGATTTCATTATTCGAATAACCAATTATTTGAATAGAATTCTATTCGAATAATGAAAATATTCGAATATTATTCGAATAATATTCGAATAATTATTCGTTTGAGCAAACATTCTATTCAAATAATTGGTTATTCGAATAATGAAATCATTCAAATAATACGTCATTCCTCGTCATTCCAATACCGAATATATTCGATAGGCGGTCTCTAGTAGTTTATCTACAAAAACTCAGTTAAAACCCATTTTTCGGTATGGTTAATGAAAGGGATAAATACCGCTGCTTGGCATGTTATCGTGCGCACTAGACATCCGTTGACAAAGGTCGTGGAATCGCCGGCGAAGTTGGAAGAGACGACCATCAGGCTCTGCGCGCATGACATGCATGCTGAAACTTGATCCATCTAATGAAAGATCGATATCAACAATTATCATGCATCAGTTATCAGTTTAGTTGAACTTCTTATGAATAATAATTAAACTAACGATTATAGTGAACAGACTCTATTTGACGAAATGTTTATATTTAAAACAAAACATACGAATGGGTGGAATTGCAGCCGGAGATGTAGGAATGCACGTGTTGGTGATTTTCATGAAACATATGAGGAGAAGGAGCAATAGAGAAAACATTGATGAAGTGACGGCACTTGGATAGCTCAAGATGTGCTAGTGATTTGAGACAAAATGAAGCCGTTCCACAACAAATTACTGGAATGAACGGATCATTTGAGAGAAGCCAGGGGATATGGGTGATGAATTATTCAGGTCACTTGAGAGATTTCTCAATGAATGAGGAAGTTTTGCAGCTTTTTCCTTTTATCGAGCTATCACATCGCTCCATTTTGGAACACTTTGAGCACCTTTTCCATGCAGTGGTGGTTGGAAAAATGTGGATAAGCTGAAATATGAAAAAAATATATCAAATAATTGGCAGACACAGAGATTAAGCAGAGTGACAGTTTAAGTTTTATCAGCAATCACAAATCGTACGGCACAAAATTTGAGGCGCTGATGTGAACAGTCGAGAGTGAAAACTGCCGATTAACCACATGCGACAGGCCAACACGCTCCGTATCCGCATCCTATTTCCGTGACCACAGTGGTGCCTCCCGTTGTTGGGATGCCAATCCATGCCGAATTAGCAGCGTTGCACGTCACAGATGCCGTCACGCTCGGCGCTCCCATGCTGCTGGCAAGCCATTCGTTCGCGGTCTGAAAATTTGCGTAAGAATTTATCACAATAGAAACGTGATATTCGAAATTTCCGCTGCCATTAATTTTTCTTCAGTTGGCATTCATGTCTAAAAATGTTTGTAAATTTGAAAATCATGTATCAAACAAGGGATCAAAACAGTTTCAACTAGACTTGCTTCTAAATTAACGAGTTGTCCTGCTGGATTGTTGCACGTGAAGGTTCGCACAGCACATCCGCTCGCGTCAAAGGAGGAAGGGCCCTCCGAAACCATCGGCTCTAGCGGATCCAGTGGATTCACAGGAGGCCTCAGCGGAAAAGGTGGGCATGTCTGGCAAGCTGAACGGAAACGGTTGAACAAATCTTTGTCAGTCGTTTGAATGCGCTATCTTATTTAAAAAAAAACTGCTCAGTCAGGTTGTTGTCTTGACGCAGTTTTATTTTCGTAAGAGCTCCACAAAGCAAATAGTAAAAAAAACGTACGAGGTGGTGGCATGGCAGCTGGCGAAGTTGGAATGCACGCATTTATTGACTGCATGAAGGAAGTGAATAGTAGCACAAGAAATATCATCGTTGACACTATTGACGAATAGAGAGAAATGAGAGGGATCAGCGGAAGTGCAAACGTTCTGCATTTACTCGAGAATGGAAGCCGTGGAAAGGTCAAATGATAAGGTTGGATAAATGAATGAGGTCAGCAGAATGAGATCCCATCGCCCGCGAACTTTTTTCATTCATTTCCTCACAAAATCTCTCCTTTTTTTCGCAAATATTTCGACATCTGGATTCACCCTGTCCTTGTTGCATTTTCAAGCAGACCATTGAAGAACCGAGCGCGTTGATCTGTATCATCAGTGGTTTTCTTGGGTCGTTTTTTTTGCGTAGTTTTACAATTTCGAAAGCATGTGTGCGACATTTTTAACTTACAGTGTCCTGCGAAATACAATTCATTTTCGCGATTTCTTCGCCGGAACTCGATTTATTTATTGAACCTTTGAACCAGATAATTTGAAAGAAATAATAACTAGCAGCCAATGCACAATATCACAAATGAGTAAGCGGCCTATTAGCCAATGCATGAGGCACCAGCACAGTAGTATGAGCACGATATTTGGGTGACAACGACGGTTGCTCCCGTTTTGTCGGTGCCCATCCAAGCCGAATTCGCTGCGTTGCACGTCGCAGTGACCGTCAGACTGGCCAATCCTCCCAGGCTATCGGCCAAGATGCCGTTGTTTTGATACTGGAAGACAGAATATTTGCGTTTTATACTTTTTCACACCCGGTCGAGAGAGTCTGCGAAATAGAGTAATTGTCTCTTAAGAGACCTTCCACGAGAAAACGTAGCTTCTGGGATAAGGCTGTGTACGGCTTTTTTGCAACCAACCCCAATATTCCGTGGGTGATGTTCTCATACCAAGGGCTGATACCTGGCCCAATATGAGCGCTTCTGGTGCACTCCCCGAAAAATGCCAGCCCCGACCCAAAAAAACGATTTTTTTCATCGCAAAAAAATTTGCTCTCTGAAAACTTTTACCGAAGTATTTTTGCACGTAGATTACGAAAAAAATACTTAGAAAACGATGCGATGCGTTTCA
>LS488949.1:0-63072 GCA_900490705.1 Pristionchus arcanus | reverse complement strand
TCTATACGAGTCTGACAAAAAATTAATCAACTTGTGAACGTAATTGAAAAAAAATGTGAAATTCCAGTATCAAGGCGGCAAATTAGCCGAAGCCAACGGAGCACCCAGTTTGACAATCACAGTGACGTGCAACGCGGCGAATACGGCATGGATGGGCACGGACATCGCGGGACGAGCAGTCGAGGTCACCCAAATGATGTGTGAATACTGTTTGGGGACTTCGTGCACTGGCTAATAATCAGCTTCCACTCGCTATTGCCAACTTTATAAACCTTATTTATTTATCTTATTTATATATTTCTGTCTGTTGATAGTTAATCATTATTTGTCTTAAAAATCAAAAAAATAAATTATTTTAACATGACACTAATCTGAAAATGACGAGCCCATGCTTCCGCAAATGTTACATAACCAAAACATACTTTGAATATCGTGTACGGTGATACAGCCTTTTCGAACCGTTTTAATTTTTCTACTGGATCATAGTTTAACAAAATCAAACGATATCAAATGTGAGTGAGTGATCAGTGCTTCCCACAGGAATTCAACCTTCAAAATGTTATCATTTGACCTTTTTCACCCGTTCATTCTCCGCACTAGATAGATGAAGAGTTGCACTGCTCCCATACCTCTCACTTCCTCATTATCTTCCCACTCTCATTGGGGTTCAGTTCAAGAAAGAGATGGGCGTCTCTTCATTTCACGTGTTCTCTCGCCTTTTTGACCGATGGAAGAACACATCAAATGAAGAGGTTCTTTCCCATTTCGAACTCTTGGCGAAGGGAGCGGAGGCAAAAAGAGAGAATCGTGTCTAGCCCTATCCCCTTTAGTCATTGACGCATAGTGTCTACTTATGAGGGTCATTCTCTTGCTTCTCTCTTCTTTTTCAATACAGTTCCTTGACGCATGCATACCAACTTCGCCTGCTGCAATTCCTCCGCCCCGTAAGCGGTCTAGTCCATTTCGTTTTTGATTTCGACACGAATATGATGACAATGCATGCTAAAACTACTGGAAATCGTAATTTATCGTAAATTTTATACATGACAAATTTTCGCTCGTTTTCAGCTTGTCAGAGTTGCCCGGTATTTTCTGCCACTAACTTCGCTTCCGACACTGACTCTTATGACAGCAATCAGTGCAAAGTGCGCACGCTGACGTGTGGCATCGCCACCTCAACAAACACACTGATAAGGGTACGCAGAACCGGTGTGGAAATAACATCCTCAAAGTTCTTAATTTTAATACAATTTAGTAGTATTTTCCTTTTCAGTATAACGGCAACACCGACGTAACCGGAACAGGCACACTGACGTTTGTCGCAACTTGTAACGCAGCGAATACGGCATGGCTGTACAATGGGATAGCGATCACACAATTGGAGTGTTTCGAACGTATGTATTACTCTCTACGTATTATCGGGCAATAGGCATTTCTGCACCATCTTCCAGTTCGAGAGCATGATTATTGAACGGTGTAGGACATCACAAAAAAATTTCAGCCTGTCAATCATGCGCCCTCTATCCTGAAGTGAACTTTGGCCCGCCCGCAAATCTGGGAACAGTCGTGCAATCTACCGATGCTAATGGATGCGCCGTCCGCACGTACAATTGCAACGCGCTGCCCACGCAAACCGCATTGATCACGACGGTACGCTTTCACATAATTCAAAGGTATGATGACATTAGAGCTCGGGAAATGATGCCGACGTCTCTTCATTTCACAATCTCTCCCGTCGACCGAGCGGGCGAGTGTGAAAAATAAACGGAGACGGCGGTATCATTTCTCGAGCTCAATGGAGCAGTGTTCTCGTCTATTCATTTTGCCTTATCTCTCATCTTTGAAAGAAACGAGAGAGCATTGTGAAATGAGAGACATCCATCTTTCAATTATTTCTGGGCAGAAAACAAACTGCTAGTTTAAAATATTCCTAGCTTATTTATGAATATCAGAGCGGTCTTTCCAGCTGGGTGGTGTAATCCTCCTACAAGCCGCCGGGCCGAATTCGATTTTCGTTACGTGCAACGCTGCGAATACGCAATGGCAGTATGGAGCGATGCCGATAATGCACATGCAGTGCGATTTCTATCCCTGCGCTCCCTGGCCGGCCTGCAGCGGCTAACGCTCATAGTTTCTCAGCAATTCGTGATTTTCTTTGAAGGATTTGCATAATTCGCATGTGTTGTACGGTTGCCTTGCATAGATAACATCGTATAAACTTTTTTTTCTATAAATGTCATCCCCACTTGTCCAGAGGTTGATCAGGGGCTTTGAGTATCTCTTTCCTTCCACATTCTCTCTCTGCTAGTCTAAGTCTACTGCGTCGAGTTTTTAACGATGAAACAAATCAGGTTATTTCAAATTTATTTGCAATTCATTATCACTGCTGTTTTCAGCGGCTTTATTCCACATGTCCAGAGGTTGATCTGGGAGCTGGGAGTATCTCTTTCCCTCCCCTCCCCTCTCCCCTCCTGCTAGTGTAAGTCGGCTGGCCGAATGAAAAATTGCTGTCAATAGCCAGAGTCTCACGAGCTCTGCCGCTGTTACATTGCGATCCCAATCTCCCTCACCCTCCCTGATGTCGCCAATCGGTCTACCTTCTTTCTCCCTTTAGAACTATTCGAACTCGTAGCTTTTCTTATTGCACATTATTCTCAGTCATAATTTCTTATGGCGCATCATACAGCGTTCTATCGCCCAATGAAGTCCGATTACCCGAATCCCTGACCACTCAGAGGACTGCTTTATTGCCCCACTCCCAGCGGAGTGAGTTAACAGATTGGCCCCCGAGTAGCTTGCCCACTCGGACATCAACAACTGCTGCTTGCTCTGACTCTCTCATTTCACAATACTCTCTCGTTGGTCAGAGAAACGAGAGATCATTGGAATGTGAGAGAGTCAGATCGCTCCCACTCTGACACTCTTAATTGTGCCTAGTCTCCGGCTCTGCCTGACCGGCCTGAAAGCTATCATCGGGCCTTCCACATCAGATACCCACTGTTGATCACGTCCCCTTGCGGCTTCTTTGATCCCTCAAGCCCCTAACCTCTAACTTGAAGAAATTTCATGGAACGGGTTCCCCTCATATTCACTATTGCTTCTTCGTTCTCGACGCGTATCCGTTTCACTCACAGACGTGTGGTGTAAAGAACAGCGCCGATAGGCAGAAAAGAAAGTTAGGTTTCACGAATGATTTATCACGTCCGCCGGATCGATTTTATGATCACTGAATGTCCTTTTTGATATCTAAAACAATAATAATGAAGAACAAAAATCATCGAATGCAGACATTCAATCCTCGTATCCTCGTCCCACTAATTTGCCAAACGACCTAGTTGCCCCCCTCTTAATCCCAAAGTCGAAAACAACCCTCTGCTTCCTGCCGTGTTCATCACAGTGTACAACAAAGAGCTGTCAGCTAGGCCACTCAGTCCCTCTTCCTCTCCCCTTCACAGCGGTCTCTCGCCGATCAGACGGAGCGAGAGAGTATGGAGAATGGAGAGAGGCAGACAGTGTTCTCTCACTCTGTTCCATCTCTTCCGATCAGAGGGGTTGTAGTGAGATAGTATGTGAAATATAGAGAGTCAGAGACAGAGTGTAAGGGTGCCAGGCTTATACGCTGATAGGCTGATAGATTGGGCCAAGTAGCAGGGTCTTCAATAGCCCTCTTTCTCTGCTGTCTCTCTTGATTCCCCAGTGTCTCATCGGATCTTATCTTCACACTACGCAGAGTGCGAAGTGGCAACTGTGCAAGTGGGGATTGAAGATGAGAGACCCTCTCGCGAACTCAACCTTTCCCTCCTTTTCTTCCTACTCATCTTCTGTGGTTCTTTCGCAATCGCCCTTGTCTTTGTGATCAGTCATATATGACGAGTGCAAATAAAATTTTCACCAAGAATGGGTATTTTCGTTCAAAATCTGATTATTGGCAGAACCCGAGAGTTGATGTGATTCGAGTTTTCTGATATTTGGTCTTCCCAAAATTAGAAGAGAAACATACAAAAAGGTTGTATCGATGCCCAAATAATCAGTAATCAACACAAACTTATAATTTCAATCATCCATTTCAAGCCCCAGTCAGAATGGCTGTTCTGACAAACCTGCCATTCTGACGGGCGTCAGAATGGCAGATTTGGAAACCGTTTTCGCAAGTGGCAATAGGGAATCTAGCCGCAGGGTTTGAACCGGCGACCATTTTTCCACGACAGACGCGTTCACCACTACGCCACCGAGACAGTTGAAGAATGACCGGACGGATAGGTACATAAATGGAAAGTGAACCCTTCCCAGAGCAATTTGCCGTCGTCATTGTCGCAATTATCATTGCCATTCGCCCGATCATTTTTCAACTGTCTCGGTGGCGTAGTGGTGAACGCGTCTGCCTTGGACGCAATAGTCGACGGTTCGAACCCTGCGGCTAGATTCCCTATTGCCACTTGCGAAAACGGTTTCCAAATCTGCCATTCTGACGCCCGTCAGAATGGCAGGTTTGTCAGAACAGCCATTCTGACGGGGGCTTGAAATGGATGATTTGAGTGAAGGCATGTATTTGTATGTATTTTCTTTGGTGATGGAGATGTCAATAAATCATATTCGATGAGTAGTCGGTAGAACTGAATTTACTTCAAATTCGATTTTTGGTTCTTTCTGAATATTTTAAAGTAGAGTTTTGGATCAATGCTGAAAAACACTTCTTGGTGAAAATTTTATTAGCACTCGTCATATATCCGTCTCGCTGTCCTCTCTTTTTCTCTTCACATTCTCTTTTTCGCATCATTTCCAGTCTGAAAGCTTTTGAATCCCATTCCCCATTTCGCTAAAAGCATTTTCACTACTATTCGTGCATGCTTCAGATTTTATTCATTTCCTCTGATTTTGCAATTCTAATGCTTTTTTTTCAGAAGCTCTTAGCATTTGGGCCGATAATGTGATCGGAGAGGGAGTAGGCGAGCATCTTTCATTTCGAAAAAAAGCGAGAAGAAACGAAAAAAATGCCGGCGCGCTTCCTGAAGACTGCGTACGAGCCACCGCATAATGGACTGGTCGAGATGCGGAAACGGTTTGTGGTTTTGTAATTAATAAAAAAAAAATCGGTAAAAAATTTTAAAAAAGAAGATTTTTTTTGTGAACGAAGTATGTTTCACATTCTCTTCATCCGTTTGCATTTTGCCATTGAAGTGATTTTCCGAACAATGCCATTTGAGAAACAATTTTGTAAAAAAATCTATTCCAGTCAGGTTTTCACTATCACACAATCCAATTTCAGCGGTCTTCCCTGGCTCGCCGCCTCCTCCATTCTGATCATCGTCGTGCTGGTGGCGTCCGTCTCCTATCTATTCATGAGGGATCAGCAGCGGGGATTCCTTGATCCGGTGAGGAATTATAAAATAATGAACGTCAGCCGTGATTTGGGCATAGCGACATTGTTACTAATCCTTGAGGTATCATTCCAAGGGAGTGCATTCGTGTATCTTATTTGAAAATTGTTGTGACTGATCGTCCTGAAAGAAATTGGATATGAAGTCAATAGTTGGGTCTTGTTTTGACATGATTGCCCTCGTTTGTTTTTTGGAAAAATGAAGTGATGCTATTTGTTGTCAGTCAATGGAAATTAAATAAAAGTATTATCTGCAGGATTCTATATCTGAGGACATCAATCGAACTACGGTTGCTCCGACCCCCGGCGAGAAACTGATAACGCAAATTGAAGCGCCGACGACCACGAGTAAGTTGTTTTCATTGGCCTTTGATTACTAGATATAAAGGATCGGTGAAATTTAATATAAAATGGTGATCTAATTGTAGTTCCCACTCTCGCTGCTACTACAGATGTTGATGCGACAGAGGAAAAAGTGAGTTTCAGACAGATTAAATAATGACACCCGTAAGATGTGTGCTGATTGATCCTCGACCGACGTTTCATAAGATATAAACATTTACAAACATGATTTCAGCCTCCAAACCCGCTTGAACTCGATAGCGACGAAGCAGAAGAAGATCGGCAATCAGAAGCAAACGATGAGGTAACCACTCCGTCCTCGGAGGTTAGTTTACGATTTCAAGATACGTTTTATGAACGCAAATAATGAGAACCTGTCGAAGGCGACATAATGAAGCGAGATATGGTCTATGTCTATAAATAGGGCCGTTGGGTACAACCGTTGGGTTACGAGTATATTTCTCTTTAGGAAGGCACCTCGGCCATTCCGTGGGTCGCCGATTCCACGCCCAGCGAGGAGACTGTGGTGAATGAAGAAGTAGACGAAGACATGGAAGAAGTGGAGACGACGCTGGTGGTGCCCATTGGTGAGATAATGTGTCCCATTAGCTACTGCAAATATTTTTCAATTCACATCGGCAATCGACATCTAGCAATACATTTCCTCGGCCACATGCAAGAACTTTCCAGTTTGCATTTACCTCGCATTAACATCGAGAAAACAATTACAGTTCCTGGCCTGGACGAATCGTCCGATGAGGAAGAAGAAGAGCCAATGCGCGGCGACTATCCCGATGACTTTTTCCGACGGACCGATGCGCCGCCCGCCGAAGTAAGTTTCAGTGAGAATAGGAGTAGGAAAAATCAACGTCGTTCAGGTTCTAGCAACCACCTCAGCACCTCCTCTGACGACCACTACGTATTTTGCTGCAACACCAACGACGGAGCCTTCTGAAATTCCAGCGTCGACCACAACGTCTACGTCTCTTCCGACGACGTCTGCCTCACCGATAACGTCTACTATTCTTCCACCTTCTCTTTTATTGACTCCCTCGATGACGTCGTCATCAACCACGACTTCAATGCCGATCCCAACGTTGACGACGTCGCAACGAACGCCCCTCCTGCCGCTGAGCGAGTTCAGCCGCGCTGCCATCACGGCCACGAACGAGATCTGCGCGGATATTGCGAGGTGCGAGATATTTTCTTAAACCGAAAGGAAAAAAACATTGTTCGCAAAAAAATTCGAATGATGTATGAACGAACGTTGAAACTTATCCGAATCATACAGAATGGGCTCAGAGTTTCAGATACGTTTCAAATAAAATTACTAACAAATCGTTGATATAAGTTCTTATTGATATTGATGGATTGAATGGTCAACAATAAACTTCAGGAACATTCTGATGTCGGGTGGCAACGCTGTCGACGCGGCAATCGCGGGCGCCTTCTGCTTGGGAGGAGTGGAACCGCACGCGGGAGGAATGGGAGGAGGCGTGATCATGACCGTGTACCAGAAGTAAGGAATTTGTTTTGAAGTGCAGCTAGAGGACAAAATACTAAAAACGGAAGAACAGAAATTGGAAGAATTAGAGTTGTCAGCATTGGTGTAAGAAAAAATATCGGATTCAGAGCAACCGGTCGTTGCGAGGTGGTTAACGGACGAGAGGCTGCGCCCGCCCGAGTGGACACGGCGGAGTGGGAGAGGAATCCGAGAGCTAGGGAGCATGGTGAGCAATTGTGAATAAAACTGAAACTTCAAAAAATAGTATGTTTCAAATAAGTTTCACGAGTGCTCAGAATACTAAATAAATCTTGTTAGTCAATGAATGTTCGTATAGTGCGGGACAAAAATTAAAATAAATCTTGAATTACTTTTTGAAAAAAATTAGCTAGTTTAAAAATATTCTACATTCAACCTATGCTCAGGCTACTCCTCTATCGCCGTTCCAGGCGCACTGCACGGACTGCTGTCGGCGTACAGGAGGTTCAGGAGCGGACGAGTGTGAGACATTATGATTTTGTTTTTAGAAAACTGTCGTCTAAACTCACGAACCAGGATGTTCACAATTTCGCAAATTTATTTATCTAACCATGGGAGTTGAAAAGTCCTGGTTCAAAATTGAAGACAAATTTTTGCAGTAAGTGGATGAACAAGTCCTCGTTTTATCCTTCCTTGATGTTATATTCGAAAATGCCACGTGCCTCAGATAATTCAGCTTTTTTTCAACATTTCTTGCAGTGAGTGGTCCTCGCTCATCCAGCCGACCATCCAATTGATCGAATCCGGATTCCCCGTCTCGGCCTCGCTCGCAGAGGCTGTGAGCTACAGGGCAGCCGAGATTAATGAAACGGCCGGAATGAGGTGGGTGAAGTTCTATGTCCATCTATTCTTGTGGAGGCTCAAGAATAAATGGACCTTGAATAATTGTATCTTCAATTGGGAGTTACATTACCTAATCAAGTGGCAAAAAATGAACGACGCTCGAATGTGTTTCACAACGCCTTTTCAAATGAGTGATGCGCAGACGAAATGATGTACTGTTTCCCTCCTTTGAACACAACTAATTTGCAGGGACATCTTTTTCCCAAACGGTGTTCCCGTCAAGGAGGGAGACGTGCTGAGAGACGCGAGGCTGGCCGAGACACTGAGGAAGATTGCGACTAGCAGGTGAGCTGCGAAATTTTCCTCGACGACGATAGCAAAACCATTTGGCTAAAATTTATGTGTGGTTGCTCAAGTGTGTTTCAACCAATGTTATTTTAACTCTTGGGAACATGGATCTATTGTACGGCTATGAACTCCTTCAAAACAAATCAATGTGACATCTCAGAGACCCGTCACATCTCTTCTACCGTGGCGAACTGGCGGAAAGGATCGTACACGAGGTCAAGGCTAAAGGTGAACATTTTTTTCTGAAAAAATGAGCTTCTGAGTGAATGCCTTGTAGGACAGCGAAAGAAAATGCCCCGCCAAAAATATCGTCAGAAATTTCAGGCGGTCACATCTCCAAGTCCGATCTCGTGCTCTTCTCCTCCTCCGTCGAGGACGCACTCAGCGTGGAGATGGAGGGAGACGCGAGGCTATGCGGGCCTCAACCACCCTCCGCCTTTGCAGCGATGCAGGCGGGGTTGAGGGTGATAGAAGGTGAACAATACTTGTGATATTTTGAAAATATGGCAATACACCACAATGTCGCAGCTAAGCCAATCGTGAATTTACTCCTCTATAAGTCTTTTTTTAGTTATTATAGATGGCTGCAATGCTACAATTGATCGCTCCATGAGGCCAGCGTATTCAGTGCGCGATGAAACTCATTCGAACGCTTGCGCGAGCCGTTTCATTGCGCTTCTACAGACTTGGCCAACGTGGTGAACGAACAAAGTCATTTCAGTCTTGAACATCTCCTCCACCATGAGCGAGGAGCTCTTCGCCCACTACCTTCTCGAAGCAACAAAGATCGCGTTGGAGCTGAGAGGGGAACTGGGTGAGTTGGCTTTTCCTTGCTTCATTTGTCCTCGGACTCGAAACCGTCAAAGTTGAGCTCGTGAAAAGCACGTATGCCTTCTATCTCGACGATCAAATATTCAGGCGACTCCCCGCATCCCGACCTTCTCGCCAATCTCACCTCATCTGCCTTTATCGAAACACTCGCGGCAGAGATTAGAGAGACGGCTTCCAGGAGGGAACGGGCGATTGACGGGGTGAGACAAAGATCTCATTGCTGGTATTACCCCAAAATGTAATTTTTTTTTGGAAATATATTTTATGGAAATATTTTTTAAGAAAATCCGTTCTGGAAAGGCATATTTTGGAAAAAAACCGATTTGTAAAAATCGTTTTAGAAATCGCTTTTTCGGAACCGTAGGTTGGGAACCGCCATTTAGTAAATTTCGCTTTAGAAATACCGTACTGTAAAGTTTTTCGCGGAAAAGCGCGGAATTTGTAAATTTTTTTATGGAAACGCGGTTTTGTAAATTTTTTATGGAAATTCCGTTTTGCAGTTGTTTTTATGTCATTTTTCATTTTTCTCTTTTATTTTTTGTCGAATTACTTTTTATCATTGATTTTCGCAGTAGTCCGTGTCCACATGCACTACTGCGATCTGATTTTTTTTTTGGAATTGCACATTAATGCAACAACGAAACAATAACAAGACTAAAGTACAACTCAACAAAATGAACGTATTTACACGAATAATATGATACAGTTCAGGTAGTACGAAGTAATACTTCGAAAATCGTATAATTGACGATAATACGTTGTTTAAAAAAAATATTTGAATGTTTCGTTCTCTAATAAATGATAAATGATGAATTCCATTTGGATTTATATTGTTTTTGAACAAAAATACTGGAATACGATGGATGTGGGTACGGTACTTTTGTAATATCGCCAGGGTGATCTCTAACAGTCATTCAGTTGCTGCAAGAATCAATGATAAAAAGAAATTCGACAAAATTTAAAAAATTTAAAAAAGGAAAAAAACAACACCAAACGGAATTTCCATAAAAAATTTACAAAACCGCGTTTCCGCGAAAAAATTTACAGTACGGTATTTCTAAAGCAAAATTTACTAAATGGCGGTTCCCAAACTACGGTTCCGAAAGAGCCATTTCTGAAAAGTATATTTCCAGAAAATTTTTTCCTATTTGGATATTCACAAAAAATATTTTTCTAGAATGGAATTTCCAAAAAAAATTTACAATTCGGGGTAATACCCTCATTGCTAGTTCTGTATCGGCATAATCTCATCACGCGTTATAAGCGATAAATGACACCCTAAAGAGAGTATGGGTGGGTGCTTGGAAAATACTGTTACCTTTGACTTTTCAGCCCACCGACGTCTCCTCCGCGCACATCAATGTCGTTGACGAGCAGGGGAATGCTGTGGCGCTGACGATGGGACTGAATCGACCGTGAGTTGAGATACTTTTTGGATGTGGATGGACAAAACATGTCTAGATACCCCAAAAATATTGAGACCAGTAAGTGCGCGATATTGGAAGAATTTTTGTTGAAATCTCTGTTGCTGAACATCGGAACGATTCGACCGTGATTTGCTTCCTCGGGCCTCGTTTATTTATTCACTCTTTGCAAAAAAGACACAATAATTCATTGATCACTCAACGATACTAGAATTATTCATTGCTCAGTGAAACTCATCCGAACGCGCGCGCCTATTCATTGCTCATCGACTGGTTGAGAGGGGCGGTCGAATCTCGCGTGAGTTTCACCGCTCCCTCAACTCTCCAATGCAAAGAGCATTTTAATTAACTTGTTAAAGGCATGTGAAACAAAAAAATAATAATATTGATAAACCACGCATTCCCTAGTCGTCCTCTTCACGGAAGGTCCATTTTCCCTCTTACCGTTACTATGCCCGGTTCTCTATCTCTACTTACTTCCGGCACCAGAGATCCTATTTTCCGGTCCGAAATCCCGGTCCGCCGGGTCCAGGAAGTAGTAGCCACTCATCATTTGCTCTATCCACCAGCTCTCCTCCCGTTCTCTCGCGAGCTATAGAGTAGTAGGAATCGAGAGAGTAATCCCACCCACTCGCTTCCTCAAACTAGAGTGAAATGCCAACGGAAGCCTCGCAACGATATTCTTAAGGGACGGATTTAGTCTCTTCGTTTTCGGTTGAATTATGATGGAATTAGTTCGAGAACCGCGAGAGATCATTACGCTGTGAGAGAGACAGACAATTCATCGCTAAAACCGCATTATACGTGCTAGCGTGCGTAATCTGGAGATTTCTGCCAGTGAGCCTGGTTCAAACATCATCGCTAAAGATCAGGTCTCTTATTATCTCGTGCTTTTTTCCGCCCATCAAGAGCTAATGGGGAGTGAGGAGAGTCGTTGCTATTTGCCTGAGGATACATCAGGTCTCTTCATTCTCTTTGTTCTCTTCACGGTCATTCGTGGCAAGAGCGTAGGGAAGGGGGGGGGGAGTCTTTAGGGATGCTTCTTGTTTCCTCGTTTCGCAAGGTCTCTCGCCGCTCAGAAAGTTCTAGATAGTATGGTAACGGAGGAGAATCAGGCCCTACAGGAAAAGATCACGCTCAGCGCACGAGATACATCATGGTCGATTCAAAAGCGTCGAAACTAGAGAATATGATGATCATACCCGATTTCCGTCACAAAATATCACACTCGCGTCGGTACATTTTGCCCGGAGAAGGGATCTCTGCGATTAGAGAGCTTCGTGTCTAGTCCAGTGCGTGATATTTAACGACTTAGTCTCATTGGTTTCTATCATTTTTCCCGTGTCACTGTCGCTTGCTGAAAAAAATATACGGATTGTAGCACAGAGATACGAGGGATCACCAGATTATGTAAATAGCCGGTGCACTCAGAGATCACGGGTGCTTATCGGATACATTCTGCGAGCGGGATCTCTGGGAATTAGGGGATTATCCGTCTGGCGGTTTCGAGTCGAGCAAAGTGCGTGATAAACGCTTGAATTTGCGTGTATGCCTGATGTTTTCGAGCAAGAACGTTTCTACGATAGACGGCGATACATCGGGGTCGTTTCACTAATGTAGGTCAGGCGATTTCCAGATTAACCGAAGTAATTCTTCAGAGAGAACACGCGTGCCTGGGTGGGGCGTATGAGAAGGGATCTCTGAGAATTAGGAGCACTCTTGCGTTTGCTTGAGGGACGGGGGAGAAGAGGTACATCAGGGAAGTTTCACTAATGTAGATTCGTCGCGTGGTCACTAGATTTCGTAGATAGCCGACAGCTTTCGTCAGAGAACATCACGCTCGTGCGTGGGTACATTCTGCGTGTCTGAGGAGAGATCTTTGAGATTAGCGGGCTTCGCGTCTAGCCTGTGAGTGACTAGCGCTGGAATTTGATTCGGAATTCGTAAATTCCTATGAAAACTAGACGTTTGCTCAAGAAGTCGGCAGGGACGCGTTACGTGAGGTTAAATTGGTTTGGGGGTGATATTTTGTCTTATCAAAAGCAACCAGACTACACATCGGATTTCCGATTGCATTTGACATTTGGATGAGAGGTGAAACTTAATTATGAATCGACTTCTCCATTCTCGCCATTAATGAAAACACGCCCACCGAATCGAATGGCAATAGTTGATCTTTGATCTTTGTCCAGATTCGGCTCCCTCCGTCGCTCGGAATCCCTCGGTTTCGTGTGGAACAACGCCCTGTCTGCCTTTTCGCAGTCCTCGGACAGCCCGAATTCACTCCAACCAAAGAAAAGACCGACGACAGGAGCGATGCCGTTCGTGATGGTGGAGAAGGGAGAGGTGAGAGATTGATACTCGGGGAAAAATTCCCACAACCATGAATAATTTGGTGTCCTGGATTTTGTGACGGAAATAATGAATCTCAATGAACTCACAGGAATCTTTGCAGGTGCAATTAGTCGGTGGCGCCACTGGTGATTCATCCTCGTTTTCTGCACTTATATCAACACTGGCTCGACTAATGATCAGTAAGTTAATCTTTTTTTTCATCTGAAGTCACAGCAAACTCTGCCCATATACTCTGCCAGAATATGTCGCAAACTTATAAACAGGGAAACTGTTTGCCGGCATATTATCAGAGACTATCTGAGAGAATTTAGTTAGGCTCCACAGGGGCCGTACAAACTTTTTTGACGATTTTCTGAAAAAATGGCCCAAGGGGTACTTTTTCACGTAGAGTTCGAAAATCGACCTTGCAAAGCACTATCTCCAACCCCCGGTTCCCTATGGGTCCTGGTACCGTGCCAGGGGCAAAACCAATTTTGCGAATCGGGCTTCAAACCTATACATATGATAGCACATTTTGTAGATCTCGTCGAGACAAACATTTTTTGTGAACAAAGTGAAAAAAATATTTTCATTGAAGAGAGTTATGCTCTTCAAAAGTTTTTAAACATGTGCCGTGAAGAATTTTTGCACACACCATACATTTTTTATTTTTCCAATCGATTCAGCATCCTTTTTTACCCCTCTGGCCAAAAATTGAAGTCGAAACACTGCGCGACTAGTATCACACGCTAATTAGTGACAAATATGCAAATATAAAGTCCATAGAGTCAGTATCTATACGTCAAACGATC
Source organism: Pristionchus arcanus (assembly GCA_900490705.1). Classification (NCBI taxonomy): domain Eukaryota; kingdom Metazoa; phylum Nematoda; class Chromadorea; order Rhabditida; family Neodiplogasteridae; genus Pristionchus; species Pristionchus arcanus. The sequence continues at coordinate 49,278 of LS488949.1, read as the reverse complement.
GAAATCCACATTCCCACTCTATTACTCTTCCTACTCTTCCCACTCTTCCGGAAGAGTTAATCCCCTCTCTCTCTCTTCCGGAAGAGTTCATTTCATTCCGCGTCACACCGGGCACTCTTCCCTCTTCCTCTCTCATCTCTAGTTCAGACCCATATTAGACATTTTTAGTAGAAATTATGACTTATTGGCTCGAAAATCGAGAGTTCTTCAACGTCGAATTTCTGGAAAATAAGCAAAAAAGCGAGGTTGCGCGACTTTGAAGAAATTTAAAACAACTATCGCCATCTTCGATTTTGCTCAATTTTTGGCCAGAGGGGTAAAAAAGGATGCTGAATCGATTGGAAAAATAAAAAATGTATGGTGTGTGCAAAAATTCTTCACGGCACATGTTTAAAAACTTTTGAAGAGCATAACTCTCTTCAATGAAAATATTTTTTTCACTTTCTTCCCAAAAAACGTTTGTCTCGACGAGATCTACAAAATGTGCTATCATATGTATAGGTTTGAAGCTCCGTTCGCGATTTTGCAATTGGACCTGGCACGATACCAGGATCCATAGCGAACCGGGGGTCGGAGATACGGCTTTCTAAGGTCGATTTTCGAACTCTACGTGAAAAAGTACCCCTTGGGCCATTTTTTCAGAAAATCGTCAAAAAAGTTTGTACGGCCCTTACTAAATTCTCTCAGATAGTCTCTGTTATGTCCTCTTTTTATACTGCACATCATGCCACCATAAACTCTCTACTTTCAGAAGGTGAACATCTCGATGAAGCAATTGTCGCGCCCCGAATTGATGCAGCCTCGGGAGCCTTTGAATCCGGAGCGATGGTAAGATCTATTCTTATCTCCTTATTCAAGCCCCCATGCCCAACATAAATCCCCCAGGGTAAGGCACTGGGGAATACCCAGAGTTCGACTCCTTTCCGCGATTAGCACTGCTGTTTTCGCAATCTCTGGCCGGCTTCAGTGCATAGTTCTGCATGGAGCTTTTGTTTTTTCTTTGTTATGACTTGGAAAAGATCGTAAGCGACCGTTTTTCCTTCCCGTTGATACTCTCTGAGCAACTGCTTGTTCTCATGGCAACCAATTGCACAGTCACCTGTCTTCTGTTCTCTGACAAGGAAGAAGAAGTTACCATTGCAGGCACTCGTCCGCGCCCTCGCGGCTCGCGGTCACTCCTCGCTCTCGCCGCTTCTCGGGCGGCCGAGCGGAGCCGCAACGCCGCTCGTGCGGCGGACGGCCGCCGGCCGCCTGCTAGCCGCGTGCGATCCGCGTGCGCGTGTCACGCGCTGCGCACGCGGCATCTGAAGTCCCGCCCACCTGTGAACGCCTTGTTTTCCCAGATTGCCACCTACCTCATACAGTGATATTTTCCTTATCATTATTATCATCATCATCTCGTTCCCGTAACTCTAACGTTATCGACTGTTCCCTACCCGTGCTCTGTTAATACTGGTATTACCCTTGCTTATTCTTGTTATTGCGCCTATTATTCGGTGAATGAAGGTTTCATCTCCATTGTGGTGTTTCTTCTGTTGGACTAGTCTTGATATTTTCTGATGTTGCGATATCATCTGATCTTATCCGTTGTGATCATACTCAAAATGATGTAGGCATGATTTTTGAAGACTTTTCATGAGTCACTTTAGCTAAGTGTGAGAAGAAGAATTCGAAGAAACTTCAGTTGATAATATTCCTTGGTGTGCTGTTTCTCTGCTCGATAGTCCATGATTCGAAGAAGCCTTGTAGATTCAAAATCTGATCTCTGAGACTTCCACTTTCAAGAGATCAAGAGTATATTCGGATGGATGCTAAGTATGCTAGACTGGTCTCGTGAATCATTTCTCTCATTTGAGTGAGAGCGCATGAATCATTCAAGTATAGATGCCTGGTCTTCTCTCTAATTACCATGCTATCGAGATTCACCTAGCTTCTGACCACAGCTATAGATTACTCTTCTGATCTCTGGTTTGGTTTCGATGGTCAGATGAGGGTGTGTGATTACTGGAGATTTTAGCGTATGACAAAATACGCTCATTTGAACATATCTTAGCGTCTGCGAATACTCCATTTTGATTCCCGTCACCTTTCGAACTGCCAGAATTCGCATCGCGGGTCTTCATGTGATCAAATTCTCCTTCGTTTTCTCCGAACGGTCACTAAGACCAAAGGAAAAAAATATAATAATGCACGTTCACTAGCCGGTTAAGTGTAATGCCCACTCAGTTCGTAAAAACACGTACCACTACGAGGCTCACTGACTCGAAAACATGGTGCACAATTTTCGATCAGTCAACCGTACTGTGTTTATTGTTGAATTTAGTTTAGATTTGTGCTTGTCAGCAAATGACAAAAGCCGCGCATGGAAATATATTATCGCAAAAACCGCGTTCTCACGACGCCTCTGCTAGCCTTATTATCGATACCGTGAACTTGATTACGTAACTGATAAGATTTCGAACACCTTCCTTTGAATTACTGTTAGCTCTTTGCGCGGGAAAAAATACATTCATTTGAGCATAACTGAGCTTAGCGCTTGATTATAATTACGAACAATTCTGACAACGATCCTTAATGGCTCCTGTTGCTGAATAATTGTGTACGCAGACTACACTCATTTGCACTCAACGAAACCCAGACTTGCATGTCGGAAATTCCAGGAAACCTTCCGTCTTATTCTCCTTCGGTTCTTCGACGTGCGCATTGTCGCTCACCTCCGCTCTCTCAATTTGACTCCACTTTTTTCACTCGTTCCCTCCTTCTTTGCAATGTTTTTTTGTTAAGAACCTATTCTGAGTTTTTTCCTCAGTTCTACTTTCCTTAGTTAGTGACACAGGCGTGGCGATGCAGACGAAAAGTCCATACGCCAATTTGTGCGCAGAGCCAGGGTCGGAAATTCGTGGAATTTCGACTTGCGAACTGTAACAATCCACTCTCTTCTAATTTAGCTGCAAATTGCATACTAGATCATCTCCGTGAGAGGTCCGTAAAATTGCACTCATTTGCACTCGCTGAAGTGAGATATGCGTGCGTCGGAAAGCCCTGACTTGCGCGTCACAACTCACGCACTCAATTTTACTTGATTTTACTTCCACAAGTGAACGTACTGTTTTCTACAACTTCGTAAACTGTTGAGTGAAAACGCAAGAGAATTTGCTTCCAAAACCAAATCCGCGAGAGGCATTCAAGACTGCACTCATTTGCACTCGCTGAACCCAGATTTGCGTGCGTTGGAAAATCCCTTCGGTTCTTCGACTAACGCGCGTAAGTACTTACACTCCACTCTCTCCATTTGACTCGACTCTTCCCTCCCAAGCGCGCGCTACTCTCTCATTCACAACCCCCCTACGTGGAAGCGATACGTCGCGGAGTGCCCTGGGGTAACTTTATTTTCCTATTTTTGTTTTCAATTGTAGTTTTAACTTTTTTTAAAAATAAGTTGATCAGCCTTTAAAAATACATCTTCTAGCAAATATGTCTGAGCTGACGGTGCTTGAGACGTCGGGCCATTATTCGCACGATTTCCACACTATGACGGGCTGCGATATGGGTGAGTTGATTGTAACTTGATCTCTCCAATTCTGGGTGATTTCTCTGTCTATTTGTGACGGATTGTGCTAATGTTTGGTCGAGTGCAGAGTGAACTCAAAGCACGTGCCATCCTTCAGTGAAGGAAATGATCTTTGATGATAGGAGTCACGACTATAAGTACCATCGTAGCCTGTGTCATCACGTTTGAACTCAGTGATCACTGAAATTCAATTGTTTTAGGGTTGCGCACGTATTTGCCAACTACTTTGAATCAAAATGCATTATGTCAAGCAATTATGCTTGTTGTACATTTCCCGTTTCTCGATATCTAATTAGCAATCACGAGGGTGTTTTGACGTCGTTATCTCATTTGCTCGAATGCGCGCGATTTTTCACACTTGATTGGGTACGGTAGCACCGTACTTCCGCATGAGACCAGTACCAATGAGACTAATAGCGTTAAACATGTCGTGTATTATTACGAAAACAAGTTTATGCTATGTGACTGTTGTTCGTCTGAGTGTAGCAAGAGAGAGAGAACGGGAAGGTGTGGTCATTTTTCGCCTCTTCTCAGCTTCCTCTCTTTGAAAACACTCTGATGAACAGTCATATTCTCAAAATAAACGATCAGTTTCCACTTATATTAAATTGATGCTAGCTACTAATCAAGAGAGGGTGGAGTGCACCGCGACCTTGGACTACATGTATACACAACTCCTGCAATACTATGCAACAGAGTGCATCTGCCCCCGAGTGAGAGCAGGAAGTATTCCCCTCTCCCTACGTGTACGCACAGCGTCGTTTGATCTTTCCCTGTCTGGAAGCGGGCGAGAGAGCATGGGAAAGGAGGAGAGTCTGTCAACCGTTACCATCCTTTGATCTCGTCTCGCCTGACCTCTACGTACTTTCCCTCTTGATAATATAAAGATCGCATTTCGCACACGTTCTATCTCCTCTGCACCGAGCACTCTCTCTTGCAGAGATCAGAATGGTAGTAGGGAAGAGTGCAAAGTCGGGACGCGCACCTTCCCCCCATGTTATGATCACACAATAACAAGGAGAAGCCCTGTAACTTGCTGATTCGTACCGGCTGGCCCCGCCTCCTTTTGATAGCTGATGAAATTCACTTCCACTTTGTACAAGCCGTTTCCTTCCGTGTATTCCACTGATTACTGTAAACTCTAAGGATTCTGATTTGCTTTCACAATTCACTGTCCCTGTTACGAAATAGACCCTCATTTCGATTATTTGTTTTATTTGAAAGTATTTTTTAAATATTCATTTAAAATATAATTTCAGAAATGTACACGATTGTCAATCTCGACGTCAAACCGCCCCTGCCAATTCTACCCGATGTCAGCAGCAAGCAGACCTCGCAGAAACAGAGTTAGTTATTTAATTATTATTTTATAAATATATTTAAATATTTATTATTATTATCATTTTGTTATTAAAAAAGGTGTCCCACGAATATCTAGCTAGCTGGGTTCTCGATGTGACGTGGTGGGTCGCTGTTACCCGATAACACTTTCGAAACTCCCATAACACCATTTTTCGATTGAACTGAGTTATGATCAATTGGCTGCGTGCCAAGTGACCCTGAAATGCAGGCAACGAGCGAGAGAGCGTGCGGAATGAGGAGAGCGTCCCTCTCATTCCTCACTTTGCATAGTCGCTCGCGCGGTTCGTGGGACGCCTTCTTTAATTTAAAGTTTCGAATATCCTTCAAGATAGTCTCAGAAAACGCTACTCTTCTAGACGTGATCTCTAAGATCTCTAAAGCCCTCAGCGCAGATTCCGAATGTACCCGATGTAGTCACATTTTCACATTTGCACGAGAGATCGTGAAGTTAGGATGTCTGATTACGGGATTGCCTAAATACTTCCTCACTTAATAATATTTCGCCGTCTGATGCGGCTAAAATGCTGGCTTGAATGGTGGTGATGTTTAGATGTCTGGCATACATGCACGCAACAGGTGCGCGGCTAATATAGGGGTTGGCCTAAATTAACCCCTACAGCGTCTCAAATGACATATATGCGGACTAGAAGTAGTCGCCGTGCCACAATATTTGGAAACAGATGAGGGCTTGGTATGCAGTTACGGAAGGTAAATGGAAGAGATCTTTTGCTGCCCATGGTCCGTCGCGCTTAATTTTTGAAACCTTCTAAAAATATCCAACATAAAAAAGAAGAAATCAGGTGCAAATATATTGCATTTTGCAAGCGGCAAGCTGAGTTTACGCTTTTTTCAAAGATCGAATTAGATAAAGTAGCGAGAGGTTCATCGAGATCTGGATGTCTGAAATTATTGCTCCCAGGTGCTAATAGGCAGTTACGCGTGTAACTAAGCGCGCATTCTCGCGAATTGCGAGTCTGCAGACTAGAAATTTAGAAGTTGCATTCCACTACAAGTTTCAAGTTGCATGCCATTCGATTGTCTGACTCACATTTCTCCTTTTCTTTCTTGCCAGACTGAGCGGGACATAAGAACATGAGAGGGCATTGTTTTCCGCTGGCTGAAGCCCTGCTTCCTCCCAGCCGTAGCTAGATAATTAAGAGTATGGCAGCCAGAGTGATCTCCGGTTATGGAAGGCACTGCCTGCTTAGAGGAACTCATTCATTATTCAGCAACTAGCCCTGCCTTTTTAGTTCGAAGATGAATACCGAGGATTGTGAAAGGGAAGTTTGAAACATCTCTCTTGGCCCCTGTTGAAAGAAGACACGTCTTCGACACAAATATCCCTTATTTTCCGGAAGAGCAACGAAAAATCATGCGAAATGGGGAGTGTAGTTCCATGAATTGCCGTCTTAGCTGTGCAGGGATTCTTTTGGAGCTGATGTTTGATAGATCTTGCGACTCCAGTAGTGTTTCACTCTCTCATTTCGCAATGCTTTCTCGTCGGCTAACTCTGGTTTCTCGTGACCAGTTGCTGACCAGTTGGGGTGGGCGGAGTCTGCGCCAACCAGTTGCTAACCAGTGGTCTGACCAGTTGCTGACCAGTTGGCTGCTGACCAGTTGCTAGCAACTTGTCAGCAACTGGTTGGGAGGGAATGTGCTTACCCGTCGTGACTAGCACGCGGCTTGCCCATAAGGGCCCGTTTTTTTCGCTCCTATTCAGATCAGAGTCTGATCATCAGACGGCTCCCGAATGTGGATGTTGTCTATTGCTATCTCATGCGGGATAGCCTTTTGAATGTGACTATCGTACATGGACGTTCCATGTATGGATCAGTTACGGTATGAGGTTTACTCATACGATCTCGATCAATAATACAGTATCCCTCCGATTCGAAAGTGGGCGTGGCCTCCCCCTGACCAGTTGCTGACAAGTGGCTGACCAGTTGCTAACCAGTATCCTGACCAGTTGTTTCCCTATCCGCCAGCAACTGGTCACCAACTGGTTAGCAACTGGTCACGAGAAACCAGAGAAACTGAGGAGAATGCATGCAGAATGAGAAGAGCCGAATGCCGATTTGCCAACGATAGATTCCAGCGTCTTTACTGGAAATGTTTTGCATTCCTTGCAAGCCGCAGCTGATGTAGCATAGATCGGCAGCAATCGTCTATTTCCAAAGAGGAACCGTAAACAGTTGTAACCTTCATACGTAGAATATTCATCACTGCACGTTTTCTGTATAAATGCAACAATATCGTTTGGCAAAATGGTTTATTCATTCGATCGTGGGTGTTCGTTGTACAGATACTCATTCGATTCTCCGTTCTTACTGATTTCCAGTCAGTCCCGAGGGTCCTGCGGGTCCAACAGCAGGCCCTTCGGGTCCCTTGCCTCCCTTGTTCGCGCCCCACCATCCGGCGTATCCGGGGTAGCCCCAACCGTATCCGGCGTATCCACCGTATCCGTAAGCGGAGTAACCGTAGTAGGGCGAGTAGGCCGAGGCGTACTGTAATGGGGTCAGTTACGGTGGTTATCGATTGGCAGGACAGGGAAACTCACGTATTGAGCGGAGACGCTGGAGCAGAAGAGAACGGCGAAAAGGCAGAGGATGATGCTGAGAATATTTCACTTGGTTACAAATAATTCAAAAACAAAAGGTGAAAGATGAATTCAACTCACAGCTTGGAGTTCATTGTAGAGCGGTAGTTAGATGATGATTCTGCCGAGTTGCCCTCTTCTTTTATACGTTCCGCAAGCTAACAGTACGTGCATGTTCAACTATCTCTTTTTATCTGGCGTCTCTTCTATCCCCTCTGCTCCCTCTCCCGTGTCTCAAGGCGCCAAACTAGAGCAAATACGTGAACTGGTACAAATTGTTCTTGCCACTCCTCGCTTTGCATGCGCTCTCGCTTATCTGACTTGGGAGATAATATTGGAGGGTGCTTTCCGAATCATCACCGCCAACGCAAACGCTGTTTGAGGGAGAAAAATAGACACCGAACGAACTGTGGCAACTGTTCGAGTGCGAAGATCGTGTAAACAGAAGAGATTTGTGTAGGATGTTCGTGATGTGTCGAAGAACAGCTTCCAGTGAACCAAAGTAATTTGATAAAAGTTCCGAGAGAATTTCAAAATATTATGAATTATAAGTAAAATTAGTGTATAATATATATCTGAGTACATCCAGGTTACAAAGAAGACCGATCGCGAATGACGGGCACGTGTGGCGTTTGTTTCGGTGCATCGGGCGGGAATCACTTCGGAGCGGAGGTAGACATGTTTTTTTTTAAACTGCACAACCTTTTCTAGAATAAATATTTTGTTATTATATCTTCCAATTACCGGTAGCTAAAGATTTTTAAATTTTTCATTATTATATGTTATTGATGGTACATTGAGAATTCAATGATTCTTTGCAAGTTTGAATTGAGAAAACTATTTTGTGAAACATATCCGATTCGACGATTTGATAGCTTCAAGCAAATTAGTTTAATTTAATGAAAACCTCGTTATTGATTTGATCTTAGGTATAAAGCATCAGGGATGGCTAACAGGAATTGGAGGAACAACCTTTCAGGCCTGCCGCTCGTGCGCGGCGTTCTTCCGCCGTGCCGTCCGTTCCGGACGTGCGCTCGTCTGTCGACAGGGCGAGCACGTGTGCATGCAAAAGGAACCGCCTGGTGAGAAAATAAATATCTCTATAAGTTATGGAAAATAACTACCAGGAACATATGACCATAGAAAAAACTTAATGATAGTGTTATCATGCTAGAATTAAGTAGGGATTAGGAGTCTGTTGATAGGGCGAGCATGTGTGCATGCAGAAGGAACCACCTGGTGGGATATTAGTTTAAATTCTTTTGGGGTGATAGTCCCTATATTTTATAGGCAATGCAATAGGGAGGGTTAGAATGTATTGTAAAAGGAAAGAATTCGAAAGAAAAATATGCTTCAACGTGCTTTCAAGTGAAAGATTTTCCAATAGAACTGATGGGATGGCAGCAAACCCCGATTAAAAAAAAATTCTCACTGCAGATCTGCACTGCAAAAAGTGCCGTTACACGCGCTGCATCAAGATCGGCATGCAGCCAACCGGTGAGTATTTTAATATTTATATAATCAATAATTACCATTAAAATGCCATTTTAGGCGTTCGCCGCGCGAAGAACGACCTGCCCGATGATCTCGAGGTGATTTTATAATAATAATAATAACAATAGAAATAATTATAACAACAATAACAATAACAGCTGAACGACGACGACATCATGGAGGACGATCAGAAGCCATTCGAAGAGGACGATCCTCTTGCCGAGTTCAGAGTAGCGATTGCGAGGGACAAGTCGAGTAGTGAACTACTGGAGAGGATAAGGATGAATTACAGGTAGGTGATAGCGAGCAAGAAACCTTTGACCACTACAATATATCACTAATGCGATCGTCACTGTGTCTTTAGGAAGTTAGTGCATCGCGATTGGGAAATTTTCCCAAAGATGATATATTTTCAGAAAACTGCTCCTGCGTCGGATAGAGAGCGAGCACACGGTGATCACGGAGCCGATCGTGGGGATGGTACAATTTACTTTCTTTCCGTTTACTTTCCGCAACTTCCTTATTGATCAGGCAAATCTCTTACTGAGAGTTGCATTTTAAGGTTACAGAACTTAATTTATTGCAGACGCAAGTGGCCTGCTCCTATGTTGAACTCAACGCGATCATGCGTGCAGCCTTCCCGTTGGTTGTCGATTTCGCCTGTACGACTTTCCCGGAGTTGTGCGAGCTCACGCCCGGGGAGAAGGTTATTTTTTTCCGAAAGGTGTCGTCCGAATATTGAGAATAGCAATCTGCAAAGCATAATGAATGCACCGTGAAACTCAAGCGAAAAGGCAAAATAAAATATTTTGAACTCGCTTGGTGTTTTCGCTTGGTGTTCAACTCGCTATTTTGAACTTGCCCAAATACCAAATGCGTTTCACCTACAGCACATAAACGAATTTCGAAATTCGAAAATGATTACAGAGTATTGGCCACTGAGCAAAATCAAATTCCAGACACAACTATTCAAACACTTCGTCATCACGCTCTTCTACCTCGAAAGCTACCACCGATCGTCCATTCTCTACGATCTAATGGACTCGAAACGGTTTGATTATATTGCACGTTTCTTTTTACCTAAACACACCTCATTTTCTTGAAAAACCACTCCAGAATATTATTTTGAAACGATAGTCTTTTTCAGCGCCCTCACCCATCTTACGTGCATGGACATGAACAATCTCGGGGCACTCTACGGGAATATGGCACAGATCAATGAGAAGCAAGCGACCGAGTAAGAATCATTGTTTTATTTTGCTCTTATCCTGTTGTTCCTGATATTCTACTATCAGCATCTCACTCCCTGCTGTTACAAGACTACTATTGTACACTTTTTCAGATATCTTCTAATTACCCAATGAATTCTTAAAATATTAAGAGGATGAAAGCTCTATTATATCTATCATGAATTTACGGAAAATGAATACTAATAAATATTCCGTTTCCAGAATGATCAACGCTCGCTGCACACGGCACCGTCTCATGGAAATGCTCCGGTCCTTCAAGCGAATCGCCCTGTCAGAAGTGGAGATATCGGCAGCGGTTGCGCTGATTCTGACGAGTCATGGTTGGTTCGTTAGGGAACGTGCAAATTGTTTTCGCACAATTTTCTGGAAAATATCAATCTTCACGTATGTTTCACTAATATGTTATCACAGCTGGTGAAAGCTGAATGTGATCGTAGCGACTAACGTCAGCGAGTGTAAAAATGCAACCATAATTTCTCTGCGCATCGACCGTTGCCGCTTTCTCCAACGTCTCTTAAATAATAATTAATGAAAAACCTATATAAATGTGTACAAAAATGAAGACAATTCCCCTTTCCAGACTGCTCGAATCTCGATGAGAACATCGGCGTTCTGTGCAGGCCGATGCGCGATGCGATCATCGGAGAACTGAGCAAGCACTATGAGTGAGACTTTCGTCCATTTTTCAAAGTGTATGTAGATATTTTCTGTGGATGTTTTACTCACAGCTATTCGAGATGATCCTTGGTCATTTCATTTCAAATTAGTTTCATTCGTCAAATAAAAGGAGCTAATACTCGAGCCTGTTAATAGAGACGTAGTTGATAATAACAAACAAACTTAAAATGTGAAAAATATCAGACTTACACTTTTTCCAGTAACTCCACGGATCCCGATCACAGCGCGCTTCGCCTGGGCGATCTTCTCTCATTCCTCACCGAATTCCAGGTGGTTAGTCTGGCTGATTGAGAACTGTATCCGGAGAATAATCTCGTGACCTACCGCAGCTCGACTATGAATCGATTCACCTACCGCAATTATGGATTTTACAGGACTTTGCCGAGGCGCAGAAGCGCGATCACTCGCTCGTCTCGCTTTTCTCCGAAGGACAGCAACCGGGCTTCCTATTCTCACTGGCGGATTCGCGATGAAAGCTACTAAATGATTTGTTGATCAAATTGCTTTGATTTGCTCCCTAGTGCACTGTCTTCTCAGAAACGAACCTCCGTTTATGGATATTGTATGATTCAATAATGTGATATCGCACTCGGTTCTTGCATTTCAAAACGAAACCATTGCAATATTTTCCAATCCCGAGTGATCTCTATTAGATTGTCATAGTTCTTCCCAGCAACTAACAATATTCAATTACACCTCATAAAATGCACATTGCTTCTGGGGATTCATCTCATTCTGATCTCACATTTCGCTCTATTGTATTCGACTGTGCATTTTTGCATAAAAATATTTATTGTTCAATTCTGTTTTGGATGATAAGGAATCAGCCCAGAGCTGTCACCAATGCCCCCGGTCACTGCAAGGTAAGAAGAGGCCAGTCTCCCTTCGGCTCTCGATAATTACCCCCTCCCTCTGCCCCTGTGAATATAAGAAAGGCGTGACTCCACTGCTTTGACACCTATTCGCCTCTGTCTCTAATTAATTGTTGCGCAATGACAGTCAATGAGACAAATCAGATCACTATTTCTATAGACGGCGAATTCCTCCGTTTTCTAGTGTTGCTAATTGTAAAAAATGACGGTTACAAAATATCCCAAGAACATCCGAGAGGTGTCATCGTTCCTGAATCCAGGATCCCGTATTGCGCAACTAATCCGATTAGGAACAAGAGGCATGTCACCGATATTCGGGCGGAAAGGTGAATGAGAGGCTACGGTAGGGATTAATCCCCGCCCTTTGTCTTTCGATACCGTGAGCGGTGCTCGGGATAGGTCAGTGCCCTCTGGCAACCGCCAATTCTTTGTCGACGATCATGATTTCTAAGTTGTGTTTCACAAACTTGAAAAAGACATCTCGAACGCGGAAATAATATTAGCTGTGCGGGTTCTATTTGTGAAACATAACCAAAATAGTTTTTTTTAAACATTCACTAAATATTTTGAAATAAAAATTGAAAAAATACTCAGATTTTAGTATTGTGAACTCTAACAATAAAATTTGCCGTGTCATCTCTTTTCGCGAACAACGAAAATTTGTTTCAAGCGTGCTTCATAAGCTCACTCAAATTGATTGACCGATAAGCCGTCGATTCCTGAGCCTGACCAGCGTACCATTCCGAGCTCTCTTTGTCTCCCAAAGCGGTGCCCATCATAGGCCACCTACTTCCCTCCGGCACTTCCCGTCCGCCCTCTGGCCAAGGGATACTGCTAAAAGGATAGAAGCTAAAGAAAGGTCCATTTCCTCTGGACGAGCGGAAGTGCTTTCACAATGAAGACACGAGAAGGGATATTTGCACGAGGTGTCAGACCGCCCTTTGACGCGAGTTTCACGGCTCATCCGGCGATGGGAAAGCGTTCTCTTCCGCTTTTTCCTTTGCTTGCCGGAACCAAGTGAGGACCTAAGATCTGCAATCACATCTAAATTCAGAATGAACCATAGTAATCGCACTGCTCAGTATTTTTACAATGATAGGTTAAAGCGATCCGTTCACATAATGTTTTTTTTTCATATTTATTTTAGTGATCAACGTCACGATAGCCGAACGGCTATTCAGAAAGAGGCAAATCATCACTACAGTATCTCCTCCGATCAGTGTTCACCCAAGCGATAAAGTAATGCTGTCATGCGGAAGGATACTGTAGGCCGATTTTCATAGCAAAAGAGTATGCGAAAATCGCTCCCTTGTTTTCGCCTATAAAGAGCAATCGATGTGCGAAAGTGTATAGCGAAAGTGTATTGCACAGTGAGTGTCAGTCAATAGACAACCTTGTTACTCTATTCATCATCTCTTCTCTCCCTTCTCTTTCCTTCTTCTTTGCTCCTTTCTTCGCCTTTCCTTCCTGTCTTCACACCACCTTTCAAGGTCTTGTTCAGTTCCTCTCCTTCGAGACTCAACGAGACTGATACACTTTTTAAGGAACCAATGTATGAAAATGGTAGATGATCATTTCGAGACTATTTCTTCGCAGCCTTACTGCAATTCCTTCTCCTTCGAGACAATAAACTTTGAAAATGTATGACCGTGCAATAGTACAAGATTACAGTAATCAGAGTGAAAGTCCTGTTGATAATTATATAGCATCCTTGTCACGAGACTCTGCTTGTAATTCGAAATCTTCCGATGATGAAATATCCTGAAAATGATAGTCCAATTGCACCCTTCCCTCGATCATTCCTTCCCTCATCCATCTTCGCCTTTCTCAATATTTGTCTTTTTGTGTGGGGTGAATTTCACTCCCCCCCCCACGCAGTCGGTATCAATTTTGCGGGGTCTATTTGTGTGGTGGAGGGTAAAATGAAGAGGAAATGGAGGAAGGGGGGGGGGGTGATTGGGTTGTATTGTTGAGCTCAATGTCCGCTTCGAATCAACGGCATACTGAGATGTGAATAATGAACAACCTATGAAACATAACCGACAAGCCATTTCCAAAAGAAGTCAAAAAAAGGGTGATAGTTTCGCAATAAATATGCTATTTTCTGGGCGAAAGAATTTTTTCGCCCAGAAAAAATTTTTTTTCAAATGATAATTTCAAATGATAATCAAGCACTGATCTACCGCACACTCGCAGCCCTTTCGGGCCCGACAAAAGCCGGAAATCCGCTCGATCGACCGTGGCTAAGCTCATAAATGATCAGAGGAACGGGCAGAGCGATCGGAAATCAGCAATCAGTCTTGAGCAAACAGTTTACCTACTCTCCCTCTCCTCGCCCCATGCGAGATGGGATTACGGGCTACCGCGAAAGAATTCAAGAATAACACACGATTTAATCTTCCAAAAACATTATAATAATAAAGTTACAATCACACTTAGGAAAGCAAAAGACAATACAAGGATTACGGTAGGTTTTCGCGTTCATCTATTTTTAGATAGGGAAATACAATTTCTGCTGATGCTGCAGCCGCTGCAACAATACCAAGCTGCGACCTATGACTAACGAAGAAACAATGCCCCGAGCCCTGCTGCTGTACTCAGCGCGTCCCGCGGTAGGAAGTACGGGCACTGATGGGCGTGGCCTAGGCCCCGCCTCCTCGCCTCCTCCCCCATCTCACCTCCCCTCCCCCCTCTAGAGCCCCTTCTCAATGGCCCTTCTCAAGATGATCGTGAGGGCCGGCCGTTTTGAGGCCCTCTTATCAACTACTTTTGCCTGCTTTCCTCAAGTAGATTTCGATGATCTCTCCACTTTTACGCTGCCTGCCTGCCTCTTAGCCCTCCTTCTAGTAGTTCTTAGCGACTGTCACCACCACTTTCTGAAGTTGCGTCCCCCCTCTCACCTAGTGCCCCTTCCGCCCTTCTCGACTCATGATGATTGCCTTAGTCGTCGACCGAGTCCTAAGTCATGAAGCCCTTATACCAAGGATGCAAGGCCGAAGGTAAGCGAGCTAATGAGAGTACCCTATTACCCCTCAACTTACGTTAGTACTCAAGGATGCGTAGTCAAAGGTATGCATTTCACCAAGTTCCTTCTGAAGTTGGATCATTATCATCATCTTTGTCTTCAAGCGAGCAACTCACGTCGTTATCAATTCTAAAGTTGCCTCTCACTTATTGGCTCTTGACTCACTAGTTCACCGTAGAGATGCATAGTGAAAGCAAGCAGCATGCAACTCATTAGTGCGTCACCTTCCCCTTTCTTCCATCCTTCTCCAAATCCCCACACGTCCTCTCATTCAACTATGCGCCGTAATCCGGCTCCTTCCCAACGAGGACGTCCCACGCGCCTTACCGTAATCCCTCATGGACTACCGTAACCAAAGCCGTATCCAGAGCCGTAACCGTCATTTAGATGTCATCACCGGCTCTCGGATCTGCCGGCTGCGGCTCTGCTTCATCCACCGGCTCCACGGGAACGACGCTGTCCACTGATTCATCGGCGCCCTTCAACCTCTCCGCTCCCTCGACCGCATCGAGTATGTCCTCTTACACTTCATCGAAATTTTCGACATCTCTCACCTTCCCATGCTCTCTCGCCTGAGTATCACTCCTTTTTCTTTGCGTTTCCTCTGACACTTCAGCGTATCATCCTTGTCATTTCAGCGATGAACTACTTCTCGGCGCCCGGGGCCACGTATCCGCAGGCTGGAGACTTTTCGTAAGTTTCCGTACCGTAATCTAATTTCCGGTTCCCGATTTTAAATGACGGCTCTGCAGGTACATCACACCGACGACAACGGCCGGCGCGCACAGTTGGTATCCGCCCTACGACCCCCGATTCGCCACATCAGCAGCCTCACAGTTTGCAAACAGTAAGTGTGGAGCCGGAAATCAGGGCCTGGTTCAGGACCGGGAAATAGCAGATCTTAAACCGCTGTGTTCTGGAACGGTAACAAGTTCCTGGTCGAACAAGGCGCGCGCCGCGCAATTATCTTCACTCTCCATTTCATCCGGGGACCAATTTACACCTCGCAGGCCTATCTGAGACTGGGAAGGAACGATCCATGGATCAGGCTGGTTATATGCGGGGTATAGTTGTACAGGTAGTTAGTAGGTAGTTGTAGTAGTAATAGCAGGGGCGAATAGTAATACGGCTAGCCATAACACAGCGAGGGAAAGAAGGGGGTATACGGTAGGTTCCCCGCTCCCCCTCGCCTCCGCGCCTCCCTCTCGCCCCATTCTTTTGGCAAATAGTGAAGAGGCTGGGGAAGGGAAGGGGGGGGAAGAAAAGGGAAAGATGAAGAAGATGAAGAATGGTGGGCAAAATGGGCGATTAGTGTGAAAGGAGCGTCGCGAGAGGGTGAAGGGATTGCGGCGATGTATTGTTGAAGATAAGGTCGCCTGATTCCGTCTACTAAGACATCAGCGATTCCCGATATCCAATATCGGCTCAAGGACTTACCCAAAAGTGGCCCTTGAATGCTGCTCGGCGCTTCTCGATTTCAATTTGCCGGCTGAGCTGAGGAGAAAAGCCAATTTCCGTATGACGCCTCCGGGAAGTTATCCGACTGGCCAAATTGGATTTGTCATCTCCCCCCCCCCTCGCCGCTTAGTGTACGGTACTTCTCCCTGATTTGAACCCATCTGTCTAGATTAGGCTGGGGGTTAAGCAGGGTGACTCCTCCTGAACAGTTTGCCAGCGGGGCGCCATTTAGGAGCTTCTCAATTCTATAGCTGCTTGGATTCGGGAGGTAGGGGATGATATGGGAAGGTGTCGCCTCATTAGTGCGTCTGTGATACCCTGTTACTGACACTGGAATGTGAGGGAGTACTACGAATAATGGGCAGACTCAAAAGTCTAATTGGCATGCACTTTGGCTAGTGTTTCATGATAGGACGCACACACATTTCTCTTGGGGAAAGAAAAGATAGCCAAGAGGACTCGAACTCATTAAAATTGAGTGAAATCCTCAGCCTTCTCGTTAATCACTTCAAGCACTTCTCCCTTCTTTTTGCTGGTGTGTTGGTGTTTCTGACTCAGCAATTTGGGAAGAGCCGAGAATTTTTTTAGGGAATTAAACAAGGAACGAAGCCTTGTTTGTTGTCATCCAGAAGCTTAATCCCGTACTCGCCCAAGTTAGCACCCGGTCACGTAATCCCACTTGGCAGTAGTATTGTCCAGATCATTACACCATTGCGTAAGATGGCCAAACTTGGGAGTAGCAGTATCCGGGAGCAAGGATCAGACTCTCCCACTTTCCCATGATCTCTCGCCTCTCTGACGGATGAGAGAGCATGGTGAAATGAGAGAGTCGGACGAGATTGTTCCAATCAGGGCCTCGCCTCCTCCAGAATCGAGTTGACCAACACCTTGCTCTTGAGTGAGAGTTCGAGTGTGTGATCGAGTCCACTTCACTCTCGATGGATTGCGCTGTCATGGAATCTGACCATGCAGTGTTTGACCCGAGGGTCGATTGCGGAATACCGTACACCCTGGGTCCTCAAATAAGGGAAATAAGTATTCAATACGTCACTCCTCAAATAAGGGAAATAAGTATTCAATACGTGATGTATAGGCGAGATGTAGCGATGCGATTTGACTTACAGTCCAAGTGAGCATTTCCCTGCAAGTCGTATAACCAGCTACCGTATCTGTGACAATAATGCGAAGAATGGCTGGCACTAAACCAACCGATTAGGTGCCGGAAGGAAACAATAAGAGGATGAATGGGCCTATTCATGACTGAATCGTTGTTCGCGCATGGGCCAATACAGGTGCGCGCGGGTGGTTGTAATCGAACAAATAACGAGCGAGAGGGGCATCCCATTCATTCATTCCTTCCTTCCCGGGAAAGGAAGTTTATTGAGGGAAGTGACCAATCAAGATTCACACACACTATTGAGTCAACGCGATGATATGTTTGCCTACCGTAGCCCGAGGGTGAAAAGTCAGTATGCGATTGACTTTTTCAAAAAAATGACATGTTCAGTGACACTTCGCAACAACTTCAACGCGGCCGCATCCGCTTCGGCAGTCGGGCTGAATAACCTCCTGGATTCATCGAGTCGGATGTCCGGCAAGCGGAAGCGTCGTGTCCTCTTCAGCTCGCAGCAGGTGAGAAAGGGCGGAATGCTAACTGCACTCGGCGCACCAGAAGGCACACCACAAGCATAAATTGTAGGTGCAAGAGCTGGAGCGACGATTCCGCACGAACAAGTACCTGAACGCGGCGGATCGCGAATCGCTGGCACGAGGCATTGGACTGTCCGCAACTCAGGTAAGAGATCAAAGATCAAAGATCAACCGTGATTATTCTATCCCTGGCCTCATACCCCTTACCCCTTATGGAAGCTCCCCCAGGGCTTCAGCGTCTCCTAAGTAGTGTACTTTACTGTGAACTGCTAAGTAAGAGTGCTCGGCTAAAAGCCTTTTGTCCTTTACGTCGCTTCCCGCTTTGTAGCAACGTTTAGTCTGTTCTGTTCTCTTCCCCTCTCCTCTTCATTCCATGTCGCAGAATGAAGATCGCTGGCAATTACGGTAGTGAAGGGGAGAGGGAGAAAGGAAGGGAGAGAGGGGAGATGGAGGAAGGGAAGAAGAGTGAAATCTCGTTTCACCGCGTCGCACTGTGTGTGTATTGTGTGAATCGGGGCAGCGAGGGGAAGGGAAGCGAATAAATGCCATGAGAGATGGGTGTGAGGGGCTAAGTTTTGTGCTTTATTTATTTAAACCGGGACTCCAGATATCATTGATTGATATGTTCGTCGTTGAATATAAGTACCATCTGAAACACAACCGATCTATCGCTTGACTCTGGAAAAAAATGGCTTGTTGATTCTCATCAAATCACTTTTCTGTCTATATTGTGATGCAATTGAATATGTGCAGTGAGGAGAGGAGGAGTAGGGGATCGAATAAATGCGATGAGAGATGGGCGTGAGTGCCTAAGTTTTGTGTTTTAGTGATTTTCCAAAGGGTATCCAAGAACCATTGATTGGCATGGTTGTAGTTGAATTTGGGTATCATTTGAAACATAAGCGACCAATCGTTGGACTCTGAGAACAGTGAAATTGCTTTAAAAATACCTGCAAAAATAGTAGTCTTATCACATCCCCATGCAATTGAGTATGTGGAGTAGTGCAACGCAAATATTTATTAGATTTTTTTTACCGAGAAACCAGCACCCATTAATTGGCAAGGTAGTCATTGGAAATATCAACATTGTCTGAAACGTAACTCACTTGATCACTTGTTGTCCGAAATCATGGTATTTGTGGAAAGTGATTACAAAGAGTTGCTCACTCAAAATTTGCATTCAGGTCAATGAATATTCCAATTGCAGGTGAAGATCTGGTTCCAGAACCAACGGTACAAGTGCAAGCGGCAGGAGAAAGAGCGGAAGATGGGAGGGGATTGCTGCGACAACAGCGGATCACCCGATTCGAGGACCAGTGGGGAGAACGAGAGCCTGCTGTGAGTACGGGATTTAGGCAAGCCGGGATCTGTAAAAACCGGGAAACGCACAGGGCCGGGAATTGTGGAGCCAGAGCTGGTAAATATCAAATCCGCCTTTTGCAGTGACGGCAAAGTGAAGGAGGAGGTGGCGGCGATCAAGTGCGAGGCGTACTTCAACCCGATGTTGGCAGAGAACGCCTGTCTGCCCGACATCAACGGTCACTTGCCGCAGCAGGTTGGTATTTGAGCTTTGATCATTGGTCTTTGGCCATTGATATTCCATTTTGAATATTATTTTTTGCTGGGTCTGACAGCACGATTGAATTGCACAGAACGCTAGTGACCTTGAGGGTATGGTGAAACATAACTGAAAGAGAAAGAGAATGGTTATGAGATTCAATCAGAAGCGTTTCTGCATTCTTCATATTTAATTAAATTAACATTTAATTAAATAATCAATTTCCAGATGTACAACCCCATGGCGGCCTACCAACCGCAAGGCTTCAACCTCTTCCCATCCCCTGCAGCCGCCTATCCCTACCACATGGGACCCGGTGCCTTCGCCACTCCTCCCTTCACCTACAATACCCTCACCGCAATCGATAAGAAACCGACCCTGTAGGTACGGTAGCCCCTCAGGGTTACGGTAGCCCTATCGAATAGTGACTTATATTTCTCCACCACCTCACCCTCACTCGAAGCACGGTTGTACACATACAAATTATAATATTTTTACATTTACTCGTATTGCCATGTCTAGCTTTCTCTCGATTCCCCACTCCTCTTCGACCAAAAATCTCATACGTTTCCCCGTCCCACAGAGTATATATCTAGGAGCCAGAAAGGTTACTGTAGGGGGAAGGGCCCAGGAAGAGCAAGCCAGCCCCACTTCATAATTCCCCTTCTCTCCCCTCATTCTTCTTGTGTTCTTGCTGCTTGGCCCATTCATTTCTTGTTCTACCCTCTCTTCAAGTGCCCCCACTTGATCATAAATGGAATTCAATGAATTGCCTAGTTCGTCATTCAACACAGCACTAAATCATCATAAGGAGTGGGGAAGGAGGATTGCGTGGATAACGTGGGGAATAAAGACTTTTCGGACAGTGCAATCCACTACTGTAATTGATATTTTTCCTATTATTCATCACATAAACTTGTGCCGGCGGAAATCGCAACAATTTTATAATTAACAATCTTATTTCGAGCGTTACTTCCACCTGTAACTCTACCCTTCCTCCTACCCGATTAGCCGATTGGTCACGCCCGATCACGGATTAGGCAATGCCGATCTAATTATAGCTGCCTTCCTCGGCACTCTCTCACTTTCACACGCTCTCTCGCTCACTCTGACCGGGCAGAGCTCAAATCCCTGTTATTATAAGGGGAATTGACGTGTCGGGATTGTGTTGGAAGGAATGGATATAGACAGAGGATGGAATGGGTGGTGTCATTCATTAGCGGTCTTTCACGCCGCCTTTCATTAGTGTGACATTCCGGAGTGTGGGCAGGAAGTTCGGCAGAGGTCAATCAATGCGTATTGCATAATATTGTTTTCACAACTCACACCATGGTGTCATTGATCTCACTCGTCTACATAATTTAATGAGCATTTGATGAATTTTAACTGGTACTCCATGAAAATATCATATTATGGGACGAATAACGTCAAATCGTTTGGAAAAAATCATTGACCGTCCTTTCGTTCATCATGGGTGCTTATTGCGGTCCGCCTTTCATTAGCGAAATTCCGGAGCAGGGCAGAAAGTTCGGCATATGATATGTGATTGCAATGGGTACACAGGAAAACAGTTGCCAGCAATCATTGCAGTGGACTGTTGAAGTCAACATGAAACAGAAATAGAAGTCGGCCCAGTCCCTGTCGTTCTTTTTACGCCTCTTTCCCATGTGCGGCCCAGATCCGAGTGGCAGGACTGCAATGGAAAGTTTCTCTTCTCTTTTCCAAAAGCGGGAGAAGTATGCTTGCTCCTAAGTAGTGGATTAGTTGACCTCAGCTAACCTATAGCCTTGCCGAAGGAACACGAGTCAATCATCACTCTATTTGCACAGAAGAGTGCCTGCTGTAAGCGATCCCTTTATCTTCCCCCTCCTCCCTCCTCTCCTCCCCTTGTCTATCACTGTCTCTAACGGTCTCTGACTCCTACAGGCAAAGAAGAAGATAAGAGCCCTGAACAGTCTTCCTTTCATCTCATTTACCTCTCTTTCAGCCCTTTGTTGATCTGCGGCTATGTGATCAGTGCACTTAGTGCTCAACTTTTCGAGTGGCGATGGGAGACAAAGAAGGCCTAGAGGAAGTGATAGGGATCCCATCTAACTCGAGATAGGGTATGGGACCCGCTTATCACCACGATTTAGGTGGGCGATAGGGGATCCCAACTTACTCACACGCGTCTAGTGATTCATTCGGAAAGGGAAGGTTTGTTGGTGCGGGAAGAATATTTTCTCTATTCTTGAGGAAAAGTGTTACCAATCACTCCAGTGCTTAGTCCAATCAGCTATCCCAGTAACTGATCCGATGTGACAGATCCTCTTCACTCTTCTCAGGCAGCTTTTGAGATACTTGTATCCACTTCGCCTCGCTAATGGTCAGAGCAGGCGAGAGAGCAGGCGGAAACGAGAGAGTCAGAGAAACGGTTCGCGTAAAAGAGTAAATCCACTTACCGTAGCCACTTGCTTCTCTGACGAACATCTGCCTCTGATTGAGTCCCCTCGGATTTCGAGTGGAATGGGAAGGCACGTAATGTGATATCCGGGGATTACGGTAGGCACCTCTCGTGTTAGGATTGGGTTGCGCAAGGTGTTTGTGATCCATTGGGTGGGGGTGATAGTGGGGGAGTGGAGATACTTGATGAGAACATCTGCTGATATTTGTTGTGCTTTCGTTATTATTTTGAGCCAATCTCGAATCGAAAATTGGTTATGTTTCACCCATGGGATATGGACTGTCGTGCGATGAACATTCGATCACTCTTCGTCATTTTCCTCAAACAAATATTCCGAATCACGAATGTGATAGATCGTCGTCCCAACCTGAATTCTCGACAATTTCTCACTCTCCTTACAATCGTTCGAAGTGGGCTTCACTAATCCCAAAATAGTCAAGTTATTATTCTCTTCCTTTCCAATCAATAGAAGTATTCATAGCCCAAGATTTAGCTTACTTCATCCTGCAATAGTTGTCCAATAGACAAGAAATGCCCATCCGTTATCCTTCCGTGCAATCCTCTCACCCCAAGTTCACGCTCACACCCCGCTTCACTCCAGGAGGTGTCTGTCTCCTGTCACTAGGCACACACACACTAAACTGTTCCCTGGGAGCTTCGAGGAGAAGCTTTTCACACCTATTGAGCGATCTCGATAGGCTGACAAACGTTTTCTATGGGCTGACTATTGTTTCTAAGAGTGATTGTGAGAGTTGGAGCTTGACAATAAGGAAAATACTTGAATAAGGTAAATGAGTTTCCTAACGACGAGAGTGATCGATGACTAGGATAAGCCTGAGAAAATTTTAATTCCTAACCCATCAAGTTAATCCCGCGTGTTTGGTGACAGACACCCAGGGGAGCCGATTAGCCAAGACAACCGATTAGAGATCCTTTAGTATTTGAGTAGGAAGTTCACAGTAAAAGGGCGATTCATTCTTACTTCGGTGGAATGATTCACCCTACCGTACCCCCAGGGGTGTGGACACTCCCCTTCCTTCCCAAATCGAGACAGTCAATGTGAGGATCCGCACCACACTCAAACACTTGACAAAGTGACCGGCGCTCTCCATCTTTTCTTGTCTCTCGCCCTCTCTATCCGGCGAGAGAGCGAGTAAGAACGGGAGGTAGGACAGTTCATGAAGAGTGACCAGGTGGGCGAGAGGCCCTTGAGCATGTGAAAGAATCGAGAATCTAAAGTGGGAAGATGGACAGTCAAGGGTGGTGATCTGGATGGGAGAATTAGGAGGAGGGGATCAGTGACATCATCGCTGTTCTTGTTGCATCGATTGGAGATTGTAGGGACGTGATCTTGGAAGTGAAAAAGGAGCTCGAGACATGGTTTTAATATCGGATGAAAGAACTGTTTATTCTAAAGAAGACAAAATACAAATGACCTTTATCACCTCCCCGGCCAGTCGCTTAGCGCAAGTGAGCGCGAAAAAAACACTGTTGACTCAGTGTTTACTTATCCTCACCGGACTTCTCGGCTGACCAGTTCTAGGCTGACCTCGCGACGAATATAGGAGAGGTTCAGTTCGAGGTCAAGGGAAATTCTTGGGCTGGGCGAAGACTTCATTTCTAAATAAACATCAATTTAGAAGCTCATCATTATCGGTTACATTTGGGTATGTGAGACCTGCGGAATGTTACAGTAATCATGAGATCAAAGGCCTTCCGCTGATCGGTTTCTTCCGTGTGCTTGTGATCACACAGAAGAGGAAGAGAAACAATCACCGAGGTTAATCCCTGAGCATCCTTTTGAGATTGATTGGGTTAGTCTACCGCATTCGGCAAATTGAGGGGTATATTTTTTTCAAATTCGAAGTGCGAGACGGATCAGTACAGTTGAAGAAACTTGAAAGATGGGCGCAGGGTGAAACATAAGTGAACTATTAATTAACATTTTAGAATATGAGTATGAGAGCAACAATTCTGTGGTATTTCGACCCTCATGTTGCAAACTTTACTAAAAGCGCTAAGCTTTTTGGGTTAAAGGTCGTTTTCGGCGCTCATTTTTTGCCAAAAGTTGCCCGTCCCGGTTATCAAGCGATCACGCATATAAAAAACTAGAGGTGTCTAGGTCGATTTTGGAGAAAAACATCAAAAACATGTGTCCCTGCGCGCGTGCTACCGTAACCCAAATTTACTTTTTCAAAATTCTCAAAAACGAAGTCATTATTTAAAAATCTGAGCCAACGCATTTTCGTACACACCCGTCCGCACATTCGAAAGGCAAAAGTGCAAGGAAAAATTGCTCGGTTAGCTCAAGATTACTCGATTTGTCTTTTTGTGCACCCTGGTGCAAACCGGGTGCTCAATATTCGCTCAGGTGCGTTCATGATTATTTTCAAAAACTTTCAAACGCGTTTTAGCGTTTATTTCTTGAGTTATTTCAGGATAACTCGATTTTAGAAAATTTATAGAAAAGTTTTTAGTGATTTTCCATTATCGAGTGGCTAAGGGGCGCGCTTTGAAAGCATGATCTTGTGAGTTGAAATTTGTTCTGCGTAAAAATGTTTTTTCGGGCTTTTCTTGTATGTTTGCTTGTGATAATTAGTGAGAACTCGATTTTAGAAAATTTATGAAAATGATTTGGAGCATTTATCATAGGCGAGTGGTTAAGGGGCGCGCCTTGAAGGCGGGAGCTTGAGGAATCGACTCCCGCAGTTGTCAAATAGTTTTGCTGGGCTTGTCTTGTGTTTTGCTGGTGGTAATTAGTGATAACTCGATTTTAGAGAATTTATCAAAGTGTTTTGGAGCAGTTATCATGGCCGATTGGTTAAGGGGCGCGCCTTGAACGCCGGATGTTGGGTGTTCGAATCCCGCAGGAGTCATATTATTTTGCTCGAGTTTTAACAGTGTTTAGGAGTAGCAAGGAGTTATTTGCATCTTATTTCATCATATTTCGCAACATGTGTTTGTGTTTTGATGCTTTTTTTATATGCGCGCGCGTATTTTCGAGTAACGTTAGTTCCAATTCGTCGCCACTTGAGGATTATTGATATTATTTTGATATTTCGCAATAAAGTAACGCGTTTTGAGGCTCCCGCACGCGATTTCGAGTAGATACGCGTAGCAATTCACGTTTATTTTTATTTTTTCAATTTTATTTTCATTATTATTTTAGATTTTTATATTCGAATTATATAATGAAGCATCTGGCGCCGCGGCTGTACGATGCCCTTGCGGAAGGCTCGCCACGAAGTGGCTCCATCGCAACTTTTTTCGGATCGCTCGAGGCCTCACGAGCCTTTCGCAAGGGAAGATGCCAACTGGGTCTGCGACTGTGAATACACGACCCGGCGACACCTAGCGAACGTAGTTCGCTATTGCAAGATTTACTAAAAGCGCTAAGCTTTTTGCTTTAGAGGTTGTTTTCGGCGCTCATTTTTTGGCGGTATATGCGCGAGCGGGATTTATTGCGATCAGACATGTAAAAAAATATGGGTCCGTAGGTGCTTTTTGGAGAAAATCGCCAAAAACATGTGTCCGTCATTCCGTGCTACCGTAACCCAAACTTACTTTTGCAAATATCTCGAAAACGAAGCCATTATTTGAAAATTTGAGCGAACGCATTTTCGTACACGTCCGTCCGCACATTCGAAAGGCAAAAGTGCACGGAAAATTTGCTCGGTTAGCTCAAGATTACTCGATTTGTGTTTTTGTGCACCCGGGTGAATTTCCCTGAATTTCCCTGATATTTTCCACTTTTTTCGCCTAAAATTTCAGACCTATTTTTTTCTTCTGTTATTTTTCTTTTTTTATTATTTATATTTTATTTTTAATTGTGATTTATCATTTCCGATAAAGACGCGCTTTGAGAGCTGTAACTTCATGGTTCGACTCCCGCCGGTGTCAAATAGTTTTGCTGGGCTTGTCTTGTGTTTCCCTGGTGATAATTAGTGATAACTCGATTTTAGAGAATTTATCAAAGTGTTCTGGAGCAATTATCATGGCCGAGTGGTTAAGGGACGCGCCTTGAAAGCGGGAACTTGAGGGTTCGACTCCCGCAATTGTCTAATGGTTTTTCTGGGCTTGTTTTGTGTTTTTCTGGTGATAATTAGTGATAACTCGATTTTAGAGAATTTAATAACGTGTTTTGGAGCATTTATCATAGCCGAGTGGTTAAGGGGCGCGCCTTGAAGGCGGAAAGTTGGGGGTTCGATTCCCGCCGGTGTCAAATGCTTTTGCTCGAGTTTTAGCAGAGTGGAAAAGTGGTGGGGAGTTATTTCCATGTTATTTCGTAATATTTCGCAACACAGGAACCTGTTTTGACGCGTTTTGAGGTACGCGGGCGTGTTTTCGAGCACGGTGAGCTGCGGACCGTTGCCATTCGAAACCAATCGTTGTATATTTATATTATTTAGATATTTTGCAATAAATTAACGTGTTTTGACGCGTTTTGAGGCACGCATTCGCGTTTTCGAGTACGGTATGCTGAGGACCGTTGCCAATCGATAATATTTCGACATTAACATTATTCTGATGATTTTTTATGTGGCCAGTTTATTTTTATTTTTACTTTTAATTTTTATGTCCATTTGTTTGGTTATTTTACGCTTGCGAAAGTCTCGGGAGGCCGGGAGGCCATTGCATTAATTATTTATACATTCATAAATTTATTTTTTCGCTAAAATTCCAAAACTCCAATACCTTTAACCAAAAATATCTGGCGCCGCGGCTGTGCGATGCCCTTGCGGAAGGCTCGTGAGGCCGAAGGCGATCCGATAAAAAGTTGCGATGGAGCCACGAAGTGGCTCCATCGCAACTTTTTTCGGATCGCTCGAGGCCTCACGAGCCTTTCGCAAGGGAAGATGCCAACTGGGTCTGCGACTGTGAATACACGACCCGGCGACACCTAGCGAACGTAGTTCGCTAGTAATCCTTTACAATTAGGAGTGATCTACGACTGTCATGTTTTTATTTTAGATTCTGGACTAAATAATTAATTTTTTTAGAAGAGAAATCGTTGGAACAATTACCACGGGGTATAATTCCCCGAAGATATGAGTGCTTTGAAACACAATCGATAGCGAATTCACGAATGAAGTTAAATCGCTTAGTTTTATAACGCCGCTAATAATAATGCCGGTCGCTCCCACTGGACATCCAGGGTGTCATCCTCAGAAAAATAGAAAGAAAGGAAGCCGGAAAGGGAGGAGAGATCATCCTTTTAGCTCCTTGGCGTGATGTGTGAACTCCTTTCCGCTCGCCCGACGATCAGCCATCAGCCAGGGGGCATGGAGTAAGTTCTAGCAAGAAATTTAGGAGGAGGGCGGGAGCGAATATTCCAATGTTTCCAGTCACTGATATTAGTATTTTTTTCTGAGCCAGATCCTCAAGTAATCAATGCTTGCTCTCACGGTCATTGTTATCCACACTCTGAAACATAGGTGAACTCCGAAGAGATGAAAAAGGGATTGGTAACAACTGTAAGTGATCAAGCAGGTGATTCTGAAACCCGATCACTTCTCTCACTGCTCAAGTATGGACAAATTCCTGATAATGAGATCAAAGCTGGGAGAGCGCGCTAACCCGCAAAGTCATCGCGTCTTAGTACCCGCTTCTTCCGCCCGCATTCTTGCTGGTTTGAGAAGGGCGAGAGATCAGGGAGATTGGAGAGAGGCAGAGAGACAGTACTGTCTCTCCATTTCACCTAATCTCTCCTCAGTCGGATAATGGTGAGAGAGTAGGGATACTTGAGAGAGTCAGAGAAAATATAGAGACGCCTCGAGGGTGTCAGGTAACCATGCTGATCTCTGCCCTCTTTGAGGCAAAGACCGAGAGTGGTCACGGCTAATTGGTTGTGAGTTGAGATGGGAGATCAACACTTTGTGCTCTTGAACCGAAATGAATCTGATTACGATAAGGGGACTATCATGACAGTGATATAAATAAGAATTTTTGTTTATTTTATTTTCTTTGGAATTGTCCATCTATGAATTGTTACGGTTGAAAATTCTTCTCACTTGTGCGCTCGATGAAACATAACCGATGGGGAATTCAAGAATGGGAAACAAAATTATTTAAAGAAGGTGTCCCACGAATATCTGGCTAACTGGGTTCTCGATGTGAGGTGGTGGGTCGCTGTTACCCGATAACACTTTCGAAACTCCCATGACACCATTTTTCGTTTGAATTGTACAACCTTTTCAAGATCTGCTCAAGAATGTATGTGTGAAGAAGCACAAAGAGTCTTTCCGATGCCCATCACCGCTCAATCGCTCCAAGTTGTGGCACCTGTTGATTGGATAATGACGCAATTCGTCAAGCGCCTACCTCAAGTCATCGTCTTTTTACCGGTCAGAGAAGGCGAGAGATCAGGCGGAATGGAGAGAGCGCAGACAGGCGATGGACTAGTGTGTGACTCTTCCCCCACTTCTCCTTTCGGAATCGACGACAAACTGCTGTGCGTCGAGTGGAAATGTCTTCAGTGAAGGGAGAAGTGGAGTTGCGCCACCCGATTGACTGCGGTGGTTGCACCTGGAGGATGAACAGGGACAGTTTTGCTTGATTGGTTGATTATTCTGAAGGGATCTGCATTTCAAAGATTGATTCCGAAGTGATGGTTAAATTCAAATCAGATTAAGTTATGCTTCAACGTCTGTTAAAAACTGTTACTGATTTTGACGCGCAATTATGTTCTGTCCTGCTCTTGAAATTTTATAAACGTAGCCAATTACAATATTCTGCAATATCACGCATTTCTAATCTGCCACCTTTCGTAATTCATCTCGATAAATAAACCTTCCTTCTCGCACATCACATTGCCCGTCTGGTGACAAGAAAATTAAAAATACAATGAGTTTCAATTGAGTTTCACACTGTCTTCAACAGTAAATAGTCGAAATGGACATCAGTAAAGGACATCAGTGGAAACGAACGCGCAGAAAAAAAACTAAAATAATACATCGAACCCAATGTCCGCTGTCAATTCCGCAATATCACGCCCAATCTGTCATCTCTATTCACCGCGGTAGATCATCCAACCACTTCACACGATTGTTCCCCGTCTGGGTGGTCTGACTCTCTCCGTTTCCCATGATCTCTCGTTCTCTCTAACCGGCTAAAGATCAAGCGAATAGAGAGACCTCGAACATTCTGCGCTCAATTAATTGCAGCAGAACGCCACCATGATCTACTTGAAAATAGGCATGAGGTTAGAGAAGGGTGAGAGAGCATGGGAAATGGAGAGAGATAGAGAGAGAAGAATGCCATAACCATCTGGAGGCAGCACTCTAGTACAAAAGAGGGCGAGAAAGGTCAGGAGACGGAAGGATCGAGGGATGGAGAAAGGGCACAGGGTAATGGATTGATGGACTCGCGCTTCCGGGATGGTTCTTTGTCGGTGATTTCAGACCTGATTTGACCTAATTTTCTGTCCTTCCAGCAATTGTTAGCGAACGATGATAAATAATAAAAAAAAGTTATTCATTGAAAAGGTTTTGGCAAATTGCAAAATGAAACACGATCCCACTTCACCTCATTAACCTATCACAAATAGTCAAATGCGCGAACTGTCTCTCAATTACCCCAATCTAATCTTTATCCCAAATAGTTATACAGCTGAAATTCGAGACTGATCCCACTTGTAGCGAAGGCTGTCAACTGATTGATACGATGGATAACAGACTCTCCTCTATTTGCACACACCCTCATTTTCTGATCGACGAGAGATAAGGCAAAATGGAAAGAGGGTCTGAAGTGGCGTCTCAGTGGGAGTCTAATCTAATCTGGCAGAGATGTTTGTTGGTTGGCTCCTGGCTTGTTGGATACACAGAGGCTGATTGGGCTGATTTGGGAAATCTATCAGTCTTTTGTCGATAAATATTCCGTGTATAGGGGGAGGAATGTGACAATGTGGTTGCTCTCTCAGCAAACGAAGCAAATGAGGAAGGAATAAATCAGCATGGCCTATAAATAGATATGCGGATGGAACACTGTAGACGAAACAGTTTCAAAATAATGCCAAGCTGTCGGCATGGCCTTTGCCCGGAAGAGTGGGCGAAAACATGCTATTTCTGTGCTTTCTATCGGACAGAGATCCCTTCCTTTCACTTCCTCTTTTCTTCCCCAATACATGTGCATTCAAAGTATATGACGCACCCCGCTGAATCACTGTCGGCGAGATAGTGCAAAGAATGGAGAGAGAGATCGCACCGGAACCAATACCACAATGGCTTTCCCGATCGGCGTTCGGCCTTTGGTGTTCGAATTTATCTTCCCTTCTAGCCGTATATAATTCGATCTCGAACAATCAGACGTATCGAGCACATTTTGTCTTTTCTTCAATGTCTTCCAATTTAGACTCACATTGAATAAATATTTTTAGAAAAAAACTAGAATGCAACTGACCGTGGTGCTACTCGTTTCACTCATCTCCATTGGATTTGTTGCTGCTGTGAGTCCAAGCTACTGTTGACATCTGTTCATTTTTATTCACCGTACAATTATAATCGCTTTTAATTAAATAATTTAATTTTCCAGGCTGTCAATCCCAAGTGGATTCTTCCCAAAGATGCTACTGCTGAGCGTATGTGCTTGCTTCAATTGATTCTCAGAAATAAGCATTATTTCAGAGATCAAAGCAAGAGATGAGGCAATGCTGGCTACGCTGTCCAAACGTAAGTTCAATTTCTGATTTTTTGTAAACATCTATTTTCATGGCATTTGATCTAAAAGAAACATTGTTCTCTCTGCAGCCGCTCAGAAAGCTTTCGCCGAGTTGAAGGAGTTGGCCAAGAAACCTTATAACTATCCCACCTATGCGGCTAAGGTGAGATCTAATGAAAGTTGATTCATTTTATAATTTTACCGATGTAACAATCTAAAAATGACAAATAAATTCCAGAAAGACGAGTTCCTTGCCACTCTTCCCAAATCAGTGAGGGATGAGATTGACAACTTCGGTCAATAATGAGCGATATAAATTACTTAATGCCAAGTACAAAGCTAAATTATCTAATTAAGTCATTCATAAGCAATTTATTTTCTTGCGCGATAAATATGCATTGATATGATATTTTGTTACAATTACATTCACAGATAACTGTAAGCAAGAATATTGCAATAGCTAGAGCCGGGTGGTTGTAGCACATGAGTATCAGATGGTTAACATCACTTGAATGCGTCATGATGACGTTAATATCGGCCCACTCGCCGTTAATACATTAAGGAATCAAATTAGGTGAATCACAATGCCCTTTTTCCATTCTCCACGAAGAGCTTAATTTGCTCAAATAGCATAATATTTCATCTCGATCGGGAGTTTGGTAGCTTCAGATGCTGCAATGAGGCGAATTTCACAATCAGCACAGTTCCCATGTCCTTCAATGCTCTCCGATAATCATTGATGAGTAGAATTATCGCTAGTGGCTCGACTGAAAGTGACTGTTCAATATTTGAGTAGCACTGAAACTTACGTATTGGATAAATCGAATAAACGGTAGACAATAACCATGTCGGAGTGGTGAACGAAGATGATAAACTAATGAACGGCACGAGAATAAATACTGTGCATGGAATGTAAAGCAGAACTAGAGGGATGAGAAACTAAAGAGAAGTCGATCAAGATCCCAATGGAATAATATATCCTACAATTGTACCTGAACCAACAGGGCCACGAATAAATGACGGTGGTGGTTCTTCCAAGCTTCACTGTTTCGGCCGACTGATGAGAGACAGCGAATTATGCTGAATTTGATTCGACAAATTGAGAAACATAAAATACGTACTAAATAGAACATACAATGATCGCCACAACAAACGAGCTGACCAGTGCTTCGACAAACAACATAGTCAGAAGAATATCCATGGATATCGAGCCATCTCTCCCCTGAATATTTGGGGAATTTTATGCAGCTTGAAATTTGCGTTTGTTCGCATACATGTGATTGAAAAATGATGAGCTCTTTAGATGGCTCTTTCGGAAACGAACGATTGATGGAATCGAAATAGGATCGAGCAAACCGTTCATAGCTGAAATTTTAAATTACGTTGCTGACATAAGAGAGACACCTGGGCAGATATGAAAACTGAGTGTAGGTTAAAGCTCCCCATATTCCGGACACAGCCAAGAAGATAAGACAGATCAGTAATAGTTTCTTCCAATCAAGGTGTGAAACAACGTATGATTTACTAAAAAAAATCAATTCTGTACCCGTCAAATCGTAAAATCTCATGAATACTTGCTCATAGCAAATGCTCGAAACACGAAATGAAACGAGATAATGACAAAGCTCATTGATACACAGCCACAATAAATCGATAGGAGCACATTATTTTGAAAAAAGCCGGATGAGAAAATTATGAACATATCGCCAGAGACAATTATTGTTTGTCTGTCAGTTCGGTTCATACAGTGAGCGATAAACCGGTTCGAGCAATCCCTGAAGAATAGTGTAGGACAGGTCCGAGATGAGAAACAAAATTAGCAGTTTCCGATATTCCGAAATGTCCTTGCGTGATTTCACGCAAACGAGATAGACTGCGGTCAAGTTTGAAATGAGACCGAGGACTGGGTTCAGGATTTTCTTCGAGATAAGTATGAAGAAGGGAACACACCGAGCGGTAGTGTTTGTATTGGAATAGACGTTGTTTCCATTCACTGCACTTTGTAGGAGGTGAAGGAAGACGAAAATAAACAGTGGCCAGGTATCTCTAGTCCGCACGTTGACCGGCCCGCTAACCGCCAATTATGCTGGCATAGAAACGGGTGCAGGTCGTGGGATTCAATTACGGCTTTTCGAGCCAGTGGTAAAGATAGACGTCGAAACATCTCGCGTAATTGCAGTCACTAACCGGCACTGCAGAGATCAAAGGCATAAATTCAACTCCAGAAATTTGATAATTAGGTATATTATTTCACTGCTAAGTGATGAAATGGAACCGCAGAGTAAAAACATGGTATCAAAGCACGAAAAGCTCATCCTTCAGAGTGATGCTTTGGACCTGCTTTTCCAAGTATTTCTTCGTTGCCAATGGATCACAGGCAGCTCCTCCTCTTCCCAAAGACCTCATCTGCAATCATTCAAGTGTCTCCTCCTCGTAAAGAGCCCAACTACCTCGGTCGTCAGCAGTGAGCAATGGCTAGTGCGATGGTTAGTGCTTTTAGATAATGCCCACTCTGTTTGTCATCACCTGGAAAAAATGAACGAGAATTCAAAATACGGCTAATCTATAGATGATATGAGGAATGAAAAGATGACTTCCCGTATTTCAAACAGACAAAACAGTACTAATACTGTACCGCGAACTGATATATTCACCGTAGAGTTCGAATGTGCACAAGAATGAAAAAAAATTCAGGACGGCGGTGGTCGAGTGTCGATGGGCCGTCTTCTCGTCGACTTCAGCACATGGTCTACCGTTGCGTGTCTAGCGAGAATTGCAGAAGGCGGAAAAGTGATTAAAATCCTATTCACTCTTATTCTCATTGCGATGTGAGCACATTTTCTCTCTTTTTATACTTTTTTTGAATCGTATGGATCAAGATTAAGAAAGAGAATAATGCAGGATAATCATGTGCACGTACGCCTCTGTCGGTTGCCTCCGCAAATTCATCTCGTACCCCTCCTCCACCGAGCTCGAGCTCGACATCCAGTCACTGGTATTTGCCTCCATTTCCGGAAAAAATTAAAAAAAAAAAATTCAGAAATTCCCGCGCATCAGCTTCTGTAACGAGAACCCGCTGAAGCGGAGCGCCGTGGAGTCAGTTCAATTTTGCTCAGTTTTTATGTTCTTACATGCGAAAAGGTTGAAATTAGTGTGCAATTAGAGCCAAATATTAATTACATCTTTGCAGTTGGGATAATATCGTGGAATTGTTCTCCATTTCCTCGATGATCACGCAGTACGAGGGAACTGCTTTGGGCGAAATGGCGACTACAAGCTACGGGCTGCTCGGATCGCCTCGGGCACTCCACCAGATGCGGAGGGCGCAGGTCATGCTGAGGTGAGGTTGTAAGAGCAACGGTTCAAAACGCTATTTCCGAGTAAATATTTATTCAATTCTCATTGCGCGGAGCCCAATAATCAAAACCAGCTGATGATGTTTTTGAAACTTAAATGCATCACGGATCAACGCTGTGTACCCAACTGCACGTGATACGCTGCACAAAATGCAGAGACAATGAGTGTATGTATCGTGGGCGCATATTGGTAACTGCAGACTGCAAATGGCGCAGCTCACGAAGGCAAATCGAAAGGATTCTGGATACACATACGAGGACCTCGTGACGGAATGCTCCATTGCTGGGGAGACATGCAGCTCGTATGGATTTATCAGTCATTCGCATACCCTCGTCGTGCAATCACTTGCCTAGAATTCCTGACCCCGTTTAATCGCGAATGAGCAGAATAAGATATACAGGAAATATATGATTTGATTTGATTTGAGTAGTGAATTCCCTCGGGAAGTTCCAAGCAATGTCAACGTCAGGGCAAACTTCAAGCACTTTCTGCATCCGCAGTACGGCAACTGCTACACGTTCATCAGCGATGTCGACATCACTCGGCCGGGAACACAACAGCAATTCCGGATGCTCTTCACAGTGAATGTGCGTATTTTATACATGCATGCGAGTTTACAAGGAAAAGGACTGGTTCAAGATTAAAAAAAATGTTTAGCAAGACTGGCCTAATCCGACGTCGAGGAAGCAAGCAATCGACTATCTGCCCACGACGGACAGTGCGGCGATGTAAGCACAGCATTCCAAATAGATAGAAAACGGAAATAGAGAGCCCACACCATGGTAGCCCACCGTAACTCGTAAAAATCGCCATGACGGCTGTGCTCAGCGATCCTAGAATCGCCCACCAGTTCGTGGGGAAATGGAGCGTCGAGGGCGCCTCCAGCCAACCGTACTCCCAATTTCTCTCTCAGAGTTTTCGCGTCAGGAGATATTAAATTAGGCCCCACAAGCTCCGCCCACTTTGGTGTGACATGATTTCGCGAAAAAGCGAGAAAACAAAGTCACAAGCTTCATACTCAATGAAATCGTTCATTCTAAAGTGCGCTGGATAGCTACTGGTATCCCCAATCGATTGAGCACTGCCCAAATTGTGCACATTGTCACTGAGTAGGTTAAAATTGAACTTAAACGATGGGAAGAGGCTGTTTTGAGCGGTTGCAGTGTGAATTTTTTGGGTGGGCATAATTTTTTTGACTAATTCGAATATTTTAGGAATTTTAGAGTAAAAATTAGATTTTTAGCACGCTTCAAAAGCTTGTGACTTTTGTTAGAAGACGCGCGGGGGGAGGCGAGCGAGAGGGCGGGAGGAGGGAGAGAGACACACGCTAATTAGGCTCCACCCCTTTCCCTCTCGTCTCGCTTTTCCCTCCTCTTCCCCAATGCACTGCGCGCGTACTTCTCGGGCCGTAGCGCTGTCCAGAGACAAGATATCAACAAACGGCAAAAAGTATGATGTTATTGGTACCACGAGGGATAGTTTGAACCCACTTTTGGTACCGGCTCTTGAAATCGGCTATCTGACTTGTGGCCCCTAGATATTAATTCATGATTTGTGGGAAAAAGCAGAAAGGATCGTTTTCACACCATTTTCCAGCCAAAGGAATGCTGTGTAAGGACTTGTCATGTATTACTAATATGTCATTTCAAGTTTTGCTAGACCTTTATGATGTTGTTGATCATTTACACCGCTTGAATACCATCACAAGAATTGCAGCTGGGCTGTCATTCATCAACCCGACGAGTTTCCCGACTTCTCCCGGAATGGCATCAGGATTGGCGTGGGCACGCAGGCGATCGTTTCGCTGTCGAAGGTAAATATAGATTATTTTCGAAATGTGGGCATCGTTTTTTCATCATTAGAAATGTTTATTTCAGACGGAGCACCACCGTCTCGGCCCGCCGTACGGCAACTGCATCGAGCAGGGCAAGGACAGCGACAATTACTATCAGGTCATAATTTGCATTCCAGCATTATGTCCAGTCGATCTTATCCGGTTCATATAGTATCTCGTCTATTCGTTTTGCCTTATCTCTCGTCGGTCAGAGAAACGAGAGAGCGTGGATAAATGAGAGAGACAGATCCTTGTTCAGTATCGGGTTTCAGAACTACACCTATACGATGAACACGTGCCAGCAATCGTGCCTGCAGCGACACGCGCAGTCCAAATGTGGATGTGTCGACCCGCTGTTTCTCAAGGCAAAGAACCACACGCACTGCACGACGCCGGAGCAGAGTAAGGAACAAAAAAATGAATTAAGTTGTTAGTACTAAGTTCACCATATTACTTAGTACTAAGTTTTTTTTGATCTCGTGTGCGAAAGCACTCTGATCCCCTATGCAGAATTGAGTAATGCACAGGGAAATGGAAGGCCATTCCTTGAAAACCGGAAGGAAACGTGCTCGCACACGTACTGATCTGCTAGCAAGAATTGGATATTTCCTGAGAAGCATAGCGTTTCTTCGAATCCTTCTGAGTTGCGTGCACGTAGGAGCGGTGATCTGTTAGCGAGAATTTCGCATGACCCAGGGTAAAGCGAAACGAGAGGCTTCCTCGAAACCCTGCGTGCTTTTCCATTGAACCAATTCCAAGAAAAGCACAACTCCGTGTGCGCTTCAATTGCCCCTGACAACAAACTGAAACGGGAAAATTTCGTGGAAATGAGCAGAGCTTTGAGGCTTTTTACGTGAGGATTCGCTGAAATGGGCAGAGCAAAAAAGCGAGTTGCACGAACTTGTGGGGACCATCAATATAATCATCGCGCGTTTGAAATGCTCAGCAAATGAGATCTGCTGGTTAGCGAGATATCGATTGTCTGGGAGAGAGAGGAAGAGGGATGGAGGGGGGGAGGAGGACACTTGATCTACCACCTCCTCCCGATCTCTTACTTTCTCTGTTCGTTAAAGGTCAGCTTTGAGTGGAATGGAAAATAATCTCAAGATAAAAGATGCGAGAGAGATTCCGTTCAGTGGAGTGTCTACTCTTCCTGACCCGTGATATCTCCCCTCCAAATTCCACGGAAGGAAGGACGATGTGCGAGTGCCGTCCGGCCTGCGAGGAGACCCTGCTGGAGAAGACTGTCTCGTACACGGCGTTCCCTGCTCGGAAGGTGAGGCGACTTGGCTTCCATTGGTAACGCTCAGTGATTGATAATGATCTTGTTTGTTTGAGTTTTGCACGAATAACGGAGCATATTTTTTGTAGTACAACGTGGCGGCGGGCACGCAGCAACAGCGTCGATCGTTGCTGCAGGCGCAGGGCGGAGGTCGAAGTGGATCGGGAGCCGACGGACAGCAGTACTATGATCCGCCAACGACGACCACGACCACTAGTGTAAGTGCATTGTAGTGTGTGACAAACGCGCTCGATCATCTCGTCATTAGGTTTTGAATCGTAACGAAACAACTAGTCGTTTAATAGGGAAATTAACTGCCTTCTGCACGAGAGACAGCAAGGAATGAGGAGATCGATGGATGATTTCCATAATAAACGACTAGTTTTTTTTGTTACAATTGAGAGTCTACCCGTCATCCGACGTGCATATTGCAATGTTTTGAATGGTGGATTTAGCTTTGTATCACATTGTGAAAATGTGCAGGGCCCCAGCGGTCGCAGGAAGCGCGCAGCCCCGTCCGCCACTGATCCGCCGAAAGTGGCGACCGTTGTTGACAGGCCTGGGGTGAGTGAATGTGTCCTGTTCTCGTCGTTGATCAATCGTCATTTGCAGTTCGGTAGCTGCGAATTCGCGAACAAGAACTTCCGAGGCGCCGGAGATTGCATTGAGTGGTTAGTTTAGTATTTTTCTTTTCTTTTTTTTCTTTTCTTTCTAAAAACGTTTTCGTGAAGGAGCAATTCGCTGCCAGTATTCACTTTTTCTAGCGATCAATTTTAAAAGCTCAAAATTGTAGCGGGATACTCCACAGATAATGAATTGACTCCAAAAAAATGTCAGGTGATCTTTGATCTTTGACATTAAGGTATCGCCGCAACGCGGCTGTCCTGCAAGTTTACTACGAGAACCTGAGAGTGAGCACGTACACTCAAGCTGTTGATTATCCGGTAATTTTATAGATATATTTTTTTTTATTTCATAAGTAACAAAAATTCTGTTCAGTTCGTCACTCTCCTATCCGACGTCAGCGGACACGCAGGATTGTGGTTGGGCTTCTCAGGTATAAATGCAATGTTATCTTTGCTATCACGTCTCCTTATTGCTTATTTTATCCAATCTCACAATGGTGAATGAAATAATACCTTTTTATGGTTGTGATAGCCGTTCGATCGCAAAAGGGAAAGTGCACATCTATCTTAATTGCAGTAGTGACAATGGTCGAGATCGTCTCGTTCTTGTTCGTTTGCCTCAACAATTTCCTCTGCAAGAAGAAGGTGGTGGAGAATGGCGAGAGCGATTTGAAGCCGAAGCAGTCGACGGTACTGTGTATATTAGGATGCTAATTAGCAGCAAAAAAATATTATAAGAGAGTCTAGGAAAGTAAGAGTGGTTTCACCAAAAAAAAACACAACTCGTAGGAAAATGGGTGTCAATAAATTCGAAACGTTAAGATATATAATAATTCCAATAATTTAACAATACCATTTACAAAAACTTCGCATTACAGACGGAATCTGTGATGAGCAAGGATGACGATGGCAAGTATACTGACAACAGCTATGTATCGGAAGATGACGAAGGCCTTCAGAAGACGATATCCAAGACGAAGTAAACTATGAGCTAGTCTTGGATGATTCGATTGTATTCTAGTGAATCAATAAACGATCTTTTAATCGTGATTATTCACTATTTGTTCAGAGCTTTGAAACATCGAATGTTGCAAGATGGAGAAATTAAAATCTACTAAAATGGTGTGTCAGAAAAGTTTTATTGCAGTAGTTGGAAATACAAGAAATTCGTGATCATGTGAGCATGTAAGCATGACTATTGAAATCGATTTTTTTAAAATAAATAATTTTATTTATTTGTATTCATCAAGAAATAACCTTAGAAAAATAATAGTCAAAGGCGATCTTCAGACAATGTATTATCATCAAAAATCACCCGTGTATTATTATCACCCGTGTATTATCATCAAAAACTCAATATTCAGTGTGCTGACATGAAATAAAGTAATAAAATACGGGTAAACTGATATCATTTATGATATGACATTATAATGTCATACTATTGTCTTTCCATTTATCTTGATGAAATTTCAGTAAAATTTGATTCAATAACGAAATAAATTTATTCACTTTCACGCAATTAAAATAATATCACCAGAACCCTTTCGAATATATATTTTCCCTGGTTAAAGGAGGGCGAAAGTCAAAGTTTTCGTAGGTAAACTGGCAGTACAGGCCGATTGGCACCTTGATAGCGAAGTGATTCTCCAAATTTTAAAGCTCTAGCTCAATTCTGAAGCGAGATACAAGTGTTTAAAGGTTCTACAGGGCTCAGGGAAAATCAAGATGCGCGGTGCAAAAGGTAGATCAACACGCAAATTGAGAGAGGGAAGAGGATGGGAATCGCCTCCCCCTCCCACTTTGCACCGCGCATCTTGATTTTCCCTGAGCCCTGTAGAAACTTTAAACACTTGTATCTCGCTTCAGAATTGAGCTAGAGCTTTCGAATTTGGGGAATCACTTCGCTATCAAGGTGCCAATCGGCCTGTACTGCCAGTTTACCTACGAAAACTTTGACTTTCGCCCTCCTTTAATGAACATTTATGTAATGTCGTGCCAATAACGAACATTGGATTGTAGCAACAAAGATAACTACAATGATTAGCAACCCCCTTCCGTGAACAGTACTTCTCTCTTCTCTGGATCGTATGGTCGGTACGACATGAACCACTGTCCGGCCTGAAATCACCAAATGTTATCGTCTCTTCATTTTGCCTTATCTCTCATCGGTCAGAGAAACAAGAGAGTATTGCGAATCAGGGACTATCTATTACAGATAGTGAAAAAAGAACATACCTTGCACCTGACCAATGCAGCATTGGCATTGGAAAAGCTGACATCCCATGGAAGAGAGATAGGCTTGACCCTGAATTACATATTTAAAAAAATATTTTTCTAGTAATTCGGTTGTCATTGGTAAATTCCTTCTTGAATTCGCAAATATAGATACGGAGTGGCAGGAATTCAAATCCCCTTTGACTTTTTTTCAACGCATAAGACTTACTCAATCCATCCCGGACACGATGGCAATTTGTCGACGGTAATGGGCCTTGGAGTTTTCATAACGCTGGGATACGGTATCGTCGAACACGGACACTTGGCGTTATCTGGAGCGATTATGTTATCGTCTTTTCGTTTCGCGTTTCTCTCTCATTCAAATGTTTTATTTAAAGTAAAAAATAGTAGTAATCGTATAACGGAAAATAATGACGGAGAAAATGCAGCAGTACAATAGGTTCAACTTTAAATTTGTTTGAAAACTCACCAAACTCTGCGCAAGTGACCGCATGAAGTCGAGTCTGTATTGAGACATGCTCGTTTTTCACCAAGTGCACCCACTGGAAAATATTATCATCTTTTGTTTTGGCTAACATTATGCAAATATTTTACGATAGTAGCACTAACCGTGTCCGTGCATTTGTCATAGCTCAAGGATGCCGCATACTCGTCAGTGAGCGTCACACGAGTTCCGTTTTCGAGCACGCCCCTTATCATTATTAATATTGATTTCTTATTCATTTCAAATTGCCCATCACGGGTTTCCAGATGAGAAATCGTCTCAATTTCAATAACCGCTAGTAACGAACCGTAGCGCGAGCAGCTTTCCATCGGACCCGTCCAGGTTACGGGGCGGACAGGGATTCGGAGCGTTGAATTTGGTGAGTTCGGGCCGATATTTCTTCACACACGGATCAACGCCCATCGCAGCCATCGGATCCTTGCGCTCTGAACCAATTTATTTTTGCTATTTCTGCCGATGCACAATGTAACCATTATTGTTTTCCAAAAGTCATCGTTGATAATGAAGTCTTTCAATATTTTGACGCTGGCTTCGAGCTGATTACAGTTGACTAAGGAAAATTCGAATGATAGCCACGAAATTTAAGGAATCGCGTACTCGGTGGACCGAGGACAACTTTGACGTAGTGCGTTCGGCTCGCCGTACACGTTGGAACGTTCTCATTCTTCTCCAGGACGCACGATTTTTTAGTGGTGTCATATCTGATCGAGAAGCACTGCAACAAGAATGGTCATATATTCCACCAGTATAGTCATTGTGATGTAAGTTTAATACTCGTACTATGTCACCAGGCGAACAGATAATTTGCGGGGAATGATCTGGGTAAACGAACCTCCACGTTTGCTTCG
Source organism: Pristionchus arcanus (assembly GCA_900490705.1). NCBI lineage: Eukaryota > Metazoa > Nematoda > Chromadorea > Rhabditida > Neodiplogasteridae > Pristionchus > Pristionchus arcanus. The sequence continues at coordinate 7,979 of LS488949.1, read as the reverse complement.
CACGCGAGTTCACAATCGCGTTGCGTGTCTTTTTCGATCAGCTTGATCGCTTTTTTTACGATTGTCGTTGTCTCGGGGATGAAGCATACCCCGTACGGCGATGCTGTCTGAAAAGAAGCACAGCATAATAATTGGCCCTAAAGGAGGCGAAAATGGACACGGTTTCGTCTCAATTTGAATAGAGAATATCACTTTTCGTCTCCTCTATTTCATTCTTCGGTCTGCTCTCTCACTCATTCCGCGCTCTCATTCTCGTCTAGAGCAGTGACACTAGATGCATGTACCACAATTTTAGTACTAGCTGCTAATGATAACTAGTAATAAAACTTAAATTCACTATATATGTATATTGCCCAGTTGGGTTGTTATAAAGGCGAACCGTTTGAGTCGGAGTTGAGGTAATTTGATGCGGAATTGTGGAAGTTTGAGGAGGAGATGTGGAAGTTTGGGGTAGAGCTGTGGTAGTTTGGGGTAGAGTCGTGGTAGTTTGGGATAGAGTTGTGGTAGTTTGGGGTAGAGTTGTTGTTGTTTGGGATAGAGCGGTGGTTGTCGTTGACGGCAATTTGCATCCGATTCCGATCACATCGTTTCCAAAATCCAAATCGTTTCCGGTTCCAAGATCGATTGCTTAAACACATATTCAACCTTTTTTCAGTATGAAAGCACTCACCGGTCCATTTTGGCAACAATCCGTCGTAGAACAAATTGCACGCATCGACATATTCAACGCCATTGTGATACACGACAATGTCAGGCTCGCCCTGAATCGATTTACTATTTGGATTGATCATTTCTTGATGATTTGTGGGAGCATGGAAAGACAGTAGCAAAGTTCCAGAAATGAAATTTCAATATATTACATGGTTGTCTGATTTAGTTAGTCAACGGAATAAATCCGTTGCCATTTTGTATTCCGAGGTGACAATCCTTAGTCGACCGATCAAACACTTACTTTGCATTCTACAAGGCACAGAACTTCGCCGGTGTTCTCGAAACCTGCCATATGATCAAAATTACTAAAATGAGCAGAAAAATTAAAATTAAATGGCGACTTAACTGGAGGAATAATCTTAATGAAAGTTAACGATTACGATGTTCAAAATAAATAAGCCCCTTCTCAACTTGTCTTTCATGTTGATTGCTGAGGCAGGAATAGTATTATTAAGGGAAGAGGTTGCAATGCTAATATAAAAATAGTTGAAAAAAATATATCAATACTTTCTGTCACGTCGATAGTCGTCGAGCCAATGCCTGTTGCAGTATACGGTGTGTAATGATCAGTGCAACCTGTAAACATTTATCTTAAAATCATCTTAAAATTTTATGACTTACCACCCAGTGCGATATCGATGCAGCAACCTATAAACACTATTTTAACATCACCAAATGTCAAATAGCAAACCTATGAGTACTATCGAAGACAAGAGAGTCCGCCTCATCTTCAGTTTAAATGATGAAGTTGTGTCCCTGATGTAGCCTTTTGTAGTGAAGTTGATAGCTCCGCCCTTGCATGCTAATGATCATTGGAAAAGCGCTTCTCCTTGCTACATGCATGTATTTCAGGAATGAAGAAACTCAGAGACCTTCACTGATGAGTTGTTTCACGGAAGAAGGAAAGAAACAATGGGTGGATCCTTCGTGGCTTCAAGGAAAAACGATGCTTCATTTCAAGAAGGAGAGGCTCAAGGAAGTTGAGTTTGTGGTCTCTTGGCTCTTTCGTTGATCGAAGCACATCCTTTTAGCTTCTGAGTACGTTTCTTTCACCCATTATCCTGGAAACACGGAGATCCCAAGAAGTACCAGCCTCTATCTACTGTCCCGTACACAAAGCTGCCTTTTCTTCAATAATCTCACTTAAATTCTTCGCTGGTACTGTGAGATTCAAAGCCGTAGTCCACTAAAAGCCGGCATAGGAACGGAACGGAACGCGAAAAAGTACGGTATTTTTCGCACTGGGTGTATTGCTGTGACACTTTTCGTCTGTTAATTCACTTTCGCCGCAAAATTCCTGCTTTAATTTATTTACTTGTGAGTCTAATTTATAGCCAAATGCTCGAGCCACACCATTACCATGCATCTGCAACTTTTCGTGACCGCGTGTTCTTCCTTAGAATGTGGAAATGTTGCTGCCGCTTTGTTTGCTGACTTTAATTATTTATTTCCAGGCGTCTAAGAACGGTAAGGGTGTGGCACGAGCATTTGGCTATTAATTAAACTCACAAGTAAATAAATAAAATCAGGAATTTTGCGGCGAAAGTGAAATAAAAGGAGAAAAGTGTCACAGCAATACATCCAGTGCGAAAAATACCGTACTTTTTCGCGTTCCGTTCCGTTCCTATGCCGGCTTTTAGTTGACTACGGCTTTGATTCTCACAGTAGATCAAATTGATCTGTACATTCACTCTTATTTGATATCAGATACTTGGCTTATGTCTACTAATACTCTATACTAAATCTTCCCAAATATTCCACCAGAACAGCTGATAAAATTGTTGGCAATGTCCCAAACGCTAGTTTGTACTGGGACACTAGAAACTACTAACACAATAATTTGTACTAACCCAGTATTTAGCAATATCAAATAAATTGTTCTCAATACACCTGGACAAATATGAAACAATGAAATCTTTATCAACAAGTTGCACACAATAATTATATGGCTCCAGTCAAGTTGAATGCCAACTGCCCGCATAGCAGCAGAATTTCGATGAATGCAACGATGCCAACGCCAAAACAGAGACCTGCGAATATAATTATTAATGAAATAAAATAATAAGCAGTTTACTTGTTGAAAATAATGAATAATATTGGCGGAAATATTGAAAAAATATGAAAACGGTATGGCGTGATTGTGAAAGCTTATCGTGATTTTTTCGTGCCCACTAGTTTATTGGCTAAAAGAATTGTTACAATGATGATATACCGGCAAGGCCACCCGTCTGGCTGATCAGGTCCAGCAGCTGCAAATACATAAAAATTAGATTTAAAATTTTTTTAACTTCCCTTCCTACTCTTTCTTTTCACATCCTCTAACCTCGCATCCCTCTTCCCACCCCACCATCAGAGGTCTTCTGAGAGAAGAATGTCAATGGAAGGGTCCGGTATTGATCTAATCTCTCAGAAGACCTCTGTTATGTTATCTCCTCACCGACATTCTCCATTCCTCCTCAAACACCTCGCTCTCCAGTGACTCCATGTAGATGCTGATCCTCGCCCATTCCTTATTGCTCTCTGGACATCCGTGCGTGCGATTCTCACACGATGGCCCCTGCAATAATTGAAATTATGATGCAAGAACCGATTCGACAAGTCTGACACTGATACTCGTCTCATCACTGCGCGTGCTTTTGCCACTATCACCGGTGATAGAGCACCTTGATGGGGAAGCTGGCCCAGGATGCGCGAATTGTGTAGTATTCTTGGTAGCAGGACTGTGGACACACGCACTCGGACCAAGTCGACCCCGTTGGCCATCCGTATTTCGCGAGAACTTCTTGGACGCATTCGTCTAAATGCGGGAATTTTTTTTGTCGGAATATTTTTACCATAAATTTTAGTCCGAATAATCAATAGAAATCAATTCGAAAAATAGCATGGAAAAATTACCATCTGTGAACTTGCAATACGACTCGTTAGATCCTTTCTTGAATCGAATATCCATGCAACCACACTCCTTCAACACCTTGTCTTGATAGCACGCAATGAAACAGCCCTGAATTTTTATTTAATTTGATTCCAGAATAAGTATCAAATGAGGTTAGTAAAATACGACGAGCAAACCTCCGTTGTGTAATCTCCATCGTTATAGTAGTTTCCATTGAACTCTTCCTTGGACGACACACAATTATCAACAAGCTTGGTGATGCTCTGAATATGACGATCGTTCAAGAAACTGCAGATATTATTTTGGAAAAGGTATTTATTTACCAAGGCCGAATTCCACTTCGGTTGAAGATTTTAATTTACCTTTTTGAGTCCAATCGTGTCCGAGGATCCGCTCTTTATCGAGTACCGTAATCCTTGTTTGGCGGGAGTACCTACGAAACAGAAATTAGGTAATGTGAAAAGCCTAATTTCTTAGAGAAAAGGAGCGCGCAATTGTAGTAATTATTAGGGTTGGCAATTCGGGTTAAACGGCCCGCTACGACGGATAGGTCACGTAGCGGCCCGCTACGAGGGAGGGAGAGGGTAGCGGCCCGCTATTACCCGTTATTACCCGCTACGTCCATGCATGCCTCCTCCCTAACTCCGCCCCCTTCCGATCCCTCTCCCTCTAGTCTCTCTAACCCGGCGCGCCTAGAGACTCCTCTCTAAAGATATAGCGATAGCGACGCGACAGCTCGCGAAACGTAGCGGGTAATAACGAGTAATAGCGGGCCGCTACCCTCTCCCTCCCTCGTAACGGGGCCGTTATACCGCTGCCGTTAAGCCAACCCTAGTAATTATCATGAAAATATTTTCCGTTTCACGCGTCGCTGATCTTTGATCTTTGATCTTTTACGAACGGGAGGGAATAGGAAGAGGCAGTGAGAAACCTAGTGATCTACACGGCTTCCTCCTCCCAGTAAATCTATATAACTCGTTATAACTTGTTTACTTAGCTTAAAACAAACCTGGTGAGTGAATGTAGAGGTTCATGCCGCTATTGGCTCCCCAAGCTATTTTCTCGGAAGTATCGAACTTGACCATTGCGGAGAAATCTTCAAAATTCTTGTATTTTTGTGCGATTTTCCTCTTCTATTTTCAACAATTATTAGCAACAACTTTCACAATCACAATAAGCTTTATGAGCGTGCTTTAAGGATAAAATATCCGAGACACGCTTACTGTTAGACATGAAACAGTACGGCCCACTCTACCAACCTCTGTACTGTCCGGCGAATCGAGCATGAAAAATTCCGTCTTTGTTAACGTCATTGGTTGAGTTTGCGTAGTTGAATGTGTAGCAGTTTCCATTTTGCTCGTCGAAAACTTGCGTGAACACATCTCTGAAAATTCATTCTTTCATTGATAAAGGATCCACAATTGGGTTGGTATGCGCTTCTAATATTTATCAACGCACGGGAAAAAGTCATTCTTGCATTGCAGAAGGATCCACAAATATTCCTCCCGGAGCACGAACCTCGTATCGAGTTCGTCCAATTCGTACACAACCGACTCGATCATTTCGTCCAATTCCCAGCTGAATTCCGCCTTCTGCTCCGTGGAAAACAGCGCATAGATAGTGGGCATAATATCCTGTAGACTCGCCTGCGCCGTCCATCCGTCAACGCTCATCTACAAATTACGATTTGATTGAGTGGGACCCGATGAAACAGTTTGGGGGTTGCAGAGGCATTCATTCTGCCAGCCTTTTTTTCTTTTTTTTTCACGAATTGAGTAAAATTAAATTCCTTAATGCTTAATATATTGACATGAGAATATAGTAGTTGTTCTAGTCCAATTTTGTAAACATTGGGTAAGTCGTTGATTACCCTTCTAAGCATTCGTGTATCTAAAGTCCTCATCCATTCCATCCAACGATCAAGGTCTTCGTTTGCTAAAAATATTTGAGCTGTACTTTATTTGTAAACTTTTGTTTATGTACCATTAGGTCAGAGGTCGTCGTAGTTTCTCACTACTTCTCATCATTGTAAAACGGCAAAGTTTTTAAAAAAATGTTCTCGTCAGAGCGTATCGTTTTCAAATTCCCACACTATTCTATACAGGTTTCTCCACTCGGAAATAATATGGCGCTGAATTAGTTTTTAGGAAAAAAGTCTTGAAAATAGTTAGAAAGAAATGTTAGTTTTTTTCCGATCTTTTACGGAAAATTGTTCAAGTTCCCACATTTTTCGATTCTGTTAATGGCGTTGCGGTCTCTAGATACACGTGATAAAATCAAATACGCACTCGGATCGCACATATTTCCCATGACAGTGAAGGCGCATGTGCACAAATCTTCCGCTGTATCCTCGATACATTCCACGTGATCGCCAAGCGCCCATTTGCACCTTAATTCGATTACTCTTATATTTCATTTATCATAGCTAAACAATGTATGGCCTGTTCGATTCGAAATAATAATGATAATAACAAATCAAAATAACAGTTCAAACCAGTTTGCGTATTCTTTTCCCTTAACGGAAACATATGGGCGACAGCGGGCTGCAATTTTTTCGAAATTATTCAAATGAAAAGTTGAAAATACTAATTTAATGAATTTAAAGATTGAGTATATTCTGTGAAGCTTACGGTTGATAATGCATCCAATAGCGATTCCGCTGGATCCCAAGACAACAGTCGATCCGTTCGGCAAAATTCCTGAACAAAAGATCAATTTCATCGGAAATATATATCGGAACTTTACTTTTAACTTTTAACTTTACCCCCTTCAGTAAATCTTTTTTCGTGCTTAATTTCGACATTGGAATTAAATATCGGAACTTGAAACTGTCAGTAAATCTCTTTTTTCAGTTTACAATAGTTACACTAGGAAACCATCGCAATTCGCGGAGAAGGCTAACCGGTCCATTGAGTTGAGTTGAAGAATACATTGGTGAGATTTGATGCGTTGCGTTCGTTACCACTGACGATGAGTCTCGTGTTGCCCTGATGATGTGATAAATCAGGCCATAATGTCGACACTGGGCACCGTGAACAGAATAATATTCAGGAACAATAGCTTACAGTGCAAGTGAGTGTGCACAGTATCGAGACGCCGCCGCATTCCACCGGTTCTGAAATTTTTTGCATATTGCATGAAAAGAACCAAATCGCAGTGACTCTCTGCTATCGTGAGAGAGCAGAGAGTGATGTGAGGTAGAAAAAAACAGATATCAGATAAAGTATGAGCAAGTTGCACAGTAGAAATTTTTGCATAGATATAAAACTTTAATGGAAACCTTCGCGCATCGATAGAGTTGACGGACTGATATAATGATTCATGTACGGAGTGTAGTAACCAGCGCACACTGCATCAGCGTTCGGATCGATTGGGTTGCATCCGATGGAAAGCTCGGACGTTCCCAAAGCAAATGACGAATTGTCCGGCCGAACGCCTCAATACAATCCGATTATTCAATGCAACTCTTTTAAGAAATGCAACTCTTCTTGCAACTGCAACAACTCTTCTTGCAAGAAATGCAACTCTTCTTAAAAGAATAGAGTCACATCTTTTCGTTTCCTGTTCTCATAAAGTAGAATGCGAACTGGAGAGACAATGAATAAAAAGTATTAATATATTCAATATGCCGGTAATTTCAAACGAATTTTCGCTACCATTCCAACTGGTTGCATCGAAGAAAACGCTCGACAGTCCATTGGATTCCACTCCTCCATTTATTTTGACAACGAGTGTCGACATGTCCTAATGAAAAGAAACTGATTTTGGTTTAGGTTTTCGAAAATTACTCACCGTGCAAGACAGAGAGCACATCAACGCGTTATCGCTCAGAGACTCTGCAAATTATGAGTGATAGCACTGATGTACATCTATCTATAGATACCTTGTCTGAGGTTGGACTGTCCGATGTATACAGTGTATTTGTCGGAGCACTGAGGCCCTCTTGTAGTTGGTATCTGCGGCAATTCGCATCCAACGCGGATTAGATCGTTGCCAAAATCCATATCCATTTCGGTTCCAAGATCGGTTGCTTAAATACATTTTCTACCATTTTTCTGTATGAAAATACTTGCCAGTCCATTTCGGATACAGCGAATCGCACATCAAATTCGTCAGATTGACTAATTCTACTCCATTGCGATACACGACGATGGTATCTATATCCTGCAATTATTTCTAATTTGCGAGTATTTGTGGATATTTCCTAATTCAAGTGGTGGGGAATGGCAAGATGGCAACGATTGTTCATTGGTAACGACTGTTGCCATTTTGTAATTCCCCGAAGTGGAAATCTTTAAGTTGTACGGTTAGACACATACAGTAGCGCCGGAAAGTTTTGGCCCACTTGTTCTTTTTGACGTAACTTTTTAACCAG